>PVIU01001376.1:91334-218329 GCA_004026605.1 Ondatra zibethicus
CAGCCCTTTGGAGACATCCCCCCAGCCCTTTGGAGACATCTCCCCAGCCCTTTGGAGACATCCCCCCAGCCCTTTGGAGACATCTCCCCAGCCCCAGGGAGACATCCCCCCAGCCCTATGGAGACATCTCTCTAGCCCTATGGAGACATCTCTCTAGCCATATGGAGCCTGCCTATATTCTTTGTTTGTCTGTTTGTTTTATTCTTCTCTTGTATATTACATTGTGACCTCAGTTTCCTCTCCCTCTTCCTAGTTCCCCACCCTTCCCTCCTCCCCTCTCTCCCAGATCCACTCTTCCTCTGTTTCCCTTCAGAAAATAGCAGGCTTCCCAGGGATATCAACAAAACACAATACAACAAGTTACAAGAAGACTTAACACAAACCCTACAATCAAGGTTGGAAGAGGCAACCCAGTTGGAGGAAAAGAGTCCCAAGAGCAGGCAAATGAGACAGAGACAGTCGCACTCCGACTATTAGAAATTTCACAAGAAAACCAAGCTAAACAACCACAGCATGTATACAGAAGACATAGCTCAGACTGTACATGCTCCCTGATTGTGGCTTCAGTCTCTATGAGCTCCCAGCTTAGTTAATTCTGCTGGCCATGCACTTGTGGTGTCCTTAACCCCTTCAGGTCTTACAGTCTTCCCTCCCCCTTCTCTGGATTCCCCAGCCCTGCTAATGCTTGGGTGCGGGTCTCTGCATCTGTTTCTCTCAGTTGCTGGATGGAGCCTCTCTAATGAAGATTATGCTAGGCTCTGGTCTATGATTATAGTAGAATTATCATTAGGAATCATTTCATTAACATTTTTTTTTCTGTTTTGTTTTTTGGCCAGTCATGTTCTACCCTAAATATCCAATCTCTGGTTCTTGGCCATTCAGGCAGCGTCAGGGGCAGGCTCCCTCTCATGGTATGGGACTCAAATTGGACCAGACATTGATTGTCTACCCCCACATGTTCTGTGCCACCACTACCCCAGCACGTCTTGCTGAGAAGATGAACTGTAGGTCAAAGGTTCTGTGACTGGGTTGGTGTCCCAGTCCCACCTCTGGAAGCCTTGCCTACTTACAGAAGATGGCCCATTCAGGAATCCTACATTCTTATAATTACTCATGGAATTACTCAGAGAATATTTATGAAGGTTAGATGAAATTGTTCGTGTGCCTAGCAAAAGCACACATCATTGTAATAAGAAAATATTTCAGAAATGTTAGTATTTATCTACTTACTGAAATATAATGATAAGCATGATATTTTATTTTATTTATTTTCTTTTTAAATTGATTTTTATTGAGCTCTACATTTTCTCTGCTCCCCTCCCTGCCTCTCCCCTCCCTCCTTCAATCCTCCCCTAAGGACCCCATGCTCCCAACTTACTCAGGGGATCTTGTCTTTCTCTACTTCCCATGTAGATTAGATCTAGGTATGTCTCTCTTAGTGTCCTCACTGTTGTCTAAATTCTCTGGGATTGTGGCTTGTAGGCTGGTTTTCTTTGCTTTATGTTTAAAAACCACCTATGAGTGAGTACATGTGATAATTGTTTTTCAGTGTCTGGGTTACCTCATTCAAAATAATGTTTTCTAGCTTCATCCATTTTCCTGCAAATGATATTTTAAGAAGTCCAAATAATAATTATATGAGACTTCGGCCTTTCAAAGAACACATCTCCAAGGAATGGCTTATAAGTAGATATTCTGCTGTTTGAAATAATTATTTTCAGAGATTAAAACTACATTTTGACTTAGTAATTCCATGGCATAATTTGTTTTATATTTTTAAAATTGTGTGTGTGTGTGTGCATGCGCACATATGTGGGACTGCATGCGTATGACTTATGACTGAGTGCTTGCATGTATGCCCTGGTTCCTATGTGGAGGCAGATCAATAAATGAAACCACCTTCATTTAGACATTCTCTCTTGTTCTAGGTAGCTGGGCTAGCTAACCTACAGACTTCCAAGGAGTTCCCTGTTTCCATTTCCCACCTCCCCGGTGCTGGGATGATAAATGCATATGCCACTGCCCCTGGCTTTTAAGTGGGTTCTGCAGATTTACACTCATGTTGTCGAGTTTACATAGGAAGGGCTATGCCTAGTGAATCAGCTCCTCATCTTACCGGACACAGGTCATGGTGGGAGCATGTATCCTTGAACAGGGTCACTGAGACTATCCTCCCTCTTCCAAATTTCTTTCTACCATTCCCTTCTCTGCTGCCCTTTATGTGGCAAAGCGGCCATGACAACATGAATTCCCATTTTCCTCCCCTCGATTCAGCCATGGTTCCACTGTGTGCCGTCAGCATTGACTGCTGTGTAATGCCCCACGGAACTGATGATAAACTCTCAGAATATTTCAGATTCTGGCCTGGCAGGAAGTAACCTACAGTGTCATAAAACCCCAGTGATTTTAAAGAGATTCGTTCTCCATTGCTAAATGAGGGAGAAATGTGTACATCATTCTTAGAGGATTTTCGCACGCAGTTCTCAGATGATGGTAGTCTTTCCCCAAATCAAACACATTTCTGCGGCTATCGAATTTTATATGGGTATTTTAGAGAGTTCTTTAAAAACTAAGAATTCCTGGCACAGTAGCTCATTCAGGGTGCCATTTCAAGAGCAGCAACTGCCAACACCTCTCGTTATGAAGAAGGTGGTTATTCTCCAGTGTTGCCAGACAGGCATTCTCAGGCTCACACATGTGGCACATACTTCAAAATTCTGGAGGAGTCAATATTCCGACTCAGTACTCATCCAGTTAAATGGAAGCTAATAAGAAGCATGAAACGGTATATTCCATATTAGAGTTGTGGTGGGGGACCACTCACAACGATCCTGCCTTCAGAAACCACAGCCCTGGTAAATCATCCTAAATCTTTAACACCCATTCACAAGAACACTTATCCTTTCATCAAAAGTCACATCATTCTGATTCATGCAGAGTGCTAAAAGTGGGAACTTGACAGAATGTGTCTGAACCTTACCCAGACACTAAAATATTTCCATAGCTCCAGAAGCAAAAAGAAAACAGGGTAAAATCTCCTGACTGTGTAATAGGGTCTGCTCTGGGCCTATGGCCTGGATATAAATAGTAGGTGGCAACTTCAAAGAGAAACACTTATTCCCATGATGGCTTTCGCCTCCATGTTAAAACCTTCTCAAAGAATAAGACAAAAAAATGAATGTTAATGATTAAAACAAATAGTTGATTTTATACACACGTACAAAATGAGATTTTAAAGGGGTAATAGCAGTAATTATGTGAAAATAATTAAGTAGACTCAGCTTAACTTTTAACAAAATAGAATATAATACATAAAAGACCTTTTATTTGTGGAAACATGAATATCTATACAGCCTCCATGGACTATAAAATAATTTCCTTAACTTTATTAAAATTCTATATTTTTCAACCCAAATGAGCAGAAGTAATCTTTTTCTGTAAAAAAAAAAAAAAAAGGCCAAAGAATCTACATAGGCTTTGCTGGCTGAAACTCTGTCTTCTCCTTCTGTATTCTCTCCTCCTAGCCTCGTGTCTTTCCTTATCTCTGCCTTTTACTTACTTATTTTGCTTGGAACTTCATTACACATAAAGGAAAACTTAATCTTAGCTTTTGTAATTTGAGCTGTGAGTTTTAGCTTTTAACTAGTGAGCCACCTCTTCGGCCTGATAATTTACTTGGCCGTCTGGTGGTGAAGTTGGAAGGTTAGATCATCAGCATCTAAGACTCAATAAATTCTATAATGATAAAGAGTTGTTGTAATAGATATCAGGCTTTGAGCCCACATAGCCAAGGTTCTGTGAACTACACTTTCATTTACAATACTCACATTGGGTACACATCTATAATTACATAATATTCTATTGAATTCTGTCACATCAGTTTTCTCTACGGAAACTTTCCTGACAACTGGTGCTTTCCTTGAATTCCCTTGAAGGTCTCAAGATAGCAGAGAAGAAGGGAAGCCATGAAAACAGATGTCTTTATTGTCTCCATAAGTGATGCGCCAAGATTCACCCATGAAAATAGAAATACTCACCTGCACTTACAAATTAGGAAAAAAAAATCTAAAAAAAAATTATATCCTCCCACTTACAAACAGAATTAGTTGTGTATAGGACAATGGGGCATGATTCTCCCAAAAAGTCAAATGTTTTTCTGATAATGATATATGTAAGTATCTTTCTCAAAATGACTTAACTTTATATCAGTGTAACACTCATCTTAGTTGCATGAATGTTGAAACATTTGTTCACCAAGGATAGTGCAGTCTGGCAGGACACGATGAGAATGGATCAGTGGTTAAGTTGGAGATCGTCTTTGCAGAAAGATGCTGTGGAGAGGCCTTGCCACAACGTGCACTCTCCTGCTTGGGCAGAATCCTCAAGACACTCACGAGGTTTCCCAAGCGATCATTAGTGAAACCTCCACTACAATTAAAAACCTATGCCCAAAGACAGCTTGTGAAATGACACATGTCTTTAAATACACATAGTAAAATCCATGTCAAGGTGCCAGAGCTTATGTGGGAAGAAAACCCAAAGCATCTTTGCCACACTATGCCTCTTGCTGTCTTCTATTTAAGTAAAAATTGCTGAACATTTCTAAAAGACTTGAAAATTCCACATATAAAAACTACATATGTTATAAAGATTTTCAAAAGAAAGCAAGTACACAGTGACACCAATATCCATCTTCTAAACAGGCTTCAAAAGAAGCAAACAAAAGATAATCATCTAAGGAAACATTAAGAAGACATTGAGAGCAATGGGACTCTAAACTGCCACTTTCTGTCAAAGAATATAGGACGTTTCATTTTTTTTTCAACATAAACTCCACCTTGAAGTCTGTTGGTCTAAATACGGCTCTTTGTAGTAATTTAGGAGTCATTTATGAAAACATATGTATACGCAAATGAAGATTGTCTTTTGGGCATTCATAAATTCATTTTATTGCCTGGTAACAGTGGACATATTCACACTTTAAAGTTCAGCCTGACAAATATATATTCAACTAGCAAAACCCTGTGATATGCCTACAGAGAAATTATAGACTTCAAAGAGATCAAAGGGTGAGAAGAATGCACCATGGTGAATATAATATGGGGAAGTGTAGTAAGTATTAGTTAGAAAGTCTTGGAAGAGTATAAATGGAGTTTGCACGTCAGTGTTTGAAATGCTAATTCAGCTACTGAATTGCCAAGGATTAATAACACATTTTTAAAATGTGTTTGCATGTGAAACAATTTAAAGCAAAGCGAATAAACAAGGTGATAAACAGAATAGGAGGACATGGAAAAAATGCAGATACACCAATATACAAGAAGAATGAGGACAAGAACTGTAACATGTAACTGTAGCATGGCTGAACCAACAGGCAAAGAGAGGTTCTGAAACGTCATATGATAGAACAGCTGGGAGGTATTTTAGTGGTTATAGGGTGATAACATTGAAAGCCCTGGTGAAACAGAATTGGCAGTAGGGTGAATACTCACTCATGTTCTGTGCGTACGGAGAAGCTTTCTAAGTCAAAGTTGGTATGGGATAAAAGAATCTAGTGATTGAGATTATAATTGGCAGCAAAGGTCCTGGAGAGGGCAGGGTAGTAGAGCCATGATAAGGAATGATTAGATCAGGAAGGAATGATTTTGTGCCTCACAAGTCAGGCAAGCAAAGAGGGGATCAGCAAGAACCCAGATTCTGCCAGGCACGCCAAAGGATACATTCTAGAAGATTCTCTGTCTCAGGATTTCAAACAAAAATTCTGTGTGAATGGAAGCTCCAGACCTGGGGTTGGAGCTACACGAAGGGATAAAATAAGAACTCCATGACAAGAGCGGACTGGAAGTTTTATTTAGCCAAGAAAGAGTAACCACATTTTGTAGCTGGTTGAAATCTGAGTGCTGCGCCTTCAATTCAGAGGACAGACCCCACAACTGCCACATTTTTTTTACAATGGCTTTCACAGGCCTGCTTTATATCTGTTTCCTTAGTTAGAAGACACACTGCGTACTTCATGGCGTTGTTTCTACATTCTAGGAAGGCAGCTGATGAGATCTGTGTCACGGCATACAAGGCAGTAAGGGTGTGGAATTCTGCTGCTTGGGCAGTATGTAGGAACCTAGCCGACATTGTGTAAATGGAATCAGGCAGGAATGGAATTTATAATCCTGTCTGCTCAGCAGGCCAAGGCTCCTTTCTCCCTTCTAATAATTTGCAAGCAGTGCGCATTAGAACCGCTCGCTAAAGCACAGACAGCTGGTTTTCCTAGCTGGCTTTCTGGAAGGAGTGCCTACAAACGTCTTTCTAACATGGTCCAGTTGATATTGATCTTGCTGGTCTGAGGACCACACTGTGAGAACTCATTGTCCCCATAAGGCAAGTCTTTATTTTAAAAAAAAAAGACTATTTTTATTAAATTTCTGGTAAAAGAAATAGGAAATTTAGGAATTTCTGGCTCTATTAACATAGCAATTATAACATTTTCCAAATAGCTATCTATACATAAGTCTACTTTCAAATTTACAAAGAATGTCTTATCTATCACTAGCACTCTGAAAAATGACTCCAAATATTAGTTAATGAGTCATGGATTCATAGATTCTGCTTCACTTCAGAACATCGTTCATATATAAAACTTCTACCCAGCCCTTAATTTGGCTGATTATTTTTATTTTTCACTTTAATATGGAATACATGAACTTCAGTTGTTTACCACAACTACATCAGTAATTTATTTTGTTAACTCCATTTACAGTTGTGGAAAATGAGGTTGGAGAGATTAAACTTAAGGCTAAACAAAAGGCAACACTGATGACTTTTTAAGCTCAATAATTTGGTCTTTCCTTTCTCCCTAAATTGCTGAACATTCCTTGATAGTACACCATGACTTCAAATACCTACCTGTCCCCAGGAACAGGACGTGGTATCGTCCGTCAGCAGCATTCACGCGGTCCACGGCTATCTTCGTGTACTTGTAGTCAGTTCCAGTGCGGACAATCAGAGGCCTTCTGTGGATGGGGTAGATGGAATTGTACATGAGAGGATGGTTCCGAATAAAGGTGACAACATCATCTGGGAAGTCCTTGGTGGTTCTCATGTTGGGTGTAAATGCCCCGCCTGGACACTGAAAAAAAATAAAAGAAAATAAGTTAATAAAATGGTCCCTTTGTCTTAATAATAATCATTTTCAAATCACTTAGAAAGTCAACTTGCTTTAAGTACATTGGAGATCCAGAGAGAAGAAGATGAGTAGTCTGATCTTAGACAGAGGGGTGTCTATCTGTAGAAAGCTATGAGGTGTGTTTCCTTAGATAGCTGAATGGCATTGGATAATTGTATAGAACACCTCCTTATTCTAGAGTGTCTCCAGAGTGACTGACTAACTTTTCCCTCTTTTCACCCATCATCCTTCTATTTCCGATTTTGTAACAGGAAATATATTGCTGGCAAAAGCACCCATGGGCACATTATAATGCTGCTATGGCTTTAAAACAAATTAGGTGGCCATTATCACATTCAATTAGAATTCCAGTGTAAGAGTCTCTTTTCATATGATCTCCCTCCCCTAGACAAATCTTGAAGTTGGAGCTCAGCTCAGTGTGGGGATGAACTCTGATACCTCCCCTCTGGGAGGGAGTTACATCAAGTACAATAGCTACAGAGAGCAAAACACCAACAGCTTAGGATGTCCTGTCAACTCCTATCTGCAGGGAGTAAGCTTGCCACTGAAGCTACTGTCATTCCTGAGTGTCAGGAACAATGGTCTTTAAGTCTTGGCATGTGGCTTTCTCATTTCCTCATTCCATTCTCAGTTCCCTTTACCAAACGGTGCTTTCCATATTGATTGCTTTCATATCTACTGCATGTTTGTTGCCTAGATCATAAACTGTATTAGTAGGAATTGGATCTGCCTGTTTTGCCTATCATTTTGTCATATAATGAAACTGGCAAGAGTTGATGTCTGGTGACTGTAGTTGAGGGAGTGATTACATTCTTCATTAGATGATCTGACTTGAAACTTTGGTATGAGGACCAGATGAAATAGAAGGTGCCCTTCTGTCCAGAAGAGGAATGGTTAGAGCCACAAGGGGTCAGGGCAGATGGAAAGAGGCAATGACTTTGGGAAAATAGACAACTAGAAAGCTTCCACAGTGGAAGCCGACTGACAGAACTTCAGAGGAGGAAGGTTACCCTGACACCCAGGATCAAAGTTCAGGTGAAATGGAAATGCTGAAGGTTGGAGCTCACACTCATTCACTGGTAGAATGTGTGTGCTAAGTCCTGTGAGCCAAATTGGTGAATGTAAGATGTCAGCACAAACAGTATGTGTCTAAATCTATTAAATACTTCATAACATTACTTTCAGAAACAAAAATGGATTTCACATTTTACTTTAAATACAATACCCCAGTTTTAGTTTTATTTAGTCTTTAAGGGCATACTGCATAAAGCAAACAAAGCAAAATTGCTGTTCTTAGCATCTTGGAAATTACGGCATGCTATCAGGACTGTGGCCTACTAGAGAGCTCTGCTTTTCTCAAGGCTGACAGTGAACCAACTCTTTACTCCCATTAGGAACAGAATGTGAACACTATCAGATTTTAACAGAGGACAGAAATGGGGAGTTTTGTGTGAAATCTATTAAATCTTTTTTTTTTTTGTTAAGAAAGACCAACACCATTGGAAACGAAGCAAGATGTGTTGTCTTCTGTGACGAATCCTTGCTATATCTAGCCAATGACATCAGCGCCTTTGTGTCAGCATGGACAGGCAAATATTTGCTCAAACCTCTCGGAGGATCCACATGCAAACCCATTATCATCATGAATGTATGTTTTAGGCCAAGAACAATTTAGCCAAGAACTTTTTATAGAACACACACACACATACACACACACACACATGCATGGATTCTCTTTTTAGAGAAAAACAACAGCTAAAGAAATAAATAATAAAATACAGCCTGTCATTGGATATATTCCCATGACCTCGGAATATTTTTCATTATAAGAAAAACATTGTATTTAAATATTCCTGTTTATAAATTTCCCAAAATGAAGACCAAATGGGGACAAAGAATTTAATTTGAGGTTGTTCAAAGCTGACAGTTGTGTTCCATACTTCTTCAAAGTATGGGTTATGGGTGTTTCCAGCCTTCGTTTTTCACACAAAGTGGAAAAAGGGCAGCGTGCTGCTCACTGAATGAAATATGGAAAGAACAATGTGAGGGCAATTTCATCAGTTCCAGACTCTGAAGACACCACTAATTGTGGCTTGCTATGTTGATCCATCTCCTCAAGTGTTTGTAAGCATTTTTGTTGGTACGTTCTAAAAAAGTGCAGTTAGCTTACATTACTAGGCATGCTGCATCATTTCCAGTCAGTTTAGTACTTTGATGTGTGATTACCTACAAAAATCATTTCTTTTATATTTTGAGATTAATATAATTACATAATTCACTGCTGCTTTCCTCCTTCCAAACTCTCCCGTTTATCTCTTCTTGTTTATCTTTTCTTTCAAACAGCTTCTTTTTTTATTAAACATTGTTGTATACATATATGTGACAGTGTTATTAAATTATCTGAGTCTTATTTAGAACTTTTCCTTAAACTTAAGAAAATCTAAATGAAAGTTTTGTTAAAGTTGCTCAAAATTATGCTGGTTAAATAGTTAACACAAACTAGTAGTTCTTAAAAATGTCATTTTTATTATTATTACAATTATTATTTTTGTTGTTAGTGGTGATATGTGCACGTGTGTGTGTGTGTATGTGTGTGTGTGTGTGTGTGTGTGTGTAGTTTAAACACAGCTTGGTGGAGTCAATTCTCTGTTTCCACTTTTACATAGGTTCCAGGAATCAAATTCAGGTCATAATGCTTGCATAGCAAGTTTCTTTATCTGCTAAGCCTTCTTGGCAGCCCCACAATAGGGGTCTGTACATTTTTACCCTCAATAATTTCTTTTCTCATGCTTTTATTATCTATGCACAATGTTCTCCTACAATGTTCTTAAAAATAAGAGTCTCCTCATGTGACATCATTTTCAAATTTAGAAAAGGATTATTCTAATTAGGAATCACACTGCTGATTCATGGTACGAGATTAGCAGTCAAGACAAAATGATTTGTAAAAATGGTGACAAGATAAAAAGGTGACTTCCCCCTCTCAATATGCACTGTTGAATTTCCTCATTATAAACCTGGCAAGGACATTTAGTGTGCAACCGCTCTTTCATGGTCATCTGGAACAGGGAAGCATGCATATTGGGACCTTGGGGTAACATAAACCATATTTTAGTCTAGAAATTTCAGCAGTTCAAATTTCACACTAAGGCCTTTTATCTCTTCAGAGCTGTTTATTGTTTAGGCGAAAAGATATGTGTCCAATTTTGCCTATGTAATTGGACAGGAGGCCTGGAGGGGTCATAAAACCTAAGGGTGAGCTCCTATGGTGATATTTTCCTACAGCAATAGAATTGCTAGCTGCATTGTAAATATGTATCTTTATACCTACAGATAAGTGTTGCTTTCACTACTCATCAATAAAACTGCTTTTTGCAGCAGATGGTGACCATTATAGAGAATCACAATTGTTTAAAAATGCAGATAGGTGACCGCAAAGTGCCCAGTCCCAGGAAGCACATCTACAATATGACCCATACACCTAAGGATCAAAGAAGCACAAATAAGAAGGGGTAAAAGTTTGAGAGAGTAAGAGAATGCAAGCTCCTGTCGCCAGCTAGTATCACATGACCAGATAGCTGCTCTGTGGAAACCCAAAACTGGGAGCCTATTCCACCTTATCGGAAGGTCAGAGAGTTTGAGCTTAATTTTTGGTCTTTCAAAGCTTTTGATAACAGGTGTGGCTACAAAACAAGATATCCTGACCTAGTTTGGGGCTTAAGATGGCCATAGATCTGGATCTGCTCTACCGTGACCAAAGGTCCGAGAATTCAAACATACTTCTGCTCCTTCTTTTGAAATGGGAGGTTTGACTTGGGGAGTGGTTGCCTGCAGGATACTTGATCTAGGGTATGTTCACTGCCCCCAAACATCAAATGCTCTGCTCAGGAATTAATGGCTTGATGTCTCAAGTACTGGAGCAAGTAACTGTTCTGGTTGTCCTTTGTACCGTGCTAAAGCACTGTTTTACCTCTCCCCCCATTTTGTTTTTTTAATTATTTTTTTTTATTTTTAGTGAGCCCTATGTCTTTCTCTGCTCCCCTGCCTACCTCACCCCCTCTTCAACCTTCTTTCAAGACCCATGCTCCCAATTTACTCAGGAGATCTTGTCTTTTTCAACTACCCATGTAGAGTAGATCTATATAAGTCTCTCTTGGGGTCCTCATTGTTGTCTAGGTTCTCTGGGATTGTCATTTGTGGGCTGGTTTTCTTTGCTTTATGTTTAAAAACCACTTATGAGTGAGTACATGTGATAATTGTCTTTCTGGGTCTGGGTTACCTCACTCAATATGATGTTTTCTAGCTCCATCCATTTGCCTGCAAAATTCAAGATGTTGTTATTTTTTTCTGCTGTTAAATATTGAGGTATAAAAGTGTATGAAAAATTAAACATGGGCCAACTCAGAACTTAGAACTTGTAATTCAGCATTCAGTATTTGCTGAGTTGCCCTCCTGTTACTCTCCTGTGTCTTTGCGTTTCTTCCTTATCTCTGTTTCTCGTATCTAACATTTCTAATCTTCATGCCCCTGCCCTGGAAATTTCAAACCCACCAGGGCTAGGATTGTGGCAGAAGTCACCCCAAAAATTTGGGTCATGACATTGCTCCTATGGGAGCTCCACATAAAAAAGACTTGCCTAGGACTGGAGAGATGGGCTCAGAGGATAAGAGCAATGACTGCTCTTCTATAGGTCTTGAGTTCAATTCCTAACAACCAAATGGAGGCTCACAACCATCTGTAATAATATCTAGTGCAGGCAGAACATTGCGGCATAATAAATCTTAGGGAAAAGACCTGCCTAATGAATACCAGTTCACATACCAATGTGAATGTTGGAGACTTCACAAGGTCTCATCACTAGAAGAGCTCCTGAGAAAGTGAGAATCAGTTTTATCTAGAGACCAAGCCACGAATAGGTTAGCAAATAAAATGTGGTAAACCCTAGTCATATGTATATAGGAGCAGCATTAAATGAATTCAGAAGTTTGTGCATATAGGTATGTATTATAATAATAATTTTAGAAACAAGAATAATTACAGAAAATGTCATAAATGTAAATGTGCTGGGGTTTGTGAGAACTTGGGGGAGTAAAAGAAGGATGGAAATGATGTGAATACAAAAAGATGACGTAATCACTAAGGACCCTCAAAAACATTGGCATTCTGTAGGTTAATTTACTATACAGATCATCATTAAATCATTTTAGTGTAACTCCTTAAGTATTTGTTTTTCCCAGTTATCCCACTCTTACGGAGTGGTGGTAAACACCACTTTCTGAGATATCTTCACTGAAGTGCCAATAGAAAAGCTGAAAGCAGTGACCGTTTTGAAGAAGAGAGATGAACAGTTGTGTCCGTGCCTAACTCCTACGCTGCTCTCAAGTGTTCATAAGCATTGCTGTCTCTAGTCTTCTTATGTTGTCCGTAGATCTGGGATGAAAGTTTTCAAAATCACTACAGTTCTAAACTAATACGAATGTGTAACTTCTTTGAATAATCATTTTATCCAAATACCATTTGATGAGTCCTGTCGTGAGCATTAGAATAAGAAATTACTGTGATATTTTAGATACAAGCATACTAATAAAATAGACAAACATCATTTTTTGACAATCAAGTAATAATTAGAGACACACATAAAATCTAAATGGCAGAGCATGATTCAAGACCAACTGTCATGCACATGAAAGAGTCAGTATTTTAAAAATGAGTTTATCGGGCTGGTGAGGGCTCCCCAGATAATGTCATTTGCTGCCAAACTTGAATACCTGAGTCCCATCCCTAATACATACATTGTAGAGGCTGCAAATTGACCTCTACCTACACACACACCTCACTGGAATAAATATACAAAGAACATTAAAGGACTGAACAGATATGCATGAAGCAACAATTGGTGAAATAATAGGCAGTGAATTTGAAGGATAGTAGGGAGTGGTATATGGGCCTTGAAGGGAGTAAAGGAAAGGGAGGAATGCAATTAAACTATAATCTCAAAAGTGAAAAAAAAAAGAAAACAAATTTAGGATAGTGAGTAAATATGACTGCTAGTATCAGTGTGGAAGAGCAACAGAGGCTGTGTTCTTTAAGGAACTGTTCTCCTTAGAATGCTGGTGGATATGGTTCTGAGACACTCCGAAATGGGAGTTAAAAATGATCGCGTTATTAGGTTCTGCTTCAGCGGGATGTGCTGGATATGATGAAGTCTACAGAAGTCTCACCCTCACTGTGACAGGGTAAGGTAATTCATTAGCTCAGCCACAGAGAGTCTGCAGTCTCGCTTGCCCTTTGCGACATACCAATGGTGTCTTGTTTCTTCCACAAACTGAGAGGACTTATGGGAAAACATTATGACACACTTGGCAACCCTCCCAGCACTTACGTGTGCTTGCTGGTTGGGCTGTTCGCTAGAACAGCTACGTACCCTGTTTTGAAGGAACACCTACAGGGAACCTGAGAAGGAGGGTATAGGATTTCTGCCAGTGTCGTTTATGTAAAAACATGGTTATATATTTATGAGGTTGACCCAGCAACCAGACTACTGTGGAGAAATTAAGAATGACAATCACAGTTGATCCTTCATTGGGAAGACTTCAGAGACAGAGACGGCATTCTTGACCTAGAGGAAGAAGACTGTGGAGTTCACTTGGCCGAATATCTTCTGGCTACAGAAGTAGGAAGCATAGGGCTGAGGCAGCCACTGGCAACTGAGTAAGAAAGCTGACTTCATGATGTTTTGCTGGGCTCAGGGTGGAGCGACCAGTTCTTTGGGGAAGCATACTTCTCTAGGAGGAGTTCCAGGGTCATTTCTCCACCCTGCCCTGTTGATTCCCCAAGGATCACTCATCTGACAATTTCTGGATTTAAAGGAGCTGTTGTGGTCTCAATACCAGATGTAAGAAACCACATTATAGAAAAATGTCTTAAGTACTGATTACTCCCATTTTGCAAGGATTCTGTTCCAGATGTGTGTGTCACTAATCCCTGGCTTATTCCACCCTGTTTTAGGACAGCGGAAAATGCTTATTCTTAAGAGCTTTACAAAATGGGACTGTTAGCAGAATTTTCTAATTTAGCATTGGTTTATTTGTGGAAAAGGGTTGGTCTCTTACCACAGTGTACACAATTACTGCTTTCGACAGAGTGGTTTTCTGTGTGATACTCAAAGCCCAGTGTACATGTCAAAGTGGCTTTTAAGATGTCACATGGGGAAGAGCCATAGGTGGAATGAGCCTGATTTCAGTTGCACAAATATCCTCACCGTGGCTAACTTCAAGTAACTGCTTGGATGTCTTTGGTTGAGAAAAGACACAAATAATATACTCAGGACAGTCTTCATAAGATTCTGAGGCCTCAATTCAATGGATGCAACTATAAGCTACAGGAGGGAGGGGGTGAGTTTTTCTGCGTTTGCTTCTGTATTATCTTCTCACATACTGGAGAAAGCACAGCAAACCACAACTACCTGGTACTGTTCTGTATTAAAGTACATGTTTGATTAGCCCAACTTCTAGTCATTTAAAAAGTATAATTTACCTTTGAATCAGTTAGCAGTTAGTCTTCTTTGAATGCAAGAAATAATTTGAACAAAGCAAAGAGAGACTTTTACTCACATGCAATTTTCTCAGCCTTTCCCTCCCTTCTCTCCTCCCAAGTCATCTTTGCTCCATATCTGCAATCAGTTGAAGGGCCCTGTGATGATTATATCTGTTGATTGTTTACCTTGGTTGTAAAAGCAATTAGTCTGTGTTCTGCCTAATCAAGTTACTTGTTAGATATGACTAACTGTAACATTTTAAACACAGTGCTTTTAGGAATAAATAGTGAGAGTCTCTGACTCTTTTGCCTGCTTTTGGGACCCTTTTCCTCACTCTGAGTTGACCCCTCCAACCTTGATATGGAGGTATGTGCCTAATCATATTGTACTTTGGTACGCTGAGTTCAGTACCTATCCTTTGGGTACCTTCTCTTTCCTGAAGGGAAACAGAGAAGGAAGAGGGGAGAGGGGGTTCTGAGAGTAATAGAATGAGCAGATGAGAGAAAAATAAATAGAAATAAAAAGTAAAAAGAAATATTTGTACCTGTGTTTATAAGAGGGAGCAGCCCACAGTTTTGTTTTATTCCATTGTGTGTTTTTTTTAAAATCTGGTTTAGCTTCAAGAGAATACTTTAGTGGAATTATTTTGGTAGTGTTCCTTCTTTTTTATTTTTATGAACAGCTTGATCAATACTCTCGTCAGCTCTTCCATAAAAGTTTGGTGGAATGGAACAGTGAACATATCCATCTGGTCCTTCTCTTCTTGGGAGTTTTATTTTGTTTTGTTTTTTTCTTTGTGAGTTCAAGGCCAGCCTGGTCTACTTAGTGATTAAACTGGTCAGGGCTACATAGTAAAGACTGTGTCAACAAAAGACAAGAAAATGTGGGGAGCAAGGCTGGTACTAGTGTTAACATATTTAGTCTCCCTCTGAAAATTTCAAAGTGAGAGGTTTAAAATTAGGAAAAAATATATCTACCATACTTTACAAAGGTGATTTACAATTTTGGTGAGATTTTGCTAGTAATTACAGCACTTATTAAAAAAATCTCACTTTTATAACATACATGACATATTAGCAAATCTCAAACCAGGCAAGGATTAAGTTAGAACCATGAAGTTAGAATCATAATGAGCATACCCAGAGGACCACAGGTATATTTAATAAATGTAAATGCAGTTTTTGCTTAAGTAAGATAAAAGTAAATTCCATGGGTACTTACAGTGCCAGGGCGAGGATATGGAATTCTGCCTTGATAGGATATCAGCTGGTGGTTGGGGCCTTCTTTGTGAGCAAAAGGCCCATTGAATACAGTCTGAATATCAGATAAATGGTACACACACACTGCAGATCCTTTAAAAACAGAGCTGAAAATGAAAGCAAAGAATCTGTTTTATTTTTCTTAGAATCTATTTCATTTGTGCCGGTGAGAATTGGAGCACTCTGTTTAGGGGAGCAGATCAATGGTTTGCTCAGCAGCAGAGACGCTTCCTCCTGCAGCAGACAGGAATCAGCACAAAGACCTGCAGCCAAGTGGGCAGAGTGAGTGACTTTGGAACACTCTGCCCTAATCTGGATATCTCCAGCTATCCCTCCCAAGGTAGACACACACTCACATCCCTAGCCCAGAGGAAATCTCCAACTGATAACTACTTGCAAGTGAAATCGTGTTTCTTTACTTAATATTGACTTCAAACTAAAAGCCTAATTAAAAAAGTTTTAGATGGAAATAAAGCTTTGATCATTAACCATTAACACCAGTAGGTAAAAATGATACTTTCTAATGTTTAATGGTCAAGCTAATTTTTGACAAATATAAACTAGAAAAATTTTATTAAAATCAGTATTTTACTGAAATCAATATTTTGTTGGAATTTTTGTTATTTTGCCATTCATTTTTTTTCTTTTTATAAACTAAGGCGATGCTCCTCATTTGCTAGATTTATTCACTAGGTAATCCAGGACATCTGGGGCACCTTGGGGTGTAAACCTAAATGACTGATAATCAGTATTCCTGCCAATTCTTTGATTTTGAAAAGCTCATAGCAGTAATTGCACCACACTTCAAGTTTTTATTTCTCTTTTCTGTGTGTTGTGTATGAGTGTGGGTGTGTGTATACACATTATATGCAGGCTTGTGTACCTCGACTTGTGTACTTGTCGTCCTCTGTCACTGCTGGCCTGATTCCCTTCATACAGGGTCTCACCGTGAACATGATGATGGCCATTTTGGTGAGACTAGCCCACCAGCAAGCTCCCTAGGACACATCTCTCTCTATTCCCAACCGACAACTATATGGAATGACACCACACTTGGCATTTACATAGGCGTCAGGGATCTAACTCAGCGCCTCAAGTATGAACAAGATCTCTTTCTTACTAAAGATTCACCCCAGGCACTTATACCACATTTAAAACTCACCTAGTAAAGAATATTTCCTATCACCATTTTGCAGTTTTCTAATGAATGAAAAGGAACAGATGCACCCTTCCCTTTAGTTCAAAAGACCTGGCTGGAGTACAAGGCTGAATTCAGAGTAACATCTAGTACAAAATTAATAAACTGAAATATGCACAGAAAATATCAAGAATGTGGGAAACACACTGCAAAACACAATAAAGTTGCTATTGGACTCCAGGAAAAGCTAGAAAATATTAGGCCTATTTTAAAATGCAAAAATATTGTCATATTACAGAATAACAGAAACGGTCCAGCTTTTGCCACCTTCTCAAAGCCATCACTTTAGTGATGAAGTGAAAGTTATTTTAATTCAAATAAAACACATTTTTTTTAGTTTTAATAATGTGTCTGCTATAAAAATTTAAATAATTAAATATATACTCTTCCATGACCTGTACGTATATACTTATGGTACCACTGCCACAATACAGGCTAGAAACATATTCTTCACTACCAAAACTGTAGATTCTGATATTATTAGAACGATTTGTCTTTAACTTTGTTATGCAAACAAATACTTCAAGCATTTTACTTCTACAATTCAATTCACACTTTATTTCTTCCGTAGAACAACATGTGATTGTTCAAAATGCATTTGTAAACATTAGTTGAGATCAAATATGTTTCAGTGATCTGGAAAAGCAAGTGAAATGGAAGCATTCATTGTTTGCTGAAGAGCTGCAGCTGTTTAACTGTTACCTGGACGTGCTGAAGATGCCATACACAAGCGTGGTCCTCGGATTGTCAGTTTCTAGCAGAAACACATCCTCTATCAAAAGGAAAACATATTCTTTTAAAGTTACTCAAATGCTAGTTGCTGATTTTGAATTATCCTAATACAACAATTTCAGCGCTGAAAAGCAATCCTCAAAAAGGTGTTACTGGAAAATTCTTTCAATTTGCTATCATTTGGTGAAAAGCACTTAGTAACATAAATAAAATGTTAGCCTGGCACTGACAGCATTCAGAAAGACTGTGTCTCTATGGAAATGATGGTTTGTGTATAAACACTAAGGAGAAAACCTCAAATGGTGGATACTATAGATTAGAAATTTGATAACATTGATACTGTAAGTCTATTGAGAATGCAAAACCTGACCATACTGTCCATGATAGGAATGCCACAGATATTTTCCTGTTATTTGATTCTGCATTTCCTCAAAATCCTCTATTGATGATACATTCATTTTAATTTAAAAATGACTCAACTCTCAGTTTTCTTTCAATCTATGATTTAAAGTTGTAATGTTGAAGAAAATCTTTTGCATGGGAAATAAAAGATATAAAACTTCCTTAGTTGGAATAAAACTTAATTTAGACTTATGTCTAGTTCCAAGACTATTTTATCTAACATTTCCTCTAACAATAAGACTTTAATGTATGTTAATAGGCAGAAACAGATGCATTTATAATACAGTAAAAATAAAACATGGATCTTGAGTCTTGAAGAACCGAAGACCATATGACAGATAATGCTTTTTAAGGTGAGAAACAGCCTCCTTCAGATTTGTAACTCTTAGAATCAGTACATTTTTGCACTTTGTAATAAATATGTATTGTTTACCTCAAAATATGCCTCAAATTGTAAGAATGACATACTATACATTTCAATGGATAGTGTTTGAAAAGAGAGATTTCTAAATAGCTATCACAGTGTTATGATGTATTAACAAGGTACTTCAACTACAGAAAAACCATTCCTTGATAAACTATTAGTCCTTATTTAATCTGGACATCATAAGCTTCCTGTCATAGAAGGAAAACTTAGTGAGAATCATCAAGAACTAAGCTAGGAGCATAATTCTTGTCATTTATAATGACACTTTTTTTTAAACTCTATTAAATTTTCTATTTAATGTAGAACTTACATACATATGTGGGTATGTATGTTTGTGTATACACTTATTTAGGTAAAAATATCAGAACTTAAATGAATAGTGTATAATATTTTGATTTGGAGTTACCTAAACTTAAATTTCTTTAGATCAGAATATTATAAATACATATATTATAAATTCATTTATAAAGGATCAAACATGCCATTGCCTGTATATAAATTATAACAGTCCTTCCACCCCCACACACATTAATGTCTTAGCATTTTAGCAGTGCATTCAATGGTGGAAGAAATTACTAACATATTTAAGGACATCGATGAGCAGTTCACAATTCCCTCCTAAAGTGGAACATCATTTACATTGTTAACATCCAGAGCAAATGCATCCTCTCTGAGACTTTAGTAAGACACATGATGCTCATAAAGTCCTTATCAGAAGCAGTGCTCACTGCCACATCCACTCACCTAATTCATCAAAATGTGTCTCTGGGCCATCTTCATCTGTGACGGAGCACACAAGTCTTGCCTTTAAGAATGTGGTCCACTTGTTGACAAGACTACGTTGTCCACCAGTGTCATTCTGGAACCATTTTATAAACACAATTCAGATGATTAGAGAAACAACTGTGTATTAAAATTCAGCTAGAACTCTGGTTTTTAATTTATTGTTATCTAAAGATTGGAAAGGGTTATCATCAATTTAAAAAAACAACTAGGATCTTTAGTATTTTTTGATTGATCTTTTATAGTACAGTATCAGCAAGAAATGGACTATAGGGAAATATAAGTTTATGACTCAATTTGTACAAGATACAACATAAAAAGTTATATCAGGTGAATAAATAACTGTTCACCACTTGCCAAGGCAAATGTTCATTCTCTTAAATGTAGATGAAATTTACTGCATACAGTTATAGCTTCCAGAGCTTACTATGTTCAGGAGAGTGGGCAGATCCCACATCAGAAGCCTCCACATAGTTCTGTTTTATCCCCCACTCCTCAGCATTTTTGCTTATATTTAATATTTCTGAGTAGATTATTTATTACATACATTTTCCAGGCTAATGCACAGGGCATGGGATTTTGCTCTTTCATACAGCCTACTGATGACTATTGTCTTCCTTTATGTCCAACAGTCTTTACATTTCTGCTAACTTTGCTATATTGACTCAAATTATTGAGAACAGATGAGTTCTAGTCAACAGAATATACCAATATTTAAAGATAAACAAACACTGGCTACTTCAATAAATACATCTGACAAAGGAAGTTATCACAAATAAGCCAAAAAAAAGTCTAAAAAGAGTATACAGAAGATTGGATCAGAAATTTTATTCAGTATTTTTGTATGTAGTGCTTATACACTGACACTTCATTCTGAAAAATTAGAATAATAAAAGACTTTCTTAATTTTCCACTGTTGCATGCTGCTTTTATGTTTTATAATTATGTCTTACTGAGATTCTGATCTATCTTATTTACAAGAATTATTTTGTTTTCTTTGGTAATTTACAATGTTCCATTTGTTTGACTGCAACACAGCAAATGGAAGTGCAAAATTATCCAAAACTACTTCTATGTTTAAAACAACAATCAAAATATTTCCCTGAATATTTTTACTGAAATGTGGTATAACTGTCTCACAAAAACTGTGAGACAGATGCTCTATAACATTCTTTCTATTTTATTCATTGGTAATGGTAAATGGTAAAACCACTGAAATATTGGAAAACATATTACATAATTTGAATTATTTCCTTAAATAAAAAGTTCATTGCACTTACAGGGCATATTCTCGCAATCATGGAATGAATCTGTTTGGTGCTCCTATTGCTGTCAGTCAGTTTTTCTTTGAAGAAGAAATATACCTTAGCATCATTTGGATCAGTACCATCTGGGATAACGTGTGCATCCACAAACATCGGTTCTTGAGAAAGAATTGCGAAGATTGTGTGAATGATAAAAATCCACCTACTGCTCTTTGACACAAACAACAAATGCGTTCCTTTCCCAACAGTGATTACTTCACTGTTCACAGGCAAAATTGCAAAAAGCAGTCATTGTATATCAACATACCTCAAGGAGAGTATCAAACATAAAACCATAGCTCTAGGGTGACAGACCAAAGCTTATCTCTGTCTGAAGGACACTTAAGAAATATACTAATATTGAGCTGGGTGGTGCTGGCTCACACCTTTAACCCCAGCACTCGGGGGCAGAGGCAGGCGGATCTCTGTGAGTTTGAGGCCAACCTAGTCTACAAGAGCTAGTTCCAGGACAGGACAGGCCCCAAACCTACAAAGAAACCCTGTCGAGAGAGAGAGAGAGAGAGAGAGAGAGAGAGAGAGAGAGAGAGAGAGAGAAATATATAGTAATATAAAAATTCTGTGCAACTGAATGAGTTTCAAAAACTTGAATATTATTTTAGCAGTTATTTTCTATGGAATTTAATGCTTGTTTTATTTTATGTTGGTTTTTAAATTTGGTGTTTGCATTTGAGTATATATAAGCTTAATTAAAATGTAATATGAATATGAAGGTCCAATCCTAACCAGGTAGCTTTCTTCATTGGATAGTCACTTGCAATTGAAAAATTAGTTTTCTTCAAGAGAGTCTCACTGGAGAAGCAAATCGCTTCTAAGGGCAGGCCATGTGCGTAGCAGTAAATGACCAACACAAAACTAACTCAGCAGCATCTTTGGAAGATCTTTGTTCCCTAATATTAATTCCATAGGGAGCTGTTTTGCTTTAGCTTTTGTTTTATCTTACAGGTCCTTTGAATATACATCATGGCTTCTGGCTTTATATATTCATAGAACTGCTTTGTGTGTCTCTCATCTATATAAATTTCTCGTGATTTTTCTTTGGCTCTTTTTCATTCGTTGTTTTGTGCTATCACAATTTGTTTTCCTTTTACAATATTCTATTTTATTTTACTAATATTCCTTATATGCCTGTTTGTCTTCTTATAAAAGACAGAAAGGGGGAGGAGCTGGATGAGAGAGGAGGTGTAAAAGAACTGGGAGGAGTTGGGGGGAGTGCAAACTGCAAACAATATATTGTATGAAAAAATATATTTTCAATAAAAGGAAAACAAGAAATAACTTTGAACAGGAAGGGAGGAGGAGGGGGAAAGGAGAAGGAGGAGGAAAAGGAGGAAGAGGGGAAGGTGAGGAGGGAGAGAAAGAGAAGAATAAGAAAGAGAAGCAAAAAGATGAAGATGGAGAAGGTGGAGAAGGAGAAGGAGAAGGAGAAGAAGAAGAAGAAGAAGAAGAAGAAGAAGAAGAAGAAGAAGAAGAAGAAGAAGAAGAAGAAGAAGAAGAAGAAAATGTTGATACAGTATCAAAAACTTGACTCTGTTTTTTCTTAAAGTACAGCAAATGAAATGAAGAGGAAATGTTTCAAGGAAAAAATGTAGTCAGTGTAGACATAGAGGACTTCCTTATTTCAGGAACAAAGCAACATTTTAGGATATTCTATTTTCAGAAGTACTGGGGGAATAATTGAACAAAGCAGACAATCAATGCTTTCATCGCTGACCAATCAGTGAGATACAATGCTTAATTGTGGGGATTCATGCGAAACTGCATCATTAACTAAACAGGCAATTTCGAGTTAGCTTGCAAGTTTCCTGAGGGTGGAATGCCAAGGGCTCAGTGACTTCCTTCTCCTCTACGTGACAGAAACTGACTAGAATCACACAGGAAAATTAAGTTAGCCTCCTTTCAGGGTGTGGATTCCTAATGACCTTGAGAATCTGAAACAACTAAACAATCATAAAGTAATCATACCATCACAATTTAAAATTAGTCCAGTTTTGAAACAGTAATATGCCACATTCTATAATTTTAGCTTATTAGTATAAGCAAACACAAAGAGTTTCTGTGTATGATCCATTAGTAATATCTAAATTTGTGAGTTTGGTAGAATTCTTCAATTTAGAATTTTGGAAATGTAAAAGTGATTACAAGAACTAAAACCACATTTAACTAGAATAGATGACCATTTAACAAATGGAGCTATGCATGATGGGTGTACTGACATTTGTATTTACCTAGTTCTATGACAATTATATCATCATTAATAAATCAAACAATTGGAATAAAAATGATGGCTATTTATTTGTCTTAAATATTTGGCGAGTAGAATATAGAATTAGGATTACTTATGTCAAAGCCTGATACTTTCGTTTTTAACTACTTTCCCTATTATCAGTATAGAATTAGATGTTAGTTGAAGGCAAGATATCAAAGGAGAAAATGCAGTAAATGTTTTCTTACCACTCAGCCATTTTGAATTGTGCTGATCAGTTCGGACCGCATTCCTCTTAGTTAAACTTCGAAAAATAGCAGCGTCTGTTCCCATGAAATCTATGTACATTCCCGAGAATAGTTCTTCGTCTATGAAAAAGGAGCCCTTGTTAGAGATAATCCAATGCCTTTTGAACTTATTTTAAAGTTCAAGGAGGTTTAACTTAATACATCATCCCAACTGTTGGAAGAGGTTTGCAGTTACGAATTAGTTAGCTATGAATTAGTTTTTTGTGGCTCACCAAATTTACAAAGGTCTAATTTTAATAGGCTGTTATTGTGATAACTTTGTAGTTACAAAACCAAATCCCGGAACTACTTGTTTTAAATTTTGATGTGGGATATCCTTCTGTATATGTGTTGCTTTTATTGGTTAATGAATAAAGCTGTTTTGGCCAATGGCTTATCAGAGTAAAGCCAGGAGGTAAATCTGAATAGAGATATAGAAAGAGAGTAGGCAGAGTCAAGGAGATGCCGTGTAGCTGCAAAAGGAGAAGGCCACACTGGAAATTTACCAGTAGGCCATAGCCTTGTGGCAATACACAGATTAATAGAAATGGGTTAATTAAAGATGTAAGAATTAGTTAAAACGAAACTTGAGCTAATAGACCAAAGAGCCTTGCAATCAATACAGTTTCTGTGTGATTTTTCAAGTCTCAGCAGCTGGGAACAAACAAGCAGTCTCCATTTACAAATTTTAGCAAGCAAGCAAAAAACTTGAATTTAGTGCGATGTCATTCAACACACTGAATCTTCACATTTTCTTATATAAAGCATAGGAAATGAGTTATAAGCTATGATCCTAAATGTACTCATCACATATTAAACATTTGAGATTTTATTTAATAGGATGGACATAATACTTTTATCATATTTATTTTTTGATTATATAGAAACTACATTAATTCTATAAAAATATTGTTGAACAAACTAATCATTCAAACTCCATAATTTGATCTTTTAGTCTACAAGGTTCCTAATAACATAAACACAGCCCACTTTTTCATCAGTAATTCTGCTGTAAAAGGTAAAGTAATAGGGAATAAAACTATGTCTAAAATTAAATAAGCTGTCCAATTCATCATAAGTGACCTGTTTAGCTATTTAACTTATATGTATGCATCTGTTCTCATTAAATCTATGTACATTTATAAAAATATCTGTTGGATAGGGCAGACTTCAGGATGAAACATTTCTAAAATGAGCATATCAGGTTTTGAACTAGACCCCTACCAGTTAAGAAGTTGGTATGATTGGCATCTTGTCATCAATTTCTCCTTCCCAGAAAGGATACAAAGCCCATGGCAACATTTCAGAGGGTGATAGCATAGATAAGATTGAGACATTTTTTAACAGTCCAACTGTTTAAATATTTGTTTAAATATCTATTATGTGTTTACATGCATCAATTTTACTATTAAATCAATATAACACATAATTATTCCCCATGTTGCTATGGTTCATTAGTTATAAAACCATAGATTACAAATCCCCACTGCTCAATATCACTAATGAGCACAGCTTTCAACTATATATACTTACAATGTGAGGGGGGCGGCAGGTAAGATACTCAGGTTGGCTTAGAGCTTTCTATTATTGCACACCACACAATCAATTATAGCTTAAACCTTACGAGAACCTGCATGTCAAACTGATTTTATTTCTTGCTTCATATCCTCAGTGTTTCTAATAGCAGATAAGGAAATCCCTGCTTCACTGTGTAACAATGAACTCTTAAATAATAATACTTTGGGAAGAATTTTAAGAGAAAAAACTTTTCAGGATGTCTTTGTAGAGTTTTATGCAAATATAAACTTGTGCCTTTTAACTTTACTCAAAAAAATACTATGCTGTCTAATTGTTTACCACTCATTCACAAAACTTCAGGAATTCTGTGAGAAGTTCTTAAAAGATAACACTTGCCTTCTTTGCAGTCCTACATGAAATCCTCTAAATAGCAAATGACCATTGGACTCGCCAGTAGATTAGATACAGCAACTGTGTTGTAAAATGCTGAATTCTTTTAATTCATAATGCTTCTTGGCATTTAATGGAAAGAAGTATCTCAAACATCTGTAGGATTTAATGATCAAATAGAAACAGCAAACCCTAACTACACTGTGACGCACACAAACTATGAGAGGTAATTTTAGGGTTATAACCCTCTGAAAAGGAAAGTAAATACACACTTGTATAGATTCATGATCTTCTCATAGTCATCTTTAAAATTTGTAATTACATTAACTAATTTATAAGCTGTGTGAGTTCTTTATTATTTAGCCCACCCTCCCTCTTTCTCTTTCTACTTACTGATCATAACAGAAACAGTGTTCACATTGGGGTTGAAGGAGCATCGTCCTTTTCCAGACTCACACTTAGAGTCAATCATGAAAACTTGGTCCTTTGTAATAGAAAAAGGTATGAGATGAGAATAATACAGTATCATAAGTACAATGAAATGTAATTATAACTAATTTATATAAAATGAGCATTACTTTATACATCAAGACATTTTTATAAATACTTCCTACTCCTGTGTCTCCAGTTTGTATATTAAGACTCAGATGTCCTGTCGCCAGAATCCGTCTGTGACTCAGGCTCTAACCTACCTTAGAGTTAGCAGGGCTAACTCTCATCCCATTTTAAAGCCCGAAGAGCTGTAAGATATGTACATGAGTTACAGGGAAGCATGAATTCTCCTTAGGTCAACATCATTAAAAGTCACTTGGAAATCTAAAATCATTATACATTTAATAGATGTATTTGTAGAACCTTATACAAAGGAAGAAAAGTAATAACAGTGGAATAACATATACAATGTTTGTAATGTTTCTAAATGAGACTTTTAAAAACTAAAATTCCATGTCACTACTTAATTTTTGTGTAACACGTTGTACAAGATTTAAAATAACTTTTATTAAAATATAATTTTTTCAATTATCTGTTTTTTAAAAAACAGTCATCTGCTGTGTCCCTGAAGATTAACCAAACAGACAGAGTAAGCAAGATTACGGAAGTCTTGGGCATTGAGTAACTTAGATTCATAATGAGAACGATGGAAACTCAAGAGAACAAAATACAAACCTCGGTTATGTAAGATTCTGTTCAATGCTTAGTAGAAAAAGTGTGCAGAAAGACAGAATAGGACCAACAAGATTATCAGGCAGTAAATTCAGTCACGCTGACTGCACAGAGAGAGTGATTTTATAAATAAAGATGCTGACATTTTCCATATATCAACTTAGTACAAACTATTACCGAAATACAAGGGCAAAAAAACAGACACTTTGTGGAATACATCAGATGATGGAGAACTGTAATTATCAAGTTAAGTTTTTGAAAACTATCCTGGATAAATATAGTCTCATAATATTTTTTGAATGTAGAGATAAAATGACCAGAACTCTGCTTAAGAAATGATTGATTATACTTCTTCCTTAGGATGATTTGGGAAAGAAAATATAAAATAAGGTGCTTGGATCAAGAAAATGGACTGTGCTTCCGCCCTAGAAGCATATACACAATGCAACACTGAAGGTACCCAGCATGTTGTGTGTGTGTGTGTATGCTTATTCATTTATATGTATCTGTGATAACAATGGTTAAAGAAGAGGAGTCTATAAATCAATCATAGGCAATAATAGCTAAGTGGAATTCAAAACAATCAAGATTCAACCTCCTGTCACCTAGCACATCTGCTTTCCAAAGAAAATAATTACAAAGAATAAAGAAAATAAGAAAATTTAATAATCTTGGTTGAGATCCTACAGCCAGGAACAGATTTCCCTAGATAAACCGGAGTTGGCACTGGAGTGATTGATGAAACAGGTACCAGGTATTCTCTGATGGCCCATTTCTCCATTACTCAGTCCCCCTTTTCTCTCTGTGATCTTAATTACAATCTAGTTAAAGTCAACATTGGGCAATGTGGTGAAATATTAATCATCTATTTCAAGTAGAAATAAGGCTCTTCATCTAATTTCCTAAGAACTCAGCCCTATTCCTCCCAGATCATTAAGCCTTTCTTCTTCCCTTTTCCTTTTGATTTACAATATTAAATTCAATAATTTCAATTTTCATAAGTTTTGAATTGGTCTGAATATGGCATTTCTGTACATACTTTGTTAATCCTCCTCTACCCCCATTCATCTGTTCCCACACCCCTCTGCCATGGGGTACTCTTCCCCTACAAATTTCTTTCCTTAGGTATTCCATTACCATTCATGTCTCTTTCCCCCGTCATAATCTATTTTCATTTTAAAGACCCACTGCCCCTACATATATGAGGTTTAAATTCTATGATCTTCTTGTGAGTTAAACATTCAGTATTTCTCTTTCTTCCTTTGATTTCAAACTTAATATGACTAGCTGTTTCAAGGTGCTGCTGGGAGGATTTCCCTATCACAATGGCATGGAGCTAACTAAACCTTTTCTCTAGTATCTTGATTTCTCTATCACTATGGCCTAGAGCTAACTAAACCTTTTCTCTATTATCTTGTTTTGGGCAAAGTATTTTTTCACAGCAACAGAAAAGAAACCAAGGGAGAGTCTTCTGGGTATCTATCCAGAAGTGGAAAAGCTGGGCCATAGGTAGCTCTGCTTTTGGTCTTTTAGAGAAACCTCCATGCAGACCTCTCTAAGTGACCTTGTGAGTTTATGCTCCCATCAACAGTGAGCATGAAATTCACGTTCATCAGGTGCTCACCAGTATTTTTCCATATACAAATAGCAAACTTGCCAGAAAGTAATTAGGAGAAATCTTATATTCACAAAGCTTAAAACATCTAGGGAATAAGCTTAATCCTGGAGACAACTTCTACAGTGAAGTCTAGGATGCTGAGGAGAGAATTGGACAAGGACACTAAAATGAAAAGGCCACATGTGATTATCAAGCAGCAGAATTGACGCTGATCACATGCATGTGGCCCTAATGCTCAGCTCAGTGCATCTGACAGCGTTCTCCTGAAATGCCTAACTTTCCCTTTAAGACTGTGGCTATTGCAGTAGCCTATTGAACCCCATTTAGAAAAAAAATCTGAGATCCAATGATAATTATTCAGTTAGTCTTCAGTGACTATATTCATTTAACTATATATGTGTATCTATGAAGTATATGTATAAAATTCAATTCAATAAAATGGAGTACAGTGAAATCTTTGTCCAGCTACTTTAGAAGTGAAGTATATTGGTTTTTACTGAAGAAAAGTTTATAAAGAATATTAATAGTGATATTTGTGTGTTTTCCCGTAATTCTTATCTTTAATAGTCAAATATGACATGACTTAAGAACTGGACTTTCTAAATTTAAGTTAAATAATGAACTAAATATAGTTTTCAATAATTATCTTCTAAAATAATGTTTTAAGTGAAATAATGCAGCCGATTGAAGGAAAGGAAAACAGGGACGGCTCCTTATTTCTGCACAGCGCCAGTCTCAGCCACTGTCCTGGGATAACAGGGCAGTCTTTGATACCACAGGTACCCAGATGACCTTACAGTTGACTGCCTGACGAGTACTAGCAAACACCACACTGTAACAACTCACATCACCATGAGCAATAAAAGAGTAAGGTGAGAATGAACTGCATAGGGTAATGTTAGTTTTAAATGAAAGCATGCTTTGTCAACTTGTGAAGCTTTCTTCAACAAAACATTCATGTCCTGCCTTAAACACCTCTTAAAGTACATACGCATAGTGTGTACTGAAATTGAAACATAAGAATGAATAATATATATATATATGAAAGCAAGGATAAACATGGTATTTCTGTACTTTAGTGTTTTACATTTAAAACAATTATAAATTTATCATTTTCCTTAATTTTACAACCTGTACATTCAGAAACAAGTAAACATGATTAATTTGAAAGGCAAAAGAGTGTAATTTAGCTTGCCTTGGCAGACAAAATCAAAATGAAATATATTTGTGTGTAAAACCATGATAATATTTTTACTGTCATTGAATTTCCACATTTTTAACTCTGAAATACTGTCAAGCTTCAGACATTAACACCCAAAAGGACAAAGTGAGCTGGTCGGGCTTACCTCTGATCTCCTTCCCCTGTTTAGGTAAGTGCACACCGGGCTGAAAGCACCACTCCCGCAGACGTAAAGGTGAGTACGATTGAAGGTCTGGATAACACGGACGAAATTCCCACAGCCATGCTTGCAAAAGGAAAACAGCTAGTGAGACCGTGCCCTGTTTCCACGGCAGCCCTGTTAGCCTGAGATGTGATGTGGGAGGTGAACATGTCGTGATACCTGCTCTTGTCCGTATCTTGGAGAAACTTGTAAAAGCCCTCTGGAAACACTCATTTAACTTACGGAGATAAGAAATCAAATGTTGAGACTTGGCATCCTGAAATATTCATCTACTCAGGAATAGTTCCAACACTATTGCAGAAAGAGGACCTTACGCCTCAACTGAGATTTGGCAAATGTAAGCCAGGTTATTTCAGAACTCTGGGCATTTTCAGGAAACAGAATAGACCAAACCTTCTATTCTTATAGAGTTCAGGTGAGCAAACATTGCTGTTTCTATTTAATCTCCCGTAATTCAAAGACTTGCATGAAAATGCTCTCAACACACCCATACATCTGATTTAGATATCATTTGCATATTTACATTCTAACTTCTCAATGTTATTGTTAAGGAACCTCTTCGAAGATACAATAAGAGAGCAGATTGGTTTATTCCTTTCGTCGGTTTTGGGAACAAGCAGACAACTTCATGTACTGATTACATTGATCTCTTTCTATGTTGAAATATTTCATACGCTGTTTGAGGTTTCTGTTGTTAATTTTCTTGTGTATGAATGGGTGTGTGGTTATGTTTATGCATGTTCACACATGTATGCTTTGTGCATGGAGACATGGTATTAATGTCAGGCATCTTCCTCCATCACTATTCACATTATCACCGAGGCAGAGCCTCTCAATTGAACTCACATTATCCATATCTGTCAATTCTGGGTTCACATCCACCCTCTGAGCACTAGCAGGACAGGTGGTCAGGCTTAAGGCCTACCCAGAACAGCATTCACGCGGCTTCTCTGGACTTGAACTCTGATCCTCACACTTGCGGCTCTCACCGCTCAGTTATCATCCAAGCTGATCCTGTGTGTAATCATCCTCTCTACCCTGGGTCCCCACCAAATACCTTTTTTCACTTTTTTCAAGACTGTTTTTCACCTGACTCCAGTTTAACTAAATTGGCAAGGATGTTATTGCTGTGCTTCTAAACTTACTGTGACCTTGTAACAGTTTGTGAGCTCTTTATGGTCAAATTAATCATCCTAAACTTTACCACTGAAATGCTCATTACTTTTGCTGATTATAAATTAATCAAGCCTGAGACAGAAGGATATACCTGTACAAAGTTATTTTCTCTCAAAGAATTTTATAGAAAATTTTCATCTGAAGTATAATTTGTTTAAAAAAGGCTATAAAATATTTCAAATTTAACAGTCGTGTCTCCATGGATAGTCTACAATACATGTTCCTTTTTCATGGTATCTAGTTACATTGCATATCCAGTATTTATGTTACTACAAAGTAGAACAAAGTGCAAAAATAGGAAATTAACTTGATTTAAACATTTATATTATTTTATATATTCCATCAGTTTTGTTTGATATTCATTTTTACTTGTCAATCAGTATATATTGCTTTTTGTGATGAGAATTTAAAGATGTTTCTACTATGCATTATCAATCAATCTTTAACTCTAATGTCACAGATTAATCCTTAAAGTCCAGGCTATACACTTTATTTTAATGTTAAGACAGTATGATCTTTGTTAAATATACAGTGTTGTTCTTGACACCTCTTTTTAGAGATGCCTGGAGATGAATTATATAGCTAGAGTTGATAATATAATACCCTGAAGAACTGCAAAACCAAATAGTGGTGTGTATATAGCATGTCTATGTCAAGATCTGTGAGCAAAGAGACCCATACTTATATTTTTCACATTCATGATCAGTCACTCTGGAATTTTGTACTGATGACCTTGTGATAAAACATGAATTTAAAGCAAATTTAGAAAGGAAGGGTTACATCTTCCTTATCTTAAGATCTGCAGACAATTTTCTCTGATAAATTGTTGCTATACTAAAAGGAAAAAGTCAACAACATATTTTTATATTTGAGATAAAACTATATCACTTCAAATTTCTGCATGTGTCTATTATGGATATATTTTTGTTGTCTCTGTGACAGAAGACATAGAAAGAACTATGTTATATATTTTATCATTAGCACCTCCCAGGATGCTCAGTGTTTAGCTTTGTAACTGACATACTCTGAAAGTGCATATTTCTTAATGACTTTACATGAATTCTTCATTCTTTGTCTTTTCAAAACTCAGTTCCTTTCAGAAAAATAAACCACGGAGGCTCTTGTTGTTTTTAATTTACCAAATTCACACAGGGAGCTTCTATAAGGATGATTTTCAAGCACATGAATAATATTTAATCCATACTTTTCTGTACATTGTCGTACACCCATGCATTAAGAACCCAGACTTTTCTTTTCAGTATTTAGTACTCACACAAACCTAGTATTTTCATATCAGTAAGATTTTCAGGCCTCTCCATCCACATACATAGATTGTCTTAACTCTTACAGCAATGTTTCAGTTAAGCAGCTGAATTTCAATTTATTAATAAGAAAGTTTATTTCCAAAGGAGACTAGTAGAATTTCTTAACCTCAGATGGAAACTTTGGCCAGTACCAGTGTCCAGACTTTCTGTAGCATTTTTACTGTCAGTAGACAAATTCTTACCCTGTCACACTCATTTAGTCTCCCACCTCTTCCTCCCTAGAACAAAGTGATGCTGAACAGTTGAACTAATCATTGCCAGCCACCATCATTTCTGAGCTCTGCTTTTCCATTGATGAGCATCAGTTTCTGACCTCATTTCTGACCTAAACTGTTGTGTAAATTCTCTTCAGCAAATATTTGTTAAGGCACTGTATCTAGGGTTAGCAACACTTGAATGCCAGGAAAACTTTCTCCATTCAAATAGAGGAGTGGAGCATATATATCAAGCTATATAGGATCCATGGAGCCGTCATGGGGTTGCAGACTAATAGATACATGAACACATTCATACGTGAACTCGGTATAAAGTTTTAGCAGAAGTATATTTTCATCTGGGTCTTGCAGAATAATATTTGCACTAAAGATGCATAGAAGAAGAATTTTCCTAGTGAAAATCACATAATCAGCAAACAAAGGCATGGGGCTGGGGAGACTTCAGCTTGGTTCCCAGCAAGCACATTAGGTGGTTCACAACCGCGCAGAGCACTGGTTTCAGTGGATTGGACGTCTCTTTTTGGCCTCAGCAGGGAGTTACACTCACATACACAACCACACACTGACACACACACACACACAAGTAAAAATAATATAAAAGAAAAACAAGTACATAAGTAGGAGATAGTTTTTCTTCTTTTTGTCTTTTTCCTTTTTGAGTGACTGTCCTAGAGTGGAAAGTGTAATACAGAACCGTGTCATGAGAAAGGGCAAAACTGGAGTGGGTCCGCCATCATGCCATTGTCTCCACACGGGCCGCCATGAGAGACTCTGACAGGAAGATGTAACAGTCACATGTGCAGGTCACAGAGCCAGGGGAACTGGATTCAAACCTTCAGCTTTTTCTAGGTGTTAATAAGTCAGTTATATAGGTTTTCTGTGATTTAAATTTTGCATCAATAAAATAGCAGTAGTAACACTTGCTTTGAGCAAGATATTAATAAAGCTGTGGGAACACTTTTATTTGGGCCATCTGTCCTTCCCAATTAGTGCTGGTCCTGTTCACAATACTGATGTTTAAAAGATTTGCTATTGGGGACTTTAGTGGAAATAAATACCAAAGATCCCTTCTTCATTTTCTTTGGGATTGTGATTACATTACTCCCTTCTTATGTCTTCCCTCCAATCCTTGCTCTCTACCTGTGCCTTCACTCTCTTTGAAATTCATGGACTTTCTTCTCTTTAATTGATGCTGTGAATATGTGTGTGTTTCCTTGTATATACACGTTTTCAGGATGATCATTTGGTGTGTTCTTTGGCTAGGGTGATGATCTCAAGAGCATTCCCTATCTGCATGAGTTGTTGGTCAGGGTTTTTTCCACAAGACTCCCAAAATACATATTGTGGGATATGTGTGTGTGTGTGTGTGTGAATGCACGCATATGTGTGTGTGTGTGTGTGTGTATATATACACACAAACGCATATATATTCTGGTATATTACATGTATATGGGGATTTCACTTCAGTAACAAGCAAAATAAAAGCCCAATAATGGCTTCATGGATCCTACTATTATATGTTTGTATGTATGTATGCATGTATGTATGTATACACACACACATATATATATATAATATCCAGGCATATTATATATATGGATTTCAGTCCATCACAGTGTAGAAAGCATAGCAGAGTGGTTCTGTGATGGTGGGAGCTTGTAGTAGCAAGCATTCACACAGCCAGGACCAAAAAGGAGAGAGTTGTCTAGAATCAAAGATGGGTACAATTTTCAAAGGGAAGTTTCTAGTGACATAATATGTCAAGTGGGCACCTCCTAAAAGCACCATAACCTTCATAATAGTGCCACCAAATGAAGAGTGAGCCATTCGAATACAAGCTTGTGAGGGGTATTTTAGAGCCAGACCACAACACCAGGTATGTTTATCCTGGTACTTGCCAGGTAATGAAAAGCATCGCTTCCATTCTTGTCCAATGAGAAGGCCCTCATCTATGCTGAACCAATTCAAGCACTATGCCCACAGTCTCCAAATTGTATGTTTAAATAGACCTATGTCATTACTTTATGAAGTTAACTTCTGTCAGTTAAAGGACTAAAATAAAATAGCCTATGTCCTCTTTAACTGAATGGAAAAATTGCTGTATTTCCACTATGATAATTTACTTTCAATAAAAATAATTATTGTAAAACATTTATTAGCTGATATAATGTTTAAAATGCTGCTGGATTTGAGTCTCCTGCCCCTTATCTTGGGAAAGTGTCTCCCATAGCACTGGCTGCTCTTTAGCTAACTCCTTTGCTGACAAAAACTGGGCCTCTGGTCCAAGGGCGGGGGTTAAGGGTGGGTGCCACCATGCTGGGCTTACATAATGTTGGGCGAGGACACAAAGGCTGACATACAAGCTAGGTGTACACTCACAAACTAAACTACATTCCTATCGCCTCTTTAAAAAAATAAGTTGATTTACAATTAGATGTAGATTTCATTTACAAATAAAATTTCTGTAATATGAATTCTGGTTTCTTTCTGTTGTTATAACTGGATTTTTATTGTCACTTTCTATTTTACTTAAGAGAGATGATAAATATATTTAAAGGAAAAGAATAGCAAGAAGTTTTTCTGAAATACATTTTCTATAGTCATTGTTACTCTAAGAGCCTTAGCAAACTCATCATCTACCATGTCACATTGCCAGTGCCTAATAAACTTTTTGAACAGATTCCCTTGCTTAACTGCCTTCCTTGCTATTCCGAACTTACTTAAATTTGATGAAGTTTTCTAGAAGTAAATCTGGGCATAGTGGATAATGACATTTGCCACACAGCATTTCCAGTTAGTTCAGAGAGAGAGAGATAATTAAGAATCAATGCAGTAAGTGGTAGGGCATTTCAGGAGCACACACAGGAGGAGCACCAAGTCCAGCAGTGGTAGGAGAGGATTTCCCAGAGAGCAGCCAGCGTATCATGACCACAAAGGCTCAGAAGATGGTTTGAAAGTCAAAAATCCAGAGCAATTAGAGTTAATCCTCAGATGCAACATAAATGAAAAGGACGGGGGAAAAAAGAGGATTTAACTTAAGTGAATCTTCCTATTGTTGATATGAAACACAGGGTAATGTTAAAAGATATAGTTAGCATGGTTTCTGTCAAACCTATCAAAGCAATCTTTGCAAAATATCCCAGCTCCACTGTTCTTTGCCTTGTGTCTCTGTAGCCCTTCTGTTCTCTCCCAGCAGGACGTGCAATTCCACCGTGAAGGTCAGGGCCTAGGGTGGCTGTCCTCCACCAGACGTGGGCCATCACACTCACTACCGCAACACTCGGAACAAGGTTCTCATTCTCCTTACTCGCTCAGTTTCTTAATCTTTAAATCACGACTGTTTTCAATCTCTATTTTGCATAGCTGTATAGCTTTCAAGATTTGAATGAAACGCATAGAACAGTGCCTGGTTTCTTCCATTAAATTTGAGTATGGCGTCTCATGATTGTTACATATATGTCTAATCATTCCGGTGTATTGGAAAGCCGTTTGCACAGACTGCCTTCACCCAATTAACACATAAGTTGTTCACAATCACTGGTTTACACAGCTTTTAAAAAGCCAATCAGGGTGAATTGAGGGAAGCCGTGGGAGGAGGATGGATACAGCCAAAGCATGTGTGAAACTCTAATGAAAAATACTCGGTTACTATGTTTTAAAAGGTGAAATGCTATGTTATTGGGAAGCAACTATTTCAACAGTGGGAAGATATTTGCAGACACTTGGTGTCAATGAAATTAAAATAAAATATATTGTCTACAGAATGTTCAAATAGCTGTTTCTCATTGGTGAGTTCCCACTGGCCTTTTCTCCTTGACATCAGATTAACAGGAGGTCTCTGTAAGGGCTGGACACATAGGACACAAGACGTATTTATTACAAAGTCTCTTCTACACTATGAAGTAGGTAGCTGAAAGAATTTCATAGATTATTATTTCCCAGAACTCAACATTTTTATCTGGAAAAGCAAAACCTCTCCTGTTTAATCATAAAAATGCATAGAACAGATCTCGTCATGGATGACTTCTCAAGTGTGTAGCTATTGGACATAGGGAAGAATTAACAATACCAATGCTTGATATTACAGCATAATAAACTTGTGGGGAAATGTTAAGCCTGTACTGAAGATTTTATCAAATAAGTTTTAATTATCATAAAGCTCATAACAATAGGTTTCTGTTTCACCAAAGGGAGAAAGGGGTCAAATGACTTGACTAGACGCTTGAGATGAATAAAGATCACTTTTTGGAAAAGGAGCATGCAAACATATCTACAGTCTACATACTTGCCCTGCAGCAACTGCTGTGAATTGGAAATGCAAATCTTTCTGAACAAAACATCAGGAAACTCAGTAACATCGATATGGGATATTATTGTTGTTAAAGAAAGACATGATCAGACATGCTTCAGTGGGAAATGTCTTCACTAGGGGAGGAATGAGAACTGCTCAACTCATGCCCAGTTATTGAAAGAATAGCTTAAGGAAACCGTTATTCACCACAGCACAGCACCCTGTAATGTTTTTTTTTCCCTGAAAGGCTAACAAAATGTACATTCCCCCCTTGCCCGGATTTCCACCCTCTAAACTTCCTTTAGATTTTAACTATATGTTTTCATGTTTCTTCTTCCTCATTTAAGTTCTGTTAACTGAAATATAAAATTGAAAATGTAGGCGTTAGAGCTGAGTCACTCCTGGCCATGGTTCCCAAGAACGCTTGTGGAATAATACACGGAGATCGTTCCCTCTCGAATAGTGGTCCTCAACCGTCCTACTGCTGCGACCCTTTAACACAGTTCCTCATGTTGTGTTGACCCTAACCATTAAATTATTTGTGTTACTACTTCATAATCCTAAGTTTGATGCTCTTATGAATCTCAGTGTGAATATCTGTGTTTTCCAGTGGTCTTAGGTGACCCTTGTGAAAGGGTTGTTGCTCCCCCAAAGGAGTGATGACCCACAGGTCGCAAAGAGCTGCTTAAGGCTCTTCTGCTGCCTTGACATTCTCCAGCCTTTATGGAAGTTTAGATCAGACACTGTCTTGAGAGTCAGACATACTAGAAAATTTTATTTCATTACCAATTAGTCTACCCCCATGACTAACTTGTCTCAATGCCTTTCCAGAGCACTTACATTTAAGGCTCCATACAGACATTAACCCTTTCTGAATCTCTTGTGTGGTCAGCCAAACATTTCTGAACACAAAGTTGAGGCTACTACTTCATTTGATCCTCTCGTGTGTATAAACACACTAGATTTTCTATATAATAGCCATATTTCTATTTCATTCCTTAATTTAAATCTCTTTTCCTGCTCACTAAAAGCAAGTTAATTTTTTCAACTAGATAGGGTTAAGAAAAGCAAAATTATGTCTGTGTTTACAAAAATTATATATTTAGTAACTAGAATTATGCTATATATGCAACTGGTGTGTAATGTTCCTTATCAAATGAATAACTGAGCAAAAAAATTGAAAAGGAGTCTTTTACAAAATTATTTATGACAGTGTATATTTTTGATACTTAGTTCCATTATGATATTTTTCATGATTTGAGGGAAAAATGTGAATGATATATATGCAGGATTGTGTTGATAAAAAATCAGTTCCATGCATTTCTTATGGAATATTCAAGAATAATTTGATGTCAATGACAGAAAGTCATTCACAGAAATCAATACAGGTTCTTTGCTTGATTCTTTCCACTGAAGCTGGTGTAAGGGACTCTAATTTGCAAAACTGTTGCATTTCACATTTCTCTATATGTATATCTGTTTTCATTGTGGTTTGTAATTATTTCAATTGACAAATGTACTATTCATCACATCTGGAATGTGCAGGCTCATGACTGTTTTTTCACCGAGAATCTTAGGAATAGTTCCCATGGTATCTAGGAGTTACTCCAGACACTCACATTATCATTTTTTCAGCAGCCCGCTGAGAACTTTGCAGGTTGGAGTCACTCAGAAAAAAGTTTATTGGTGAAATCAATCATGAGAAGTGTCTACATTAAATAATGAAAGCAAGGCAGGAAAGTTTAGCAAGTCAGAAATTCTAAAGCCCAAGAATTCCAGGCCTGTTGCATTACATTTTTAATATCTGTCCAGCCAAGGATCTCCAAAACTACTAATCTCAGTCTGCTCTCAAGCCATATATATCTGAAGATTAACTGGTTGGTGCGTGTGTGTGTGTGTGTGGTGGGATAATGTTTGTGTGTGTGTGTGTGTGTATGTGTGTGTGTGGTGGGGTGATGTTTGTGTGTGTGTATGTGTGTGTGTGGTGAGGTGATGTTTGTGTGTGTGTGTATGTGTGTGTGTGGTATGTGTAATAACTGTATGTATGATGTAGGTAGTCTGTGTGTGATGTGCATGTGTATGTATGAATGTGTGTCTGTGTGTGTATAGTATGACTGTGTGTGGGAGTAGGTGTATGTACATGATGTATGTAGGGCGCTGTACATATATGTATTGTGTGTGTTTTTATGTGGTGTGTGTGTGTGCTCTTCAACTACTTACTGTAGGATCTTTGCCAGCCATTTTGCATTCTTCAACTTTGATTGTTGATGCTGGCCAGAAAACCTGCTCGGGAAGGAACATAAAGTTTGCATAATCTCAATCAGGCACACAGCAACCAACATTATTCATTTGCTATCAACTATGTGGTTTCTGTAAGGTGTTACTATTTTTGCTTTTCAAAATTCCCCTTTTACCTTCTGAATTCAAGCTATTTGGCTATTATGTTGTTAGACCATTCACTTTTTGCTCATCCAGTTTTCCTTAACAAAACCTGTTCAGGAACACACGAAAATCTGTAATTGTGTATTTAAATAAAATCGTTATACACATAAATGTGCAAAATACAATGCACATTTTGCCCATTGGACTCACACTTTTGCCCCCTGTTTCTATCATTATGAATTATGTTTATTGTCTATCTTAGCTGAGTATTACCTTTGGTAAACAACCCAGCCAGATTGACAGATTTACTAAAGTGAGTCTCCATGTGCTCAAAATGTAACACGTGAAATGAAACCACAATCCCTGTGAAGCACTGTGCTGACATTCTAAATTGCTGCTGTTTTGGGTCACATCTGCAGAAAAGAATACATTTTGAGTTGTCATCCTTTAATATAAGAAATGCAAAGTTTCCTATTTATGATAAACATATAATTAACACAGTTTTGCTTTTTTACTCCATTGATGCTTGATTTTGCTTTCTTACTGCAAAAGAAGAATGATAAATGTAGGGTATGGTTCTTCAAATATCCACACAGCTAGCACCTGTATTCCTCACCCTCTGTAGATTGCACACAGAAGACATGCTTCTTCTTCCTTTTCTATCCAGGATTTTCCTGGTAAACTTCCCCTCACTCACTCCTTTTTCTTTTGAATAGATGAGTATACGAGGAGTGTCTTTACAATCATTTGAGGAGTTTAGATGAATTTTTAAAACTTGTGAAGCCTAATGGACTAAATATATTTTTCAGCGGTGAAGTAAGAAGTAACTTTGGTGTGTGTGTCCGTCCATGTGTCTAGTAGTTTCTCTTTTTCTAATCTAATATATATTATTTTTAATGTATTTGAATTCTTTTAAATACCTATAATGTCAAGACTTCCCTCGTTAAAATGACAAACTTACACTCAAAGGTTCTTGACTGATATTGTTGATATTCAAGGACAGGATGTGGTCTTTGCTCCCCACATATATCCGGTCTTGATCTTCATCCATCAGTAATATCCTGTAGTCTAACTGGTGGTGGGACAGGCTGAAATATTCAGAGGTCTTGGTTTCTCGGAGCTCTGAAATAGTGAATAAGAAATGTTAAGCGGAATGGGTTGGTTTTATAATTCCATGATTTTGCTGAAAGGTTTACCAAAAAAGCAAAAATAACTTACACATCTTTCTTCTTTGGTAAAGATGTTTCTGCGGAGCCACGTGTATCTTTAGTATAACTAGGAGCTTATATATCAAACTAACTAAAAGGGAACTCATACCTGGTACTGTAAGCTTTGCTACCTTCCTGTGGCTTGAGAAGACATAGATTCTAGAGGCGAAATTACTAATGCCATTTCCCTAAACTAATGCCATTTCTAACTGTATTGCAAGTACTTAGTGCAGTTCTCTCTTCTTTTCCAATAAGCTTTTTACAACAGATGGAGACAACCACAGTGATCCACAACTGGCCAAAATGCAGAGACTAAGTGTCCATGGGATGCCTAACCCTAATTAATGCATCAGCGGTGCAACTTCTACACCTAAGGCACAGAAAACATTATAGAAGAGGCAGAGGAAAGATTCTAATACCCAGTGGCTCAGTATGCCTATTGCTAGATAAGGGAAAATGCACCCATGAGCTCTCAACAATATAGTTGACTGAAAAGGAATGGCATAATGACAAAACTGCTTGACCAATATGAACCGAGGAATCTATACAAAGTCCTGCTGCTAGATGAAGAGTTATTGGTGCTCAATGGCTGCCCGGAAAGGAAAATTCAATCTTCTCTACAGACAAGCTCCAACGTAGGTTGTCCAACGCAAAGTAGTCATCCTTGGACATATACATACAGACAACATTAAATTGACTCAATAAGTTATGTATATGTGTGTATGCATGTTTGTATATGCATGTGTGTGCAAGTGTTTGTATATATGTTTATATATATTATAAATAATAAGTAAAGATGATGAGACTGTGAATTTGAAAGGGGGGGCATGAGAAGAGTTGGAGAGTGAGGAGGAAGGAAAACAAGTTATGTAGATGAAATATTCATATATGAAGTTCTTAGAAAATTAGACTTAAAAGCTTAATTAATTTAAAAATGTTTGCTAACATATATATTTATTGCTTTCTGTTGAAATAAAAGGGCAAGCTAAAGTTCATGTTGATTCTATATGATTCAAAAATAATTCACATTTGCAGGAATCTCAAATTTCTCAGTGAAAGTCATCAGCCAGTAGAGTAAGTAGGAGAGAAATCAATGGCATGGAGGTGTCTTAATTTTTATTAATGTTTTATTCTCAGAGTCAGTACATTCACCATTTTAGGATCATCTCCAAATAACTCTAAATAACTGATACATTTCCTCACTGTAATTTCCACTACCTTAATATATTGCTCTCCTAAGTCACTTGAAGACAATTATTGTCCTATTTCTCCTTCAGGGGGCAACGCCGTTTGAATGATAGCATTTCTATGAAGATATCAAAGGGAAAGCATGGATTCAGATATTTAAATTCCCAGCGTTGTAACCTCTCAGTGATCAGTGACTCAAGCTCATTAAGTATTTTTAAGTTGAGTATCTGCCTGCAAACTGAACTTTTAGAACCAGGAAGACACAGGACAATAAGCAAGGTCAACACGCACAATGAAAGCAGTTGTCTCTGCTGGTAAAAATCTCCTCTGCTGAACTTAAATCTCTATACAGACGTTCCTAAATTTCATTGATCTTGGGACAATGACTTTAAACAGTGACAAGCTTTAAAAGTGTATTTTTTCTAAGGTTTCTAATTTCATGACATATTGATTCTTAATTTGGAGACATAGAACCCAAGTCATATTTCTACAACAATTGTTCATGGCCGCAGTTTGACTTACAGCAAAATAAAAACTCCAAAGATTCTTAGAGGAAGTCAAGAATCCCATCAGTGAGCACCAGACACAATATGAAACAAAGCACACATAGATTTACTCAGTTTGTTCAGTTCACCACCTTGGAATGTCTGCTATAACATAGTTCCGTAGTTTTAGCCAACAATGCGGAATGATAGCAAAACAGCATATTTGGCTGTATTTAAAAATAAACAAACTTCCTGTTTCTCCATTGTTTTTTCAGTTAATGGGTAACAGTTTTCTTGCTAGCTGTTCCATCTTTTATATTTACAGCCCCTAACTGTTACCGTCTCGACCTGCCTATCACAGTTTATATACAACCTGATGTCGATGGTTTCTCAAATACCTCCCCATGTCTCCTTCCTTCCCTCCCACCTGCCCTCTCTCCTTAGTTTCTTCCACCATTTTGTTCCCCCATCCGCCTTAAAATAAAACCAAGCACGTGGTCTTAGCTGGGAAATAAAAAAACACTAATGCAATTTCTAGTTCTCCTTTACCTGTTTCAGAAGAAAACAAAGTCGTGAATAGACTCAGTGCCAAAGAGGGCAGTAACCACATCAGCTTAAAGGCTTTTATGGTCCAAGGGTTTTATCTGTCTTTTCTGGCCATACAGCATCTTCAGATTTAATTATCTGTATCCCATTGACAACTGACAGCTGTTAACCGGGAAGACTTACTTTGCCGCTGTTGTGATAGAAGCCTGGGGTATTTTGTTAAAACGCTACTTAAATTACTATGAGGAGTGATAATTGAGCTTTGGAGCTGTCGGGAAGGAAGGAGCAAGAGTTAAAAGCAGTGAGAATCTTATTCGTACAAAGAACAACCCAAGACTCTGTCTGTTCCTTTAATGTAGAGTCCACATGAGTAACTGTGGTCCAGTGGCTTTGTCACACCTACAGGAAACGAATGCCTAATGACGAAGTCACTGTTTTTAGCAGGAAGTGCCTCTAAACAAGGCAAAGGGGCTTGCCGCCTTGCGTTCCCTTTAAGTACCAATAATGATAGCATCCTTTGTACAGCATCCGAGATGCAGCATTGCTTCTCAGGCCATGCTGAAATGACTGAAAATTATCTTGCCTGGGGATACAGTACACAGCATTAGAAAACTCAGCAGCACCACAAAGGGCCACGTAGGTCTCCAAGTTCCTGGGAAAAATCTCCTGGGAAAGAACATGAAAAAGACACATATTTCTGCCCTGATAGCCACATTATAGTAGATGTTCACGACGGAAAACTACTATAATGCCTTACGCCAAGGTTCTTTCAGGGAAATTTTCCAGAATAATTTGCTTACCTAAAGTTTACATGCTCAGAAGGACATTGCTACATAATAGAAACCATTGAGAGCCTTGAGAATTTGAATAAAACTGGGAGGACACCAGGGTCTCCTGGTAAGAAAGGCTCCTCCCTCTGCAGGGTTAAGATATCACAGCACTGAGAAGATGCATCAGTATGTAGGGTATTATGTCTGTCAGTCGTCCGCTTTTCCAACTACATGAGGACTCATTTTGTCCTGCAGTCTTAATAACTGAATGCTGATGGGGCCTTACAAGTTGTGTTGAGAATCTCTTTCACTAAAAATTTCATTCATATATTCAGTGATCTTGGTAGACTCCATGGGGATCCTTTTATGAATGATAAGCATTAGTCATGCTTCCGAATAAGGGAAGTCATTTACTCAGAATACTACACTGCCTTTGTCTCTTACAAAGGTCCTGATTAGGTAAAGAATTACTGCACTGAATTCAATTCCTGGGACTCTCAGTTCGAAGCGGATAAAATGGTGACTCATGAATTACATTTGTGCAGTCAGTTTGTTTACTCGGCACGCATTCATGGCCAGGTTAGCACTGTAGGTGAGATGCTTCACTCTAGCAGATGATGCAGGTGACAAGATAAGCTCTTGGGACAGTTTAAGACCGCTCCTTTGTATTATGGAGCTGGCCTGCAGAAACAGTCTTGGGAGAAGCCGCTACTGTGCCTTAGGCAGAAAGCATAGGGCAAATTTCAATGCCTTGGGTGCCTTTGACCTTAGAGACAGTGATTTTGACAGGATAACGTCCTCTCCTGGATGTCTTATCTTAGAAGATTTTTAAGTAGAGAGGGCTTCATGATTCATCTTCTTCTGGAGGCTCAGTGTTTTGAAACTGGGCTGGAAACTGAGTTTTACCTGTCCCTTTAGAAAAACCCAGGAGATAAGGAATTGAAAGGGCAATCCAGTAAAATTATAATTCTTAATTCCTAACGTAAACAGAGAACAGCGGGGAAGGTTGTTAAAACCACATTTGCTCAAAATTAACAGCCCCAAAGAGCAACCACCTGTGAGATCCTCAGTAGATCAAGGACCAAACTTTAAACACTCAGCTCACTTGATTCCTCCTCAACGCTTTGGTATCCAGTGCTGCTATGACTCTAGAAGCTCTGCAGAACCATTAGCATTCAGTGAATTTCACTGGTCATCGCAAGCAAAGTCAGAAGGTCACTCGTGAAATTTTTGCAAAACAAGGATAGTTTTTAATCTGTGAGCACAACCAGATAGCCTCACTTTCCTAAAGACACGGCGCCCTTGGAGTCCTGGCATGGTCTTGCCGTGCACAAAGGTCTGTGCAGAATCTACAGAGGTAATAACCTCAGTGGCTTCAGTTTTCATTGCTGCTTTGAAAACGGCAGAGACCAGACTGCTGGCAACTGCACCCAAATCTGTCTCCTTACTCTATGCCAGCCCCAGAGGCCTGATGCAGACAGCATGATTGGTATGTTTCGTGAGAAGATAAATGGGTCTCTCATCTACGTTTCTTGATGGATGAGTAAGATTAGAGCGGAGGCACTAAAATGGCACATGGATGAAAAGAGGACAAAGGGACACAGCTCTATTCAGTGAGCCTGGCCAGGGAAAGGCAACTGTGACGCAAAATGGATTTCCCAGGCTTTGCATAAGGGAGGAGATTAACGAGCATACAGGAGCCTTTATGAAAAATGAGTCTCACTCCAGTTTGCTGCAGACAGATCCAGTCTGGGCCTGTGTGCCTAGTGTAATTACCAATAATGCCCCTTTGATTCTCAAAATACTTATATCTAAGTGGCCAGTTCTATGTCCACTGTGCCCCCAAACTCCTGCTTGATAAGTGTCTCGAATGGCATTCTATTACATCTGGAACCAAGTCCAAGATTTTAAGCTGGTCTCCAAACCTGGTGTGAGCTGGCTAGATTACCTCCCTGAAAGTCTGAGTCACCACTACCTGGGTGTTTTCTTTGTGTTCTTGTCCTGCTCGCTGTTCCTGCCCGCCACCCCCCATTTTCAAACTTGCCTTGCTCCTTTGTGCCTCAAGGCCGTGAGACACATTATTCTTCTTAATCACAAAATTCTTCCTGAAAATTTCTAACTAAATGCAGAACTCAAGAAAGAATTTGAAGATAATGTAAGTAGGGCTGAGTGAGGAGAGCTTGCTTGACAAAAAGAAACCCTGTCTCTGGGGGGAAAAAAAAGCTGACTTGAGCTATCAGATCAGGGCTGGTCTTGAGTTACTGATAGTTTCTTATTTTCCTTTTTGGCTTTTCTGTCTTGCAGTACATTTGCAAAGTCTCAGAATTCCATGTTTGGAAGTTAGATGATGAGACTACACACCGCCAACTGTTAAAATAGTCTTCGTCTTAGGAATTTAAGATTCTGAATATGAGACAAAAGTCTTTGTCCATTCGCATTACTGTTTCTGCTAATCAATTTCAGGTATTTTAACATCTGTAATCTACTACTTTGGTCATGAATTATTAAAATGAGGAAATATCAAGTTTTTTTATTAAAGAAGTTGTGAAGAGGCAAAGTGTGTGTGTGAAACAACAAGGGCGTGTCAAGTGTGCAGTCAGCTGCTGGGGCCGAATTTCTAAGTCTTGCCTTGTAGGTGCAGGGCTTCCACAGACAGCATCCCTACTCTACCCTCACGTCTTCAAAGCAACGTCTGGAAAAGCCAAGAGAGAATGACATCATTTAGCGGGGTAGTTGAGATTGCCAGCCTGCCCCAGTCTAGAATCATGTAGGAGGTAGGCCTTTCAGAACAGTTTAGGCTATGGGCGTGCCTGCGTCGGTTCATCTAGATTAGGTTGTTGGGCTAACGGGGCTGATCTGCACTAAATACGGCAGTGCCGTACGAAAGGCTGTGTTTCCCCCACCGAATGAAATGGAGAACGCAAGTTCAGCAGAAGCAGCCTTCATTCTGCTTCACAGCTGTGGGGGAATTGTGACTGGAAGCCGTCTGCTTCTGCTGACATGCTTTTCTACAGCCATCACATAACTCCATTTAAACTAGAAGTCCAACTATTCCTTTCTCCTTCAATTTATTCTTTTGCCTTAAAAGTAATACAGGTAGCTAAGGTGTTTAGTAACCAGAATGAGCTCTTATGTTTCCCACAGCAATAAAATAACTGTGCAAATCGTTCATTCTACACTGATTGCAAGTATCACTTATTACAAATATTAGTTGATATCACTATGGAATATCTGGGAGTCTAGTATACTTTTTATTCTTCTACGAGTCTCATAGGAATGAGAAATACTTCTAAAAGCTTTATACACACACACATACACACACACACACACATATACAGTATATACACAAACACATATATCATCAAAACTGTGTGTTTTCGCCAAAAATCAATGAGGCTACCCCAATGAACCAGACTTTATTTTCCTCCGCAAATAATATTGTGTTTCTGCTGTGTGCTTCAATTCTATAAGGAATCTTAACTTCAGATTTTTTCTTCTAAACTCGCTTAGGAGGTTAGAATGATAATAGGTGGAAATTTTAGGGTCCTCAGTAGGGAGTCAACAGTCAGGTTTACTTGTGGTAAGGAAGATTAAGTTTTCAACACGCTTGCAGAGACGTGTCTGGATAGGAGACTCAAAGCCGAACCTATTCCTAAGCTGTAGGAGGAGAACACGGATAGACTAAGGCCAGCATTTATCATTCTCAGCCAGAAGACACCCGTTTCTGTGTACCCATTTGAGACATAAGCACAGAAACGAACTTGTGAATGACTAAGCACACTCCCTGACACCTGCTTCCTAGACGTCTGTGGTGCAGCCAGCCACTGGCTCTTACCTTGCCCTCAGTCCAAAAATAGTCAACATGCCTCCCAGAAACCTCAGAACAACACTGGGACTGAGAGCTGTCTCCTCCCATTTTACAATCCTCTTTTGTTCTGGGATTAAGGGCACGCACCACTACTGCCTGGTTTCTATGGGAAGCTAGTGTGGCTAGTGGGATTATAAATGTGTGTGTCATTGCTGCCTAGTCTGTAAGGCTGGCCAGTGTAGCTGTTTTACTTTTCTGAACTTCAGGCAAGTTTTATTGATTAAAATACAAATTAAACGCCAGTAAATGTTTGAGACAGGGTTTCTCTGTGTAGCTTTGGAGCCTTCCTGGAACTCTTTCTGTAGACCAGGCTGACCTTGAACTCACAGAGATCTGCCTGCCTCTGCCTCCGAGTGCTGGGTGGGATTAGAAGCATGTGTCACCTCTGCCCAGTCAGTCTTAAAGATTTGTAACTAATTTAACCATGCTGTTATTTTTAAAAGGAATTAATTAACTACTACTACGTTCATGAAGAAAATAGTGTCAAATATGAATAGTCTAAGTTTTTGAGTGGTAGACAAACTTAATGAGAAGGGTAAATAGTTCAAGCACTCTCTCTCTCTCTCTCTCTCTCTCTCTCTCTCTCTCTGTGTGTGTGTGTGTGTGTGTGTGTGTGTGTGTGTGTGTGTGTGTGTGTGTGTGTGTGTGTTGGGTATAAATTACGACCAGACCTAGGTTTACTGGTGAACAAATACCTAGAAATGAAACATTACTAACCCCACCTATGTTCCACTGCAACATCTGTAAAGATTCTTTATGTTTGTTTGTTTGTTTTCAAGATGCAGTTTCTCTGGCTGTCCTGGAACTCCCTCTGTGGCCCAGGATGGCCTTGACCTCACAGAGATCCGCCAGCGTCTGCCTCCCTGAGTGCTGGGAGTAAAAGGGTGTGCCACTACCACCAGGCCTGCAAAGATTCTTATAGCAACATTTATCATTTGTGTATTACAAATTTTCCCATATTTGTTGCTTTCCATAACTTAAGTTGGACCTCCTTAGACACATGGTAACTTCTGCGTGGGAACTTCTAGGAGGAAGACTTTATAGCAACAAAATTAAGGGAGCTCACAGATGGTGAGGTCTGCCCAGTTTACTTTTATCACAGTCTTTCACAGTTCTTGCCACAGGTCTCTGCACAAAGCCTGTATTTGTACATAACTTATTTCTTTCAACAGATTGATCATGTCTGAGTCACTGAAAAAAAGGTCTTGGTATCTGCAAAGAATACAGTCTCGGAGTGATTCACAAACACTGTGAACAAGGAATAGTAGAGAACAAAAGAACAAAGACTAAGACTTCATGATTAAATGGAATGAAACTCTTGACTTTTCTTCATGCAACAAATACTGCTGCGTCATTCTCAAGACTAAGGCTCACTGCTTCAAAGGCATACCATGGAGTAAAAGACAAAGAGGGTAAAGTCAAGAGGAGCTACCTTTTATTAAGGCTCAGGAAGTGCAAACCATGACCTGAGAACAAATATGAGTCAATAAAGTGAAAGCGTTTCCTAGAGAGCACACAAAACTTGGGTAGAAACCTGGACTGGGTGAGGAAAAAATCAAAGATGTTCAGGCATGTTTGGCATTGACAAAGACAATTTGAGTTGGATGATCTAGTCAGAAGAATGGGTCTATCAATATGCAAAAAAAATCTACAAGTTTCTTGACTGTCAAAAACAGCCTGTAAAGATTCAGACTCCTAAATGTCAAACCCAGGTTGCTGGATAGTTCCCAAGTCACTTACAATAACAACAACAACAAATGCAAGAAAGTGTAGGGTAATCATGTATGGGGTTTTAGGAAGGCAGTTTTAGGTTTTAGGAAGGGAGAGAATATTTTGATGTATTATTAAGAGTATAGAGAAGAATGAGAGTATATGTGTGCCAAGATTATTGCATATCTACAGGGAAATAAACACACATAGAAAATAACTGGAAATTTTTGACCTACTAATAACTTTCTTAATGATTTTTCAACTGCAAATGAGAGGTAACTTAGAGGTCTTCTGGTTTTCTGTTGTAATTACTCTAGGATTAAGGCTCAGGATATGTGAGCTTTCTTTACAAACCACTGTGGTGTATGTATAATCTCAAGTAGTCTCTGCTTGTATGGCACCTAACCAACCACTGAAAGACATGAAGAAGGAAATGCAAATTACTAACTGGAAATAAGCTACACACTGCCAAAAATTCTTCTAATTCCTTCAGAATGATGGAGGACCACCCAGTTTTTAGTAAGTTAGATTACCCAGGACTCAACAACCCAGCTCCCTCGACCACTGTAAATTCTTGAACTACTGCTTTATTTGATGACTTTTAAAGACCATTTTTATCTTGAGTACCGGAAAAATATAATAAACTGCATATTGCACCATCTCAAACTTAAAGGGCCAGACGTTATGAACAAAGATATGTAGAGATGTTTTCTCTAAAGTGATAGCTATTTTATCTAAATATTATTTCATTCAACGTGACTCACTGTTTAACCAAATTATGGTACTTGGCTTTAAAACAAGACCCAAGTTTGGAAAGCTGCAGAGAACAAGTTCATTTTGTTTGAAATACATTGGTCAGTCTACAACGTACAGCCACATTCCCTTGCTGTCTTCTGTTTGTCTCTCCTGACACAGTCTCAAACATAAGATTAGTGACCACAGCAGTGTGCGCAGAGCGTCCTTGGGAGGATGCTTCATAGTCATGAGACTGTCTTTTGATTCCTTTCAAGAGAATAATAGAGAATCCACATATGTTTCCTGTGATTTAAAGCCTTGTCATCACATATATTCCTCCGATACAGCAGCTCTTTAACTTTCCTTCATGCTACACTGGGAAACCATTTGATTCTTCCTGTCACGGGTTGGCATTTGAGATGGTATCACTCAGTGTCCCACAAGAGGACATCGGTATTGCACTTCTTTGTTTTTGTTCGGGAAGCATAATATTTATCATTTTTGCATGTGCGTCAAGGAGAAAAGCTGAAAACGGGACTCAAAGTTTATTTTACAAAATGCTGCCTCCTTCATGACATAACATTAGCCATGACTGTCCTTGTAATTTTCAACCTACAAGTGGAAGCAAAGCACACTCAAAAGCGGTAGAAATAAAGCAGGCACAAAAGAGGTTACGGCAGACACCAGAAAATTTAAGCTTAATCTGAATATTAATGAAGTAGGCTCATACTTTCAATGAGTGATGTTTTATTCTATTTACTTAACAGCCATTTTTATCCATGAGTCTCAAAGGCAAAATGTACTTTATTAATCAAAATGACGGGCTTAAGTAGCTGAGATGAGGTGAGACATTTTTGTACTGAACCCTTCAGGTGATTTAATGGGATTAAGTCGAGCAAGCCAACTTGCTGTACAACCAGAAGAATAGGACAGACAGGTTTCCAGTAAGGAATTTGCTTCTGATTTAGTGTCATCAGAGACAAAGACTTGGTACATTCCCCATTTAAAAGACACTGCAAGATTGTTTCTTCAGAAAAGAAATAATGTGAAAATAACAAAGACTGCCTTTAAAAGAGCATCATGGAAAATTAAGCTTGAGACAATTCAAGTTTAAAATCAACTTACTCATAAACATACAGATGCACGGATTTTGTTTCTAACCTAATACATTTTCCTGGAACTAAGTCTGGCTCTTGAAGACAGATCCATCTGCAGAACTTGGCTCCGAATTTGGTGAGCAATGTGGCTTTAGACTACTTATTTAAACTGGAGGTGCTTTAGCATCCCTGCCTGAAAGATGGCAACGGCGACAATACCTGCCTTCCGAAGCCATGGAGCTAATTGAGTGAGTAAATCAATGTGATGGATCACAGCCATGTAGTTGTGGGTCATAGCTGGGGGTCTTCGCATCAAGATGGGAGTTTCCACTTTAAATAAGATGTTTCTGCACAGTTTGGGCTTTACAGCATTTATCTAGAGTTGTTTAAGTATTCACTGTGCCAAAGAAAGGTGCAGTCTATCAATACGAATAATTATATCACCTCTAAAGTTTAAAAAAATTGTTCTTAATTCCAACAAACATAAAAGTAAATATGAAAAATAAAAACAATTTTCCATGATTTTACCCAATTTTCCCCAAGTTGATCTGCCACTCATCTGACAAAATTTGTATCAGCAATCTACTTAAACAAAATGACTATATTCTCTAAAAATGTGTGACAAACAGTGTCTTATCTAACCTCCACAGCAATCCTGTTTACTTGGTCTTAGAATGTGCAGGGAATCTGCGAAAATATTCCCTTGTTCTTTGTGGAAGGTAATAACTGCTAGGCTGACAGCCTTGGCCTTCTTTACTGTCCTGAGTGCAATTTCTGTTTTCCAGATTTCCATACGCACTAGATATGCAAGGCACTTACAAAAATACAATAAAATTTCTTAGGGATGAAATTGCTTTTTTCACAAGGAGTTGCTGGAGTTTTTCGGAGCTGTTTATTGACCTTATCAACCTAGCTTGACTATCAAGGCAACTCTCAAGTCTGTGTAGGTCCTCCCAAGATTCTTTTCTTTGTGGGATTCAGAACTCAAGGCTATCTGCTGAAGGATGCCTCCCGGATCTCTCATATAAAGGAAATACTCTGATATTGCTCTCTATCACTCTCATATTCAACTCTTCTTCAGTTATTTCTGAACTTAGACTCAAATCATTTTGCGTAAGCGGTCTGAGGTAGACTTGGTGTCAGTATGTGACTAGCAGAAAGTTCATTGGAAGTATATACATTTGTGAGCTGCGGAAACAGTGCTGCGTATTTGGAACCAAGATCTATTAAAAGGCTGCTTTCCTTCTCCAATGTTGTGAAGATCAGCAATAATTTCAAGTTGCCAGTTTTCCTCATTCCTTAAGGAGGCTGGCAAGAGTCTCAGCAATGTGCATATGTGGGATGGAAATCAGATAGGGTCAGAAGCCTTGTGAACAGTGCAGACTTCTGCACTGCAAAGCTCTTTTCCCAAGGTTGTTCCTAAGACCTCTACCTAGGAAAGTGACCGAAAAGTTCATGATGCAAACAATGATTTGAATTTTAGAACTCTTTTCCTGCAGAACATCCAGTGTCTATATTTTATTTTTAAAATAATTTATTTATTTTATTACATGTGCATGGGTGTTTTTGCCTGCATGTCTGTATAAGGGTATCGGATCCTCTGGAACTGGAGTCCCCGACAGATGTGAGTGACCATGTGGTTGCTGGGAATTGAATAGTGATCCTCTGGAAGGGCAGTCAGTGACCTTAACCTCTGAGCCATCTCTCCAACCCCTATATTTTAAGATCTTAAGGCTCTCAGCTCTCTTCACAAAGCTTACCTGACAAATTTTCCTGTAAATACTACCAATAACATTAATGAACAAAATTTTCCCCTATACTGCTTTGGAAAACTCTACATGAAATATCACTTCTCTTTATTAACTCTTCTAAGGTATAGAATAGCATACTGTGTGGGCCCCCCCACAATGAAGGTACACTCACTTGTATAACTAGCAATACTTCTGTCTTTGGAGCTGAATTTTCAAATTGGTAGAGTAAGGGTAGTGATAGTATCTATTTCTCATGCTTGCCCCTTTAGGCTACAGTAAGTCAGCAAAGTAAAGCAGAGCGGTTGTATCTGTACTATGTTGTTCCAAACAGTGTAACTACTGTCGTTACTGCGTGTTCAAGTAACTGTGTTCACCCTCGGGGAGCTCTACATTTTGAAAGCCACCCAATAACAAAACACTGTAGAGGAGAGAAAGTGGAAAGGGTGACTTGGTGGCACTTGTAGTGTCAGAATATGCACTGGGATACTCTCAAGGGCTAGGTAGACCCATTCTGAGCTCTTCCCGTTGCAGCACATGCTACAGAACCCCTATACCTGGAGGTAATGTCACACATCAGATCCATCTTAGGCAAAATAGATTCATTTACTCATACCATTGGGTACAGTTGAAATTGTTACTGCATTTATCTTTTTTAAAAAGTCTCAAATACTTTAAGAAACTAAATGACTACATCTCTTTAATGAAAATTACTTAATCTGACCTTGATAAACTTTTTAATTTTCTGTTCTGTTTGGTAATGGGAAAGGAACAGAGAACAGAGAGAGCAATTGGTCACAAGTCTCAGTGCTCTCTGGCTAAGTATTTTTCATTTACCAAGCAGGAATGCTAAGGCCAAAGCATTATAGACTACTCTCCGATGTCCTTCCTATAGTGAAAGGTAAATGTTTTAGAGTCTTTGTTTCAATCGCATAACACACAGTAAAAGTAAAATTTTAGGTCATTGAAAAATTGACAATTCAGCCATCCAAATACAAGCCAAAATTTCTTAACTTTGGAGCTGGTATTTCTTCCATTCTGAAGATATTCTCTCCTTGTCTGTACTACTGTCTGTGGACAGTGACAGCGGTGCACTCTGTCAGTTACAGAAAACCACTAACCTCAGCATCAAAGTTTTGGGGTTGTCTTTCTCTTTCTAAAAGTTTTAAGATCAGCCTCACTTTGAACACTCTTTTCACTTTTCGATGATTTAGGACATATAGGAATTCAATGCCGTGAACAGTCCAACAACAACAACAACAACAAAAATATCCTACTGAGAAGTCTACACAAAGGCTTGAAGAGCCAATAAGAGAAACACTGAGCTAGTGGCAACCAATGAACCACACACATGTATTGTGCCTAAGGTTGATCATATCTTGAGATGCCATGTTCTACACTGCTAAATACTGGGTCACCCTATGAAAGGCATATGAGTAACACGTGTAACACCTACCTTAATATTAGAGCCAGCTTTTTATATTTGGTCATGTCATCTAAGTCTCAAGTTTAGCTATATTTAAATGAATGGGCTTGACATAAATAACTAAATACAAAATAATGCAAATACCAAAGCTTTACTGTTGTATTTTTTCTATGATTTTAAGAACTCTAAATCTTTCTTTAGAACTTGCTACAATGTAAACATTGAGTTATTTTTATAATTTTATTTAAATGTATTCTTTGTTTTTGATATTATTGGATATATATATATTAACTTCAGTGTCTAAGACACAGGTTCATGAATTTAAGTGATAGTTATTATATAAATGCAGTTAAATCTATATCTATCTATTTATCATCTATCTATATTTCTAGTTTTACTTTGATTTGATATTAAGTATAGAAATTAACCCAAATAACTAAATTATGAAATAACGATTATAAAACTATTTCAACCCACTTACCGTCTACAATTTTACTGGGAGTATGTTCTCTCTAGTACTTTCATAAATAAAACTGAAACATTAAGTTTGAGCTTGACAAAATTATGTACTCCTAACTAAAATGTTCTCCATACAAATGCTGCAGTATTTCACAAGTTGCTCTGTTATTTACTCTGTAGCAGTGTAGAAAGCCAATGATTTAAAAGTTGATTATTTTACGATAATTTTAGTGCCTTCATACATCCATAGGCGCTGAATAAGATCAAGCTCAGTTACATCAGTGGGCAGGTACAATGCTCCACTTTGCCAAGTATCCATTCCTTTACCATGCCTCTGGACAATCAGTTCCTTCTTTAAATTAGAATAAAATAAATTCTCAGTCTTCTCTGTTTCTATAATTAATGATGATTTTATTCTTCAAAGTAGTAAGACTTTTGTTTCTCTGAAACACCTTTAGGAACAGACAAAACGCAGTGAAGTCCAACTTTTCTCTCAAAGTAGACTTTCTTTCCTTCATCCTTCTCTTTATCACGTTCTTGATTTACTCTCTCTTTCCCTGTTTTTAATGTCTGTGGCCCCGTACTCCATAGAGGACTGTCATTTTACAAGTGATGTTTTAACTTGTTTGTCAATATAGTATGGGTCTCTTGAATGCTCTCGTTGTAGAATGTAGACCAAGGAGTCCGACTTTGTCGGAATCTGAACATTCCCCCAGGTTATTAAGAACAGTCTCTCACACTGGAGTTGATAAGTTCACTCATAAACCCACTTCAACACACTTCCTTCATCATGTTTCATGGCAACACATGTTTCATGCATCCACCGTCATGCAAGAGGCATTACTGCCTTGTAATCCAGTTTTTGAATGTCATTTGAAACATCATTTTGCAGCTATGCTTCTAAATTTATCCTTGAGTTTGTCTGCCTGATTCTACCTCGAGTGGATAATTGCTTAATTTTCTACACTAATCTTCTTTACCGTTCTTCAGGAAAATAAATCCAAGTTTATTTATTTGACCTTCATTGTATACCACTTATAATTAGATTTTTCCACTTAGAATTTCACACCACAGAAGTCTTATCGCCAACTTTTTGTAACTGCAGAAATTAATTAAATTTGATGCTGTTTCTGAGTAGAGAGATAAAAATTATCTTTGCTCAAAAATATTTTCCTTGATTTTAAAGGCTTGGTATTTCATTTGTAAATCAGTAGACTGTATGGTATTTGATCACAAGCTATCTCTCATGAATAATATAATACATCATCGTAATGGCGGGTGCTATTAAATGAGCAGAAATTACTCCACCTTTTCGAGAAAGACACTCAAGTCAAGGAAGATACACAGGTGTGAGGATACAGGTGAAACATGAGTTGGTTAAAATACAGATTAGAATTGTGCTTCTGGACGACAAGTATGATGCAGACTGAAATGTGAAAAATTATATGACAAACTACCTACAGCATGATATGGAAGATCATCGCTGTGGCCTTGAGACACGTGAAAACATTGCATACAGAGACAACCTAAAACAGAGGTGAACCTTGTCTACTCCCATGTGACTTGCTTTTCTACACCTCCGAAGCCCTAAGCGCTTCTGCTTACCACTCTGTGTAGATCTGCCAGAGCAGCTCAGAAAGCACAGCGGACGGTGTTACCAGAATGGAGCGCTTCTTCTTCACGCAGCCACTGACAGGCTCCGACACATTATTCTGGCAGCAAATGAGCTCCTGCATCAGAGCGCCTGGTTGCGAGTCTGCAAGACGATCCCATTGAGTCCAGACCGTACCTATTGTGCACTGGCTCTCCGTAGCACTGTTCTATAGGACAGCTTCATCCCTGGCCTTGTTCAGTTACTGGCCTGAAATTCTTTATATTCTCCATTTTCACAGGAACTGGTTCCACTTGCTATTCACACATCTATTTGGGGACTGGGGTTGGACTAGAGAGAAAACTTGTTTCTGATAATCAGTCTGTGGAAAATACTGTTGCATTACCTATAATAACAACTCATGTACTTGAAGAAATGATTTTGCTCTAAAGCATATGGTCTGATAATAACTGAAAATCTACAAAGAATAATTCTGGACAAACATGTTTGTGGTTTTAGAGACTTTTTTTGATAAAAATGAACCACACTCTCATTACTCTCATTATTATGAGACATTGATATTGAGGCATTGTATCAGCCTAACAAAATGCTCTGAACTACAACAACAAAAAGCCTTTCGAGAGTTTCCATCTGTCTGTCTTTGATGGAGGTGACCAACGGAGCAGACCGCATGTGAAGTTAGGCAAAAAGGGAGACTATGGGCGTGCATAAAGAGAGAACCTCCATCCATTCCTATGGCGGTGATTTAGAGAGCAGCCAGCCGTTCCTTATGCCACATTCATGGAATTATGTTCAAGAACGGGATAGGATCTCCCTCGAGAAAACCTGCAGCCCTGAGTTGTAGCTGACTTCCAAGACCTTACTGAGCTGGAAAGGAAACTCTATGGTGTCAGCTGCTGCGTTAGTCCAAAGTTCCTGGCTATGACAGAGGCACCAGTGGGCAAAAGAGCCACCTAATGTTTGAATAAACGGGTCCTGATTTCTGGTTGGTAGTTCAAACACTTTTCTGCATTATAATGGTGTGAAAGCCATGGTTACTCAGTAGAAACAGTACTTTCTTCTGAATTCTGATGTTTTCCTGGGCTATAGAAATGTCCTGGTTGGTCATGTGATCGTAAAGTTAAGTGACCAACCCTGCATTTCATTTTAAAGTAAGATTGGTGTTATATGATTTTCCTAACTGCAATGTGAGTGTTCTGAGGACACTTAGCCCAGCTAGACTAAGAACTATATATGAGGTTCATCAGGCCGTATTTTCAAAACATTGTATTAAGGATAGTCTCAGCTTCCGGTGAGTTTTGTTGTGTATACTCATTTCTTAAGCACACCTAGCTTTGCTATTGTAAAAGTCCAGTCAGTTGGATGCTTATCAGCTGAGTAACAGGAGGTATTCATTGCAGGGCTGGTTGGCCATTTATTTTTTACTGCTATGGATTAAAGAAAATTGCCCAATAATTAAAACCAGTTAGGCAATGACTGATACCTAGCATGCTGTTTGTCTAAAATATCTACTTGAAAGATCAAGACAAGCATGGTGCATATTTTAATATCATTTCCATATTTTATTATGGTAGCATTTTGAAATTTTGGAATGTGGGGGTCACTGATAGTCTTTGAATGAGGATAAATATGAGACAATACCAGGTATTATGTAGCTATTTTGAATGCCTTTCAGATGTTCTTGCTTTTCCATTGTCTGTTATGTCTATTGCAGGGGCATGCAATTCTGGGACTTCCCACGTAACTTCTATTTCTTTGCACTGGTTTTATAATAAATATACCATGTAATCAACACATTTATTAATATTATTTCTGTATTTCCTGTTTCTGAATCACCTCATTTAACCCTTACTTTACCATGTAATTAAGGACTATATACATCATCATCAATAGAAGACAGCAAATGCAACCTTTTGAAGTGTGTGGGGGCACAGAGTTAGCAACAGTTGCTTCTCAACAGTTAGCATAATTAGGAGGTGGCTGTTCTTGGTAAACTTTAACTGGTTAGTCTCAATTAAGAGTTACTTTCATCCTGATACAAGTTAAGGAGTCTAGAGCACAGAAGTTTCAATAATGAGTCCACATTCAGAGAGAGGCAAGCCTGACTCATAAGAAACCTACCTCCCCTATCCTTGTTCCTCACTATGAGGCAGAAAGACCCAAGCAGAGTCACCACAGGGCATACTCAGGAGCAGTTCCACAGTTTATTTTCTCAGAGATACTCAGCTAAGTACTACTTTGTGCCAAGGCTAGAGTATTTTTTCTTGCTTGTGTTAAATTTCACTTCAACATAAAAGTCTTGAAAAGCAAAACAATCCTCTAATCAATCATGTTAAATTTTAACTAGACTTGGCACATATTTAGCATTCTCATTATCATGTATATATGTAAAAGATAAGATTTTTATTAACCTATTCCTTGTTTCTTAAAGATGGGATCATGTAGAGGAATATTTGGACTATACATAATCAGATAAAACCCCTTTATACCCTTTCATTAGTTAGCAATAGCTGGTTCCCATTGAGTGTAGTTAATTAAATTTGAGGGTTTTTTAAAATTATTTTTATTATTTCTTAACAAGCTCATTTTTATTATTTCTTAACAAGCTCACCATAAATATTCAAGGAAAAGTCACTGTTGTAATTTCATATTCACAATCCCAGAGAGAACCTAGACAACAATAAGAACCCTAAGAGAGACATACATGGATCTAATCTACATGGGAAGTAGCAAAAGACAAGACCTCCCCAGTAAATTGGGAGCATGGAAACCATGGGAGATGGTTGAAGGGGAGGGTAGAAAAAAAATGTATAAATCAATAAAATCAATTTTAAAAAGACAAAAAAATTATATCAGTATTATAATGACTTTGAGAGAGCACCAAATCTTACACTGGGTTTTTCAAAGCTGCATTTTGGGACATTTGCTGGTTTTTATCCATTTACTTCTATGAAGAGAAGGTGAAACATTTTTACTTCTGAGACAAGGAAATATATCTGCACATGAATAAAAAGGACCAGGAAGATTAGTTAATCATCAACTAACAAAATGATGACCCTGGAGGAACAGGAATCAGTAAAGGCAGAGAGGTTGGCACTGCCTACATGGGCAGAATCGGATAATGGTGTCAGCCCAGCAGTGGGTTTGCAAAGGGCAAACAACCCCAGTAGGGGGGAAAGCCGCTACTACGCAAGAGAAGAATGCATGCTGAAAAGAAGGTCTTTGTGCTTCAGGCTTAGTGTTTAAAGGATTAATAAACAAAGGGGCATTGTGAATGTCATTTTTTCTATAAAAATGTTACAACAACCTTCTCTTGCTATCTTCCTGGCACGTATGTCCCCAGACAAATCTCTTATGCACCTAATTCTGCTGCCGTCAAGAATTTGTATCTTAACGTTTATCTGACTCAGGCCCCAGTGCGGTGGGAACAAGGAGCGACTCTGCCCCTTATCACCAGTCGTGGCTGAAGTTTAAAGCGTTATCATGCTGAATGGTCATTCCGTTTGCCTCCCTTACATTCTGGAATGAAAATCACTGCCCTTGGAATTGAGCTTCTTGCAAAAATCAACCTCATCTCCCCCTACCGTTCCTCCCTTTTCCGTGCTCTCACTGCATTTTAGCCACCACGTGCTACCCAGCAGTGGGAGCACCTTCACCGCAGCGAACCTTGCCTCACATATTCCACCACTAATCTGTGTTAGGCAGACTGTCTCTCTGCCCCCACTTCCACCTTCCCACCTATTGCTCCTATAATGGAAGATACCATTACTTCATTTTGTCTCATTGTATAGATGTATTTCTCCTTTTTAGGTCAAATTCTTGTCAAAAACAGCAATTCTTTTAGGAAAGTCATTTATGACATAGGAGATTGGAATTTTCACAACAGTCTCATGGGTCATATGTTATTAATCCTTTGAGAAAAGAATTTCTGAAGGATGTTTCAGGTAAAAGAGAAGGAAAAAGGCCCTGTTAAGGAAAACAACAACAACAAAAACCAACCAAACAAACAAACAAAAAGCCTTCTGCCACAATCCAGGGTGGAGATTTCATGGTTCATGGCTAATTTATCCAGGCTATCTTGCAATGATTCATATAAAAAAGATCTGCATCAGGCACTGCACCCCACCACTGCTTTTTGGTCTCGGTACTGGGGACCGGATCCAGGGCTTTGTGGATGCTAGATCAGTGCTTTATCTCTAAAACACACCTTAAACTATTAAAGGATTCAATCACATTTACAACACTGCCATACTGAAGAAAAAACTGTATTCCAAATCTGTTATATAGATGAGATGTGTATCTTGAAGCAACTTGATGTGAAGAGGACTTCCAGAAGAGCCTAACGTAGTTAGACATCTAGACCCTCTACCAACAATAGAATCCCGCATTCCTCTATGAAGAACTCAGAGTACATACTTTAAGCACATTTCCAGAGGACGGTGAGTTTCAAGTGGCCTGGAGACACAGCAGTCTGCACAGTGAACATAATAGGACCATTCATTTGCAAAGCTTCCTGCAGGTTTGAATGATGAGAGCAAACCAGACTACACAGGGAGAAAGACAGTATATGAACACATATGTAGACATATTCCAAACTGAGACATCTCCTTGAATAATGTACAGGAAAACGGCATATTTTTTTTCTTGAAATAGCTTAATCCTGGGGTTTTAGGTGGGAGATTCATAAACCCACAAAATTTTGAGTGGAGGAAACCCCTATTTTTATATATGAGGAATGCATTAAATGATGATGGACATAATTCATCAGCACTTACAGACTGTCCAAGTGCAAAGCGGGGCATATGAATCAAAAGCAAATAAAAGAAAGACACTAAGAAGGTAGAGCTGCACCAGGCTGTATAACAAAAGCTGGGGAGCTTCAGGGAGCACGGGGAAGGAAGGCCCTTGCAATCATCACCTCCTGAAGCCCAGGGCCATTACTTAGGGAAAAAGCATTTCAGTTCTGCCTGTCTACAGCTCTCCACGGTGCCAGCAAGAGCAAGGTGTAGCACTCTATTCTTCTCTCTCTCTCTCTCTCTCTCTCTCTCTCTCTCTCTCTCTCTCTCTCTCTCTGTGTGTGTGTGTGTGTGTGTGTGTGTGTGTGTGTGTGTGTGTGTCTCCTCCACTTCTATCTTCAGAGTCTTATTCTGGAGAGGAAACAAGTCTTTCCACTCTACAGTTTTAGACGATTTCCTAGACAGGCAGAATAGGATGATGTCTTAAAGAGGATGAGATTTGGGCCCCTCATAGTTGCTTCTTCACTCCCACACTACACATGGAAAACATTTTTAGTATTCAGGTTTTCAAATTTGACTTTTGACATTTTTCCATCAATTTAAAATTGCATCCCAAGTTCCTTCTTGATACAAGCCTTTGTCATCCATTATTTTTGATCACAGCTTCCTTTCCCCCACCTTCTCCCAGAACTTCCCTATCCACCCAACATTATACCCACAGAAACAAAATGATACCAAACAAGAAAAAGACAAATGAAACAAAACATGCCAAAATGAAACAAAAAATCCATACACACAATACAAGAGAGAGTTAGAGAGAGACAGAGGGAGCAAAATAAAAACTAATAGCCTACCGCTATGTCATAGATCAATGCCTCAGTCAACTCTCATCTGAGAAGCTTAACCTCACAATAGACTAAATTAACACAGAGACCCACAACTGAACATTGTGCAGAGAGTCAGAGCCTTTGAGTTAGTCCTAAGTAAAATACGCTCATCAACTGTACTTCCCATGACTGAGGGATCTATGCATAGGAGGAAGGAGAAACTGAAAGAACCTCAGGTGAAGAATGACTCTAGGAAACAGTGTCTTATATTCATCAAACTCTAATTTTTAGATAAATAGTAAAAAGGAAATGGATAAAAGCAAGGGGAAAGTTTTGTATGTGAAAATAAGCATATTGACTTTAACTGTGAAATTAGACATGGTAATGGGTTATCATATGTTTAGCACATACATTCAGGAATGTTTCCACCTTAATGTATCAACCATTCCCTCCAATTTCTAAGTCTGGTTATACCTGTCCTAGACTTTAGGAAAACACTTAATGAATCCTGGTCAGAAGACAGCACATCTGTCCTGTCATATCCAAATCCATCCTGGAGATTTGTTTTAAAAGACAGGGACTTTGGGGCAAATAACCCCACGGATGCTCAGCAGAGCCTGTGTGAGGCAGGAAAACCGCTCAACGTCTCAGCCAGGGCTTTGTAACAGCAAAACCACCTCAAACATTGTCCTCTGTAAGGAGAAAATGAAGAGGTCAAACACGAAGTTCTGTGGCTGTCGCCGTGAGCATTCACGTTTCTAACCCAGCCGCTGCTGGCGGCACAGTGCTGACAAGCTTCACTTAGCTCTTGCTGGGGCTCCTCATGGAAGGTCCCTCTCTGTCACAGGGCAAGAGCTGAGTCCCTTATTTGGTGCTGAGAGTCGAGTCTCAGCTCCTTGACTGGCACAGAAAATGCTCCTGCATGAGACTGTGATGGGGAAATCTGTAACACCTCTCACATCTGTTTTGGTTTAAGAGTCCTTTGTATATCTGCCAGACACAAATTATTATTTTTTTTGATAATTCAGCTTCAAGAACACTTCATCCATTGGGCTACAAATCCATATTTAAACCTGGTAAACAATACCCATATGTATAAAACACAATGACCTATTTATGGGGCAACCACTTAGTTTTTATTTGAATATCTTAATTCTGCTCATTCTTGAATTACTATGTGACTATAAATTATAGTTTTTAAATCCAACTGTTATTCACTAATCACTTCATTTCCAAGGATCTATTAACTGTTGCTTAGTGTTTACTTCATAAACCATAGTCATTGACTGACTACATAAATTTATATCTATAGGATCGTTTTTATTAAGTAAGTTGTGGGAATTGGGGATACAGTTCAATAGTGGGGTTCTTGGCTGCCATTCCCAAATCCTGGATTAAATCCCAGGACCCCTCCCCACCACAGAATTATGAATCTTTCCCTGACAGGCTGTTTCTGACTACTTCATTTTTGTTTTGAAAATGTATAAAACACTTTTATTTCTTCCCCCCATGCATTGCCTTCTGTATTTAACTGCTTTTCAGGGAAGCACACACGATATGTTTGACAATACACCTGAAGTCCTGAACAGACAATAGATCTACCCATGACCAGGAAAAATCAGCGACAACCAGGAAGGATACCAGTGAGGCACAGTAAAACCTGCAGCATTAGCTCTGCCACAGTAGCCAGTGAGGCGTTATCCTGCATCCATCTGATGGTTCTGAAATAATCTCAGTCAGAGAGAGAGAGGAGGAGGAGGGCTTCAAGTTTAACTTGCAGAAATCCAGATTAGATGTTTTAGATCAAAAACCCCAGAGGTCAAGGGTCCGTGTTAATTGTTCTGCAGTGGCCAAAAAAAAAAAAAAAAAAAAGGCCAGTGGGTTCAATTAAAGCAGAGGATGAGAGAAGACAGGGCCACCTATGCAGACATTGGTCTGCTTATTTGAATTTTTTATAAGCTACAATGAAGACAGGTGTTGTATGGGCTGAAGACTTACGTTGAGGAAATCACTGGCCTGGTGACTGCTTTCTTCTGCAGGTGCTGCGGAAGCATGGCTTTTTATTTCTTTTTTAAGAGATATATATTTTAGCATCCGTCACATTGACATGGTTTTACACATGACTTTTAATCAAAGGTGCACTAAATGTAATATAGATTTTCACTTCATTCACAAAGCCTTTATCATGTTGGCTAAGTGACTTCATGAGAACATGAAAACATTCTTTGCCATTTTCTTTCTGGACATCAGCACTACAGAACAGATTTTAGCACAATTTGCATGAAAACAAAACTTTTCTTTGGCTTATAAGAAAACCTTATTTAAGAAAACTATTAATACCCCATTATCTCTAAATTATCAGAAGGGCTGTTTTGAGAGGAATCAGTCTCTGTCTGTCTGTCTAATTCTTTCAACAGCTAACGGCTTCCAAATTAGTGGGCTTTGAAAGCTTGTGCACTGTATATTTACAAGAAGTAGGTATAGCAAAATATCAAGTTAAAAATATAACAAGCCAAATTGAAAACAAAACCTTACTCTAGCCTCACATATTAAATAGCTATAAATAAGAATAAACTACTTTAGAAAGCAATATCTACAAATAAGAATAAACAACCTTAGAAAGCAGCTCTACGAAGTTATAAAGCAGAGCTATTATTGATACAGCAAAATCATTATTTCAAAGACTATTCTTGGATATGCTGTCAACTACTGTACTTTCCTCTGAGAATACTGCATTGAATTAAGCTATGTGTCCTTTTCCTGGTGAAATTGTATCAGATACAAGACTACTACAGTGCTGCCTACATATTGTTCAATTAGAGAAGTATTACTGAGAGAGATAAGACATCGTACAGGGGGAATAAACATCAAAGAATCTGAACACCTTTGACAGCATCCACCAAACAGTCACACAAGACTGTTCACATTCTCATTGGTTTATATAGAGTACTTGGGACACCTCATCTCCTGAGCTATTTAGTTCTCATTCTCCAAGTGATTTTTCCCTTTACTTTTATAGATGTGACTTCTATTCAGTGTATGGGGCCAGATGACATTATCTTACCTTCAATCTTTCACATTTCTGTTCTCTTATTTTTGGTTGTAAGCCTTGTCTTTAATGTTGAGGTACCTCTCCAGCCCCACATATCGACTCTTAAATGAATGTTAATATTTTATATCATCAGTCATATCACTAATGGGAGGCATTCTTACTACACGGAATATCGCTATTTATATGCTGACATTGCAGTTTTAGTAGCTACTTCTAGAAGGAAAATTAACAAAGATATTAACTTTACACTGAAGCAAATCTTTGCTCTATAGAGCTGATCCTCATGCTTAGAGAAAACACAGCAAGCTGTGTGAGGTGGAAATGCAAGAAAGAATGCACTTCGTAAAGGTAGAAATTTGGGCAGGTTTCAGATAATAGAAAATACAGGAAAAAATTAGAGAAGAGGACAAGGTGTATTGCTCATTGGGGCAATCTTGTATTTGGAAATATTCATTCCTTAATATATGAAACACAACTAAATCACAAATTTAACATGCCATTGTGAGATTCATAATAATAGTCTTAATGTTCTATAAAATATTTTAGATAGAGCATGTCTTTAATAACAGAAGACAGGTTTTATTGGAATATAAATAAGAAATATTTCTGCATCCTACTGAGACCTATCCATTAAACAAAATATATATGAAACATCATAGTGTGGAAGTCACTGATAGTGTTGACATTAACTCTGTCCTTACATCTTTCTGTAATGTCTAACCCTTGGCCCTTCTACAGAAGCCTGTCTTGTTGTCTCAAGAATTCTATGAATTTAAGAGGGAGATAGTCATACTGGTGAAATCTGGCAGGGAATGGAGCGGCACAGCAATGATATAATAACAAGAAGAATTTTATCATATCTCTGTATATCATATATAGATAATTGCTAGATAGATGGACATCACTATGTGCTTGCAAATAGGTACACACGTTGTCTGTTTCCAGATGAAAAAGTCATGAAAATGAAGCTTTCTTTATTTTCCTTTTTCAGTGATGACAATTTGTATTATTTGTTTTGTTCCTCCAACGTATTTTGATTATAATCTTTTCCTCTCCCAACTCTTCCCATAATCTCCTCATCTCCCTATGCATCTAACTTCATGTTATTCCTAAAACTAAAATCTGTGGAAATAAAAAAAAATCAAACAAAACAAAGACAAGAGGCACAAAAAAAAATAGAGCATTGTTTTGTGTTAGCCAACTATTCCCGGGCATGCAGCCTGCTCTGTAGTGTGGCTGATGTCATTTTGGAGGAAATTGGTCTCTCTCCTAGGTGCCATTGGCAAAAACCTTCTAAGTGAAGGAACAGCTTTTGAATCAAAGTAAGCACACACATATTTCTTGCATTTTTTCTTTAAATGCTCTGTCACTTTGAAATTTCTCAAAAAAGATACAAAATTATCATAGATGACACAACTTTAAAAGACCTCACCCATTCCTTGTCTACTCTGCCCTGGTGTGACCTTGGACCAATAGACTTACGGTGCCTTACAGTCTCCATCTGTAGAACAGTGTGTCTACACCAGGAAATTATGAGAATTAAATAAATGCTATCCTTATATGCAATGCATAGAAAAGTACAACAGTATTTGACACACAAGGACTTGGCTACTAAGAGTTCCCATTTTGTGTTGCTATAGGAACAACTTGACTGTTACTCAAAGAGGGAGATGTCTCTTATCTGTCCACTATTGTCCTTTCCTGATCAGTGCCATATTGCATGGACCCTGAACAAGTCTACCCAAGGTCAGACACCATCCAGCCTCCAACCAGAACTTGTCACACAGGTCTTGTCACCCCACCCCTGTTTCTGGCACCAGATTCTCTGCCTCCTGGGTGTGGATGAGGTACCTGATGGCCACTTTCCTCCCATGCCTGTGCCACTGTGCTGGGATGCCTCTCTCAAATGCAAGCCAGAGTAAACCCTTCCTCCCTATGTTCTTCTCAGAGTGTAACAGTTTACCACCATGATGAGAAAGATAACACGGCCCCTCTTCTGTCTTCAGAATCAACACTAATTGGCCAAGGCTATCTCACCACACTGTTCTGAACTTTCTCTTCCACCTTAAGACTCTTGTGATGACTTGGGCACACCCAGATAACGTAGGGGGTGACAATTTTATGGACCCGATTAACAATTTTAATTTTACCCCAAACCGTAACCCCCCTACACACCTTGCCATGTAACATGGCATGTTCAGACTCTGGAGAAAAGGATGTGATAACCTTTAGGAAATATTATTCTGCCTATCATATTCCTAAGAACTTCTTCCATGTTGCATTCAAAATGTATTTTTTCAGTTTAATTTTCTTCACTCTTTTTAAAAACCACTTTTTCAAAAACCTCTCTTCCTTGGCTTTGAAAATACCACCATTTCTCTTTCTAATATCTCCAGTTGGTTCCATGTCAACCTTTCGTTTTCATTTTCTCCTGCACAATCATCAATGTAATTAGCAATAGGTTCAATCCTCTCTCCTTCCCTCAGTCAATACACTTTTTTTTTAAAGAAGAAAACAACCTATTTTTTCTATTTTTTTCAAATCTACATCTTTGGGCAGACTTGCCGTGGCTTTAGTTCATAATTACCAGCCCATGTACTGCTCTTGATTCAATTTCAGCATTTGCCAAATAGACATTAACTGTACCTGCTATGGCATTCACCAATGCCTTATTATGTGAGTGGTTTCACAGACACAGGTTAAGCAAGTCAAGACTAGGTCAACTGATGACAAAGAGGGCATGTCTTACTGCTGTAGGACAATGGTCTGATACCCTGTAAAGATTTGTCACTTATATTGGTTTAATGAAACACTTATTGGCCAGTAGCCAGGCAGTAAGCATAGATGGGGTGACCAGAACAGGAGAATTCTGGGAAGAGGAAAGGTTCAGTCTACAGTTGTCACCCAAACACAGAGGAAGCAAGATTATGAGAACACCTCCCTGATATAAGGTACCAAGCCACGTGACTAACACAGACAAGAATAATGGGTTAATATAGGATATAATAGTTAATGAGAAGACTGAGCTAATAATAGGCCAACCAGTTTATAACTAATGTAAGCCTCAGTGGGTATCTTTGGGACTAAATGGCTGTGGGACCAGGCAGGACAGAAACCTCAGTCAACATCTTACTGTTTAGAAAATGGTAGAGGATACCCAGGAGAAGACAATAAAACTCAGAAAGTATCTTATTGAAGGTACGTAATCTCTTCTCCGTTGCTAGATTTTCCAAGGAAAATACACAACTTATATTTCACTATGAAATATTTATCACATAAAACCATTGACAATTAAACCATGGCTTTATCCTGTGTAGAGCACGGTGCTCATGTCTAAGTGTCTAACCAACTTGGACTTCCAGGCTAGAGGCTCCTACACGCTCTTCTCTCCCACGAACAGCAAGAGAAATGTCAGACTCGGAACAGCAGCACAGCAAATGATATTCTTCCCTGTCCTGGCTTCCTGGCTTGTATTACAAAATACAATTTTGATTTATTAATATATCCATTAATCATGTGTTTATAACCAGATGATGACCACATAGCTTCTTTGAAAGCAGAGACTATTCATAAGACTTCAAAAAACTCTGTTGTTTGGAGCATGAGAGGGGGAGGCAGGGCGTCTGAGGAAATCCCCTAAGTAGCAGCCACAGGAATCCACAACAGAGAGTTGAGAGGTTTCAGAACCTGCTGCTGTGATTAGAGCAGTGCCCTGAGACAGACTGGAGCAAACGGCCAAAGGCGTCCTGCAAAACCACTTATCTATAAACCGGAAACTACCCTGATGGAATTCACAGCAAGTTCTTTCATCAAAGCAAAAACCTTAGAGTAATTAAAACATACTTTTAAAACAAGACTTACTGGAAAAGATGGCTGCCTTTTCCTAAAAGTCAAATTAATTTTATGTTTATGAATGCAGCAGATCTTGTACATTCTAATGAAATAAATTTCAAATAGCTACAATTTTATTTATAATGATGGCAATGACAATTTTTCAAAATATATGTATTTTTAAAATATATATTTTAAAATACAAAACTCTGGTGTTCCAAATTCTCCCTGGGCTCACTCACAGGCATGAGTAAATTTGGGTAGCTCCTTCGTCTTCTTCCACACATACTAATTTGGCAGTGCTGCAAGTAATCACATATGAATTTAATGTTCACAATTAAGTGTAATTAGCTAGCAAATGCTAATGAAAGCACGTCAGCCACAGACACCATCAGCATCTCATTAGGACGGTATCTTGATATGTACACCTAGAGGTTCACAGCTCAGTTTCTTACATGTAAAAAGCTTACATTTGCCATGTCTCTGGACAGATTTACGGCCACACAAAGCCACACGGAAGAAGAAATTATGTGGAATTGGAGATATTTTCCTGTATAGCTTTGTTTCCCTTTCTGCATTCTGAGTTGTCACACAATCCACACACCAGAACCATTGGGATTAAAGGTAAAATAATTCTTGGCTAGAGTTCTTCCCCACACTGGAACTATGGTGTTTGGATGAACCAGAGAGCCCAGGGCAATCCAGTATTACTTGACCAAGGGTTTCCTTCCAATGGTATTTAGCATGCCAAAAAACTAAAACCAAACCAATATATGTGTGGTTTTCTTTCCCAAACACAGTCTTTCCTTTTCCTAACAGCAACTCGCCAGTTTCTGGAATTCAGACCTTTGTCTCATCTTTAGTAACCTCCCCCCCCCTTTTTTAAACCAAACTCTAAAAAGGCTACAGGTTTAATTTGGCACTCTCAGTCGTTAATATCCTCTCCAGGTACTTGTTTCTGCTTTCTCAGGTAGTGCTTTCTCTTCTTCCTAGATCTTCCTTTATCTTCTCCTATGACAAAAGATCAAAAACTCTCACACTTAAAAGTTTCCAGTGTCTTCCTTCTCTTGCAGAATAAAAGCCAAACCTGTAATGTGTAGAGTCAGAAGTCCTGCTATTTTCTCTCACGTACATCTCCTCCATGCCGCTTCTTACCATAAGCTCCTGATGTTGATGCAAAAGACTCAATCATTCTTTGCTGTCTTGTTTGGAACTACCCCCATGAACAAGGGCAGAGAACTTCTTATGCGTCCAAAGTCCGCCTGAAATGTGCTTTCTCATGATTTATCTGATCCCACTGATGGAAATCATTATTGTCGCTTCCACAGCATCTTATGACAGCTCACTGAAGAACTCTGAAGGATGAGTGCACTCTCTTAGGCTGTACTAGCTCCTTCTCTGTAGGAGCAGGAGCTGCCTAAAACTGAGAACTCTGTGACCTCATGCAGAGAATCTCTCTGATAAACGGAGTTTCTCATTTTAAGCACAATAGCCATGAATAATAATTATTATTTTTATATAAAGACACCAAAGCTCAGACACGCCTGCTGAGTTATTCAGGGTCCCTTGACCACTGAGATGTAAAACTAGCAACACTTGACACCCAGCCCCTTCTGATTCCTTATGTCATGAAGGGAACCACTTACACTGAAGGCCACAGAAGTTTCTTAAATGCCCACGTTATTTATTTTTCACAACTCAGTACGTTCTGTGTTACAAATGCTTAAACTGAAGCACAAAGACCTGTAGACATCACCAAAGATCATGGAGCCAGTTAAATATAGTCTCTTGGCACCAGATTCCAAATTCTTGATGCCCTCTATTATGGGATTTGTAGTTTAAAAGCAGAACAGAGGAAGGCATTTTGAAAAACAGTTCACTAATGACATTCTAAACTTTCTAGGGAGTTTAGACACTCCTGCCCCTGGGTGAGAAGTAGAAAGACCTCCTGAGAGCAATTCACCCCAGGGTCTGAGCACCTCACCCCCTGACTTTACAGTTAAGGCTTGCCTTGGAAGGACATGTGTAATTTTGCCGCATGAGCTCAGACTTTACTATTGACTGTCTGAATAGGATTGGGCCACCTTGAATTTATGTTCTCCTGGAAAAGTCACCCCGATTCTCTGGCTATAAATTTGTCGTGCTCAACTAATGAGCTAAATTGTGTTTTCTGTCAGTGTTCCATTTAAAGTGATGTGACCTCATTCCTCAGCACATAATGTATTTATTGTTGGGGGGAAAAGCACAGAGATTTCAGTAAGGTCTGTCTTCTCAGAAAGTCGACAGGGAAGCAGGGTGGTGATTGCCACAGAGTAGAAAACAGGTGAACAGGGAAACTTTGTTCACCGTTCACTGCAAAGATTCTTCTATACCATTTGAGTCCGGCAGCTTGCCTGCTGGGAGACCTTTAATTTTTCTGCACTGATTCCAGTTTCGTGCTTGCTGTTGTGAGTTTCCTACCCAGCTGGCTGGAAGTTAAGTTGCTTCTTCAAGCTCCTCTCCTGAAGTCTTGATTTGCTCACTTGCATATCCTCCCTGTGGCTTCCCAGGTCAGGCGCTCTTCTGGGTACTCATGGGTGCTAAAATTACCAATAAACACCCACGAGCTCTTCCTTCATAATGCTTACATTTTAGGGAATGAATGAGTAAGTAAGTGAAATGATTTTAATGTTTGATATATTTCCATGAAATAATTTTCAAAATTTCTATTCTCGAGCCTGTTTGTAGAGGTAAAGAAAAAAATTGAACAAACACACTTGCTGATTTTTTTAACCATAAGAAAAATTAGAGTTTAAGTGACTTAACATAACCATATTACATAAAAATAAAATTTTATGAAAACTCAGTTTTAAATACAAGGCTGGTAGTGTTTCATGTTTTCGTCAATATGTTTCGTGCCTGGCCGAACAGAAGACTGAAACACTCATCATGTTTTCAGTCTGTCTCAAGGTCAAGTGTGTATCTTTTCTGAAAACTTTATGTATGCATAACAGAAGGGAAGGAAAAATAAGAAAGCTGTATCTCGCTTCTTCATGAAACTTTGTCTTGGTGTTTTCTGTCTCTAAGGACATAGGGGTCCCTAAAGCACAATTTGCAAACCATAAGTAGGTGTTAGAGACTAGAAACAAGGAGTGGGGAGTCACGTTGAGCCAGGTTGAGGGTCCAGGCAGTATCTAAAGGACTGAAAAATGAGCTGATATCTGAGGATTGCAAAGGCCCAAATCTAATCATAGAAAACAAAGAGCAAGCAGGACCTAAAGTGGTAAGGGCTTGAGACATTTGAGAACCTGAAAAGAAGACACTGAAGTGAGATATGAAGATCAGGGGAAAGACCAGATGGCCGAGGGCAGAGGCCACAGGCAGCAAGCAGCCCAGGTTCTCATTTAACACCTGTCGCCCATGCTGGGTGCAGAGTATACACAGTCATTTTGCTAGTAATTTTTATAATGATAATATGAGCCAACTTTCAAACGTGTCTGCACAAAAATCTGGATTCTCTTAAACAAATTAGAACACGAAGCAACATTAGTCCCACTTTTATATGCAGCAAGGGAATTGTTTAGCTCCTGCTGCATGGGAGGAAGCCACAGTCTCCACCACTCCTCACTGCCTCCTTAGAGTTTATTCTCTCTCTCTCTCTCTCTCTCTCTCTCTCTCCATGGCCATTCTTCCTGGAAACCTTCCTCACAAGCAGAAAGGTGTGAAGACAGGGTGTGCTGTGGCATTTGGCTTTCCATTCCAGTGAAAACTCTTGAATTATGGTGTTCCAGGGGACGAGCAGCCCTCTGTTGTCTTTTCAAGACTACCAGTTGTATAAAAAGTAGACAGAACAGACCCATAGGAACCATCAGTTATTTGACTGACAGGCATGTTTTCCATAGCACAGGCTCTGTCTTGTTCTATGTGTTGGTAAAGCCTCTCACACACCTGTCTTTCTCTCTCAACATGTGTAATGGTGTCGCCATAAATATCAATCATTATGAAATACTGTAAAGAATTTAAGTGAGATAATTCATAGAAACTACAAAGTTCTTGTTGGTTGGGTAGATTGTAAGTGATAGTTTCACCAATAGACTCCTGGGTATTTGTATAACAGTAATAATAGCCATCCATATTATTCAAAATTGACAAAATACTATGAGCTTTTCATGAATTTCCTCCCCATTAAAGGTCACATGAAGCTATATCTTCCTTTATATTTATTTTTAGTAATAAAACATTTCTAACACACATAGGCTGTATATACTGGAGGAAGTATAAGCTGTTGATTTATATATTATTAATGCATTTTTTATATAGCAACTTTTCTGGTGATCAATATGTTAGTAACTTTAGAACTCTGGATTCTGTCCACTGGATCTCAAAGCTCATAATCTATATTGGTGCTTCCATGATGAGAAATGAGGCTCAGCTTTAGAAGGTTATGTAGGAGAACCTGGGCAGAAGGGGGAGGAATGGGGTGGAGGCTGGAGATAAATGGGTTATTTTAGGCCCTGAATCATCTCCCATTTGTTTTGTGTAAGAACCTCTGCATTGCCTTCTCGGGTTAACCTCTCAGTCTCAGCCACTATATCCATCTGCTTATGGGACGTAGTGAGAATGTCTAAATTATTATTCTTTAAACTAATGATTTTTGGAGACACATCCTAATTTATGTTGTAAACTATAAAGTGTATTACTTATTTAGAAAATTATTAAGATATAATCAGTGTTGCTTTCTAATCATTGAAATACATGTTCAAACTTATTTTGACTTTAAAACATCTTCCTTTACTGTATAAATTAGAACATTCTAATAATAATTTAGTTAGGCTATACAAAGTCACATGCATTTCTTAATTGCCTTGACAATTCGGTCCGTCATTTGGAAAACCCCCATTCTTAAAGTGTGAGAATACTTATCTGTAAAGTGTGTGTGTTCCTGTCTTCTGAAGTATGACCTTACTTTCTTAGTGTCCTTGCACTTAGGCTAGCAATTCGTGGGAAGTGTCTCTGGGTTATGTGAAACTGGACCCAGTAGACTACAATAATTGTATCCCACTGTAGATGAGAGTCACCTTCATTCCGGGAGCCCCTGAGGACAGGCCGAGTGTCATCTATCAGTTCAGGTGGTACCAGGTAGCTATAAATTGTGTCAATGCATATGTGACTTCCAGTCATTCCCAGTTGGTGTCTGAGTGAGTCTAAGAGGAAGAGAATAGGAAAAACTCCACACGGAACATTTAATTACACACAAACTTTCTCTACAGTGGCGACCATTAATTTTTAACAAGACTCTAAATTTATTATGTTTGCTGGATTAAATATGTATCTAAATCCTAAAATCTTTTTCAAATCTGAACACTTGACTTCACCCTACTCCAATTTCCAAGCTTTTTACAATGTAATATTCTCAAGCTTTGACAGACACTTTACAGGGGAAAATGATGCTTGTACCCTTGGGATGAAGAATATAGAGCGAAATTTTAATTACCAATGCTCCTCCTCTAACCTGGTGTCATATCATCTACATATTCTCTCTCACATGCAGAATATAGCAATATATACTTGTATACATATGTATATATGTAAGCTAATGTATGCATGGGAATACTGTAACATGAAGATGTGAGAAGAAGAAGGGAAAAGTATAAGAAGATGAGAAAGGACTGAGGTAATAAGAAGAAGTTACAAACAGGAAATAAAAATCATTGCTTTTCTAGTTCTAATTCTGTCTGTGATAGATAAATGCATAAAATGCATCTCATACTAAAAGTGTAAAATTTATGTGACGCTCCGCCGCTTCTTTGCTGAACGGCTGTTCTAAATGTGCAAAAGATCATTGAGATGTGTAGACATTGGGATTGATTAATTTGTATGTGTGTGTGTGCGTGTGTGTTTATTTATCCACAGTAATTATGATAGCACAGTTAGCAAACGATAGTAAACCTGAGTGTGAGTTTTTGTACTATTTCTCTATAGTGAGCATTGACATTTCTTTCACACACGGTTTAAACTCTTACTGAATGTAAGTATTAGTTGACAGATGCAGCAAAAAGATATATTTACATTGTTTCTCTCTGTGCATAAACCTTTACACATATTTAATAATTACATGATTATTTTCCAATCTAGATTTTTATGCGATGATATTGTTTATAGCACAGAATCTTAAAGATTTCCTCCAAATGTATTCCTGACTTTTAAGGGATTATTTATATGTGAGACTGGATATAGTATAGTGGAAGCAATCAAACAAGAAAGGAAAATTTACCCTGAAAACATCTCATATCATGAAGTCACATACAAGGGGAAACCATTTTCCTACCTAAATCACACCTTTTGTTTGAAATATGTAATGATAGTCTTAAAGTGCATCTTCTTCACTTAAATTTTAACCTCATTTTATGATCTAATTCTCTTCTATTGACACAAAATTGAATTTAATGGCAGAGTTTATTTTGTTTCAAAGTATATAAAATGATATGAATCTATTTACATTCTTCTACATGTTGATATTCACTTATGCCAAGACCATTTGTTGAATAAGCTTTCTTGTTTCAACTTTATAGGTTTTTGCTTCTTTGTCAAAAAATCAGGTATTCGAAGAATGTGTGGATTGATATCAGGGTCTTCAATTTCATTCCTTTGGTCCTCCTGTCTGTTTTTTTTATGCCAATACCAGGCTGTTTTCGGTACTGTGGCTCTGTAGTAGAGTTTGAAGGCAGGGATCGTGATGCCTCCAGAAGTTTCTTTATATACAGGATTGTTTTGGCTATCCTGGGTTTTTTGCTTTTCCATATGAAGTTGAGTATTGTTCTTTCTAGGTCTGTGAAGAATTTTGTGAAGAATTTGATGGGTAGTGCATTGAGTCTGTAGATTGCTTTTGGTAAGATTGCCATTTCTATGTTAATTCTATCTACCCAAAAGCACTAAAAATCTTTTCATTTTTTAGTGTCTTCTTCAATTCCTTTCTTCAAAGACTTACAGCTACTGTCATACAGCTCTTGACATACATACTTGCTTGGTCAGAGTTACTCTGAGATATTTTATGTTATATGTGGTTATTGTGAAGGGTGTTGTTTCTCTGATTCCTTTCTCAGCCCACTTATCATCTGTGTACGGGGGTCTACTGATTTTTTTTTCAGTTAATCTTGTATCCTGCTACATCACTGAAAGTGTTTATGAGTTGTAGGAATTCCTTAGTAGAATTTTGGGGATCACTTATGTAAACTATCATATCATCAGCAAATAGTGAGAGTGACTTCTTTTCTGATTCGTATCTCCTTGATCTTCTTATGTTGTCTTATTGCTCTAGCTAGACCTCAAGTACTATATTAAATAGATATGGAGATAGTGAACAACCATTTCTTGTTCCTGATTTCAGTGGGATCGCTTTGAATTTCAAACACCGAGAGCAACAATAAATAAATGGGACCTCCTGAAACTGAGAAGCTTCTTTACAGAAGAAGGACTTTACAGCAAAGCTTTACAGCAAAGGACACAGCCAACAAGACAAAACGGCAACCTAAATAATGGAAAAAGATATTCACTAACTCTACATACGACAGAAGGCTCATCTCCAAAATATACAAAGAAATCAGGAAACTAGCCATCAAAAAATAAACAATCCAATAAAAAATGGGGTACAGACCTAAACAGAGAACTCTCAACAGAGGAATCTAAAATGGCTGGAAGACACTTAGGGAAATGTTCAACATCCTTAGTCATCAGAGAAATGAAAATCAAAACAACTCTGAGATTCCATCTTACACCTGGAAGAATGGCCAAGATCAAAACACTGATGACAACTTATGATGGATAAGATGTGTGGTAAAGGGAACACCTCTGCATTGCTGGTGGGAGTGCAAACTGGTACAGTCGCTTTGGAAATCAGTATGGCGATTTCTCAGAAAATTAGGAAACAACTTACCTCAAGACCCAGCAATACCACTTTTGGGTATATATCCAAAAGATGCTCAATCATACCACAAGTACATGTGCTCAACTATGACAACAGCAGCATTATTTGTAATAGCCAGAACCTGGAAACAACCTAAATGATTCTAGACTGCAGAATGGATAAAGAAAATGTGGTACATTAACACAATGGAGTATTACACAGCAGAAAAAAATAATGATAACTTTAAATTTGTAGGCAAAAGGATGTATCTCGAAAATGTCATATTGAGTGAGGTAACCCAGACCCAGAAAGAAAAATATAATATGTACTAACTATAAGTGGCTTTTAGACATAAAGCAAAGAAAAACCAGCCTAGAATTCACAACCCCAGAGAACCTAGACAACAATGAACACCCTAAGAGAGACATGCATGGATCTTATCTACCATGGGAAGCAGAGAAAGGCAAGATCTCCTGAGTAACCTGGGAGTGTGAGGATCATGGGAGAGAGTAGAAAAGGGAGGGGAAGAAGAGAGGGTAGCTGAGAAATATATACAGCTCAGTAAAAACAATGAAAAACAAAATACATAAAATGAAAGTAAATATAATTTCACAAAAATTGACATTGAATAATTGAGGTAACTAAGGAAGTTGTAAGCTTTAAGTTGTAAATTCTAAAGAACAAGGTTATTGATAGTTTGGTGAGGAGAGAGAGGAGTCAAATAGGTATCCAGATGCTAAGGTTGACAGCATGTCTGCCTGTGTCCATATTAGTCATTAGTACATGGCTAAATATGAGAAGATTGCATACAACAAGGACTTGGACTGGAAATAATTCTAGAAAGGTGTTTCATTACAGTCATGAGGTCAATAGCTATGTTGTCCAAAAGACACAGTGTGACCCCTAAGGACACCAAAGTGAAGTAGAAGGAACAAAAAAGATTTTGAAAAGACTTGCATGTCTGTAATCCCTTCAGTGGGGGGCAGAAGCAAAGAAAAAGCAAACTGCAGGCCAGTCTCAGCTTCATCGTGTGACTTTAACACTCATAACTTCTCTGAGTATTCACAAAGGTAAGGAATGATATGAAATAAAACACCATTAAAGCTCCAAAGATTTTTTTCACAGCATTATATGGTATAAAGAAATAAAATCAGTTGAGTGTGAAAAGAATTGTGAGAAGGCCCATGACACTTCCCTGGGGTATGCAGAGAAAACTTTCATTACCAAGGACTGAAAGTCAATCACCAGGAGAGAGGACCAACAAACACCAACTACCAATATGTATACAAAGAATTTGTGTTGGTCAAAATGCAGATCAGCTGGTACACTGGGCTTAGGAGGGCTTCGTTTTAAGTAATAAGTAATATCTGAACACATAAAAATGAAAATGGTCCTGCGAGCAGGGTTTCTTGGAGATCCAGGGAAAGATATTAAATGATGGAACATGTTTCCTTTAACACCAGAATGCAAGTTTCCAAGGTACAAGTAATGAAGCATCTTAGGCAAAAAGAGCACATGATCTATCTCATCAAGAAAGGAGCAAGCGGAAATGAAAGTAGAGACTGCAGACATCTGATTGCACTGTCTAAGATGCTACAGAGACAGAGGAAGGATGCAACGGATTCCAGTCACATAAAACAATCTGAGAAGTCCTTTTACAGGAAGTCCTTAGCATAACCGCAGACAGTAAGTAACTAAACTTCGTGAGTAATTCAATTCATGGTCTACTTTTAATATCGAAGAATTCCTTTTCCCATCCAGGTTGAACACTATTATCATACTCCTCTCTCTCTCTCTCTCTCTCTCTCTCTCTCTCTCTCTTTCTTTCTCTGTGTATGTCTGTTTGTGTGTGTGAGAGAGAAAAAGATTAGAAATTTGTCATTGCCTAAGATAAAAAATAATTTGCTAATTTATATGCTTATTGTTTTATATGCATCTGACTTCATAAGAACATAAAGTCCTCTATGATAGGAGGACTTCTTATGATCAGTCCTATCCAAGCCCATATAAACACCACAGAGTAATGGTTCTAAACAATAAACACTTAATAAATGAGCATAATGACACTGTGGTGACAAATTCTTATTAAATGGGCAAGATGACATTGTGGTGACCTGCTATGTTAAGATTCATAACAATTGCTTAGGTTAGAAATTCATGCTACATAATCTGTAGAATCTCTTCAAAATATCTAAGCTCTTTGGTGGTGTTTCCTTTAGATCAAACCCACAACTTTACTCTTATCTCTACTTCCATTGTTCTATTACAGAAGAATTTGGGGATGTTCTTTGTGCTGAAATCGCTCCGTAGTACTCATTCTTGCAGAGTTATTACGGATGGTATTTTTGGAACATAACTTGGGTCCTAGGAACTACCACAATGTTTCTGAAAAATAATGATCTATTGGTCTAGGAAGTTGGCTCAATGGATAATAGGAATGAATGCAAGTAGGAGGACCTGAGTTTGGATGTCTCCAGCATTCTTATGAAGATTAAGGCATGGTGGGAATAGTCTATAATCCCAAGGATGGGGAGGCAGAGACAGGAGCCCATTGGCTAGGCAGGCAAACTGGTTTGGTGAGTTCTAGCTTTGGTCAGAAAAACATACCTCAAAAATATAAGGTAGTGAGCAACTGAGGAGGACAGTCGACATCAATCCCAAGGACACCACACGCATGCACACACGCATGCATGCGCATGCACACACACACACATGCACATATGCACACACATACATGCACGCACGCAGGCACACGCGCACGCGACTGCACACAACAGAGTTGGTGGTTAGTTCTTATAAAAAACTTTCATACCTACTAGTTTTATTGTCTGAAGAAGAAAACATAGGCAAATTCTTTCAAGTTTTTTTCAATTGTTTTAACCAAGAAATTGGTAAGAATGACTCAATTCCCTTTACAAGTGAACCTCAAATATACCTCTACCTATAGTTTCACAGTTTCTTCCGTCATTACATTTGAAAAAAGTTGTAAAAGTGGGGGGTTTGAATAAACAGTAAGTAGGAGTCATTTTTACTACTAGCATTGCACCACCAACTTCCAAGCAAATCTAACTGATACATCCTCTGAGTGCACTCGGTGATTTATACAATCCCTACAAAAAATAACAGACAACTTTTGGCACTGCTAAAGGACTTTGCATGTGTAATTGATTAGGAAAGTGAATGCCCAGATTGCTACATTCACCCTGAGCTTTTCTTTTGTAGTGTGGAAAAAAAAACCAAGCCTTTTTCTCCTGCATGTGATGTTTATCTTAGCAATAAAGGGAACAATTAACTGCATTTGCAACTGGCTGCATAGCAGCAGCCATGAGTTGAAATAAGGTTAGACAATTATATTCATTCTGTCCCTTGTGCAGCTAACCAATTAGGAAGGCTAAAAACCTCTAATCAACCAGTGCAGGAGAATGAAGACAGTGTGAGGGGCAAGTTGGTAAGCCATGGAACATTTGCCTTGGAAAGAATGGTCTCTAAGTATCATAACATCCCCAGGATGGCCATTTATGTGTGGATCTGCTTCCATGTGTGCATACAAATATGACTTAAAGCAAAAATAGTGATGAGATAAACTATTCATAAAACTATTCATATTTGGACTATGTTATACCTTACTCAAATGGAGAAATTCTAATACATGAAAAACTCTGTCAAATATGGATTATTAAGGAACAGAAGAAGTAGCCATGTTCTATATATGCAGCACAAAATTTCCCCTGATCATTCATGAAAGAACCATAATAAATGCTGATTTTGATCAGTACAACTGATAATAAAATCTACTATGGCCATGTTGCAAAATGCTGTTGATGCTAAATGGCTCTCTCCAAACCTTAATTATCTGCATTAGAGAAATGTGCTCTAATAATCATGTCTACCAAAACAGTATTCATATCCTTGATCGTGACTTATTGACCTGAGATATATATGTGAAATTGAAGCATTTTTGCATTTATTTGACGCTATACTAAAGCAAAAACTTTGAATTGGTATATAATAGCCCTCCATTGACTTAGCTTTGTATTTCAAGGTTTTAGTTATAGGCAGTCAACCAGAGTTAGAGTCTATTAAATTTAGAATCCCACAAGAAATGATTCTTGTTTTAAAATGCATGTTCCAAGAAGCATGATGAAATCTCTCATTATACCTCTTTATCTCTCCCAAGATGTGAATTATCCTTTTGTCCATAACTGTGTGTGTGTGTGGGTGTGTGTGTGTGCGTTCTTCCTTTTAGTAACTAAATAGCCAACTGAATTATTGTGCTGGCTGTTTTTGTGGCAACTTGATACAAGTTAGAGTCACTGGAGAAGAGGGAACCTTCACTGAGAAAAAGAGCCCCCAAAAGATCAGGCTATAGGCATGCCTGTGGGCACTTTCATAATTAGCAATTGATGTGGGAAAGCCCAGTCCACTGTGGATGGGGCCATTCTTGGGAAGATGGTCCTGGGTTCGATGAGAGAACAGGCTGAGAAAGTTACAGGGAGTAAGCCAGTAAGCAGCACACCTCCATGGCCTCTACATCAGCTCCTATTTCCAAGTTCCTGCCCTGTTTGAGTTCCTGTACTGACTTCCTTCAGTGATGAACTATGATGTTGAAGTGTAAGCCAAATAAACCCTTTCCTCCCCAACTTGCTTTTGGTCCAGGCGTTTTATTACAGCCATAGTAACCCTAACTAAGACAGTTATTTTCTATTATATCACAATGCTGTGTTCAGGTAACTGTAACTCTTCTTGGTAATGTTGCCAAAGTGCCAGCGTCACGAAGCAAACGAGGAATCTGAGTAGAGAACAAAGAGTTGGAGGTTTGCTCTACTGCTGTGCGGCAGGAAAGGAAGATAGTCATGTAGTGTTCCTTGAGAAGGGTTTCAGGCATGCGCTGCAGTCTTGGAAATAGAAAAGTGGAAGCTAAGTCCCAGACCTTTTAAGGAACACATTTCCTTGTATTTCAAGCGGTAAGCTATGCCTCAAACAGTTTACATGGTCCTCACAACCATCACAAAATGCTGCTCAGAAGAGTTCGTGGTGCACAGAAGTGGACATCTGTGATCGGCCAAGCACCAATGTGAGGGGAAAGTTTCGTCTCAGGAGCTATGTGAGTGCACATTAGTACTGGCGTTCATCTAAAGGAGTCACAATTACCTCATGCCTCACTTCAAACAATTTGTTTTACTTGTGTGCATGGCTAGGTTCAAGAGTTCTTCCCCTGTTTTAATTGGATATATTCTTTATTCTTTTCGTCCAAGTCCGAGGAGAGTGTAAAGATGTCCACTGGAACTCCAAGTGTTATCTGGAAAGCTTTTATGCATCAGTGTTGAGTCTGGATGCCATCCACATGAGAAGATACGTGCTTGAGAAATTTCTTCTACAAAAAGCTGCGAAGGAAAGCCTCATACTAGGAGGTGACATTCCCCAAGCCCTTTGGTGCAACAAGGAAAGCTGGAAGATAAATACGTCTACAGGACTGGAATAAGGAAGCATGGCACAAAATATAGGGCAGCCCAAGTAACCGGGATCCTCTCTGCACGGTGTGAATTGTCTGGAACGCTGTTTTCTGTTACACTTTTAGATTTTCTCTGAGTCATTTATCATGTCTCATGTCACTTCATAAGTTCATCATTTTATTTAGTAATGAATCCAAAATGCACAAATGAACAAGAGTCATTTCTAATAAATCCACCTATTTCCAGAAGTTTAAAAACAAAACAAAACGGGGTCTTATTCTGGGGTGACATAGAAGCCTCAGTGGGTAAGAGTGCTTGAGACTCTTCCAGGACCCCCACTTAAGGCAGCTTACAACCACTTCAACTCCAGTTCCAGGGGACGTGATACCTGTTCCTGGCTTCCTCAGACACCTGCACTCATGCACATACCCCTACACACACACACACACACACACACACACATGCAATTAAAAACAAATAAAATCCTAAATTAATAATAAATAAAATAGATGATTCTTAGTATCCAGAACAAAAACATGGAGTTTAGACTCTGCTTCAGGTCTTAACACAGAAGCACACATATGGAAAAGCCCACATCAAGGAAGGGGTGTGCTTGGTGTCTGCCAGACTGGAACTGTTGCAAACTGAATCAGAGGCAAGTCACTTGAATTGTCAGGTGAAATTAATTTTATACTCACTCATCATAAGCTTCTAAGAGAAAATTTGGTTCAGTCCTTACTACGTGCACCTTTCGGCCAGTCCTCGGTGCAGCTTTTGGTCCCCAGACGTAAGATCATCACCACCCCGTTTGGAGTGGCATTTGTGTTTGTCTTATGATTCACACACCCTTCTCTTCTTCCCACAGAGGATGCCCGCACAGGGTCAGTGCCCTCAGGACTGTTTAGCGGGACCTTTGCTCTGCAATCCTTCTCAACATCCAAACACATCTTTCAAACATGAGGAAATGGTACAAGGTGTCAACCCATGCTTTATGCCATCAGTCATCCCTAATTTGAAAGAATTGCCACTCTTTCTTAGGCATCATTATTTCCTTCCAGAAAAGTCTCTAAAGTCCTCAGTATCAGAGTGTCACTGTGATAAATAAACCCAAGAAGTCCCTTCCCTGACCTCGGGGCTTCAGCTGCTGCCGCGGACTGTGAGGCTACTAGGGAGCAGAAATTTTACTTCACCAAAAATGGTGTTAGTCTTGGTATGTTTGGTTTGAATTTTATTAGTTTGAATAATAGATTAGAATAAAAATAATAAAAATCTAAAACTGTTATTTTTATTGTCATTAAACCATGAGCAGAAGAAACTTATCCTCAATTTTATGTATAAGCAAGTACAAATAGGATTCAAATATTTAATCAAAATGTTCATCTCAAAGGGCTATAAAGTATTTCACTTATAACTATATTTGAATTGCTGTGTTTTATGGATAGGGTGATTGAGATTAACCTAAAACCCTAAGATCGGGATAAAATATTGATATCACCTCCTATTTCACCAGTCTTTTTTTACCTGAAAAATTAGTCCTTAGTTACTACAAAATTTTAGACCTTAGGTAGAACACAAAAAAGAAAGCATTTTCCATCCACATAAACAGGACAGCCAGGCAGAGGAAAAGCAGCCTGGGGGCGGGGGAGGTGTTGAGGCCAGAATATAAGCATTCCACCCCTTACAAATGGCACCACTGTTTTCCAAATAAACTAGAGGGAGGTACTGCAGATGTAAACCCTGGCCACATGTCCCACAGCCATCGCGAAGTGACTGCTTTTCTGTGCAGGGGGATTCCTTTATGTGTTTATGACTGCTTTGATGTCCACCATAAATATCTGCGTAAAGGTCACCAGATTGTGATGGCACATCGGAAGCCAGGTGGGAATAATATGTAGATGATACAAGAAAACTCTCTGAGGAACTGGAGAATAATAAGACCAGCATACATATGGGCAAAATACAAAAAGCAAATGTTTAAAAATGTTTGAAGGATATCAGTGCTCACAGGAAGGGCAAGCCTAATGTTTTGTGTTGAGTTGGAGTTATCCTTTCTATAAGATCTTTTCCAGGGACGGCTTCAATAACTGCATTCTATGAAAGCAAGCTATCATCACTGGAAACAAACCTCAAGATTAGATCTGGAAAGAGGCTTTTATCTTTCCTGTGTTGTTTCCAAAAGAGAATCCTATCCCGTGTCTGGACTAGAACTGCGATGTCTTTCTACTGTTTTGAGCGCTCGGTCTATACCTACTCCCATTTTCCTTCTCTTTATACACACTTGGAAAACAAGAAACAGGATTACGTTAGCCTTTTTAAAAATCCCTAAATGTTGGTGCTGTCATACAAAAAGCTACTGTTTACAGTGAAAAGTGAAGTCTTATTGATACAAGAAGTAAACAAATATCAATTCAGAGTGATCACACCATCCGTGCAATTTGTTACACTGAAATCCGTTTTGAATATTGTTAAGCAGAGGCATCTTGGCTCTCTAGTCTGCCTTTCTGGCCCAGATCAACTTACTTACAGCCAGGGAGTCTGCCTGTTCAGCCTTCTACTCTATCCTGACTTTGCCCAGTGTGCAGTTGGTTTACACAAACCTGCAGAGCAGAGCGTCCACTCCAACAAACCTGCTGAGAATGGGTTGCTTGTTCTGCTCCAGTTGTGTCCCTTGAGACTGAGCAGCTGTGCACTCATAAGATTCTACTGAATCAATAACATTGATAACATTATGGGGCTCCTTAAGACGGAGGGGACCAAAGTCACCAGCGAAGCGAATGACTGCCGTCTAAGATTTGGACAGCAAAGACCAATCAGAAAAGTAACTAAATGGACATCAAATCTATTTCCATTTCTTTTACGGGTTAATTTCTAATACTTGATAATATGTTTCTTGAATATTGCATGTTCAACAAATATTAATGTAATTTTTTAATTATCCACACAATAATGGGGGAAAGAGGCTTGGCTAGGTGTTTTACATCTCAAAACTGATCTCTTTTTTAAAAATATGTCACTTTATTTATGCGTGAGTCTCTCTGTGTGTGTATGTGCGTGTGTGTTTGCGTGTGCCACAGGATGCATGTGGAGGTCAGAGACCAACTTGTAAGTGTTAGTTCCCGATTCCCACAATAGGGTTCTGAGAAGGAAACTAGCACATCTGGCTTCCCTACAAGGCCTTTACCTACTGATTCATCTCAATGTCCCTTGAAATTTGATTCGTTAAAGAGCTCTGGCATCCACTAATCTTAGTATGGCAAATGACTTAGAAGTTTAGTGAGTAAGGGTTCAGAGAGCTAAAGTTCAACCAGTTACAGCTAAAGTCATAAAGATTATGAAACTTACGTTGTGGCTAAAAAGCCAATGATGTGTACTCAGTCCCTAACAATAAATTTTATTATAATATTTATATTATATGTAAAATAATCATAATAGTAATATAATTTGTATGTGGAATGAAAGAAATGGAATGTATTAATTCCATGAAGCAAATACTTTACAATAGCAAAGTCTGTAAGAAAGCCACACGTGGTTGAGTAATAAATACTGGGTAGTAGTTTTCTCATTCCAATGTTGACCATATGGCTCTTCGGATGTGTGCATAGAGGCAAGTTACTTTAATTAAACAAGGCATGTAGGGTCTGGAGAGATGGCTCAGATGTTAAGAGCACTGATTGCTCTTTCAGAGACCTGGGTTCAATTCCAGCACCACAGAGCAACTCACAACTGTCTGTAACTCCAGGATCCAACACCCTTGCATAAACATACAGGCAAAACAGCAATAAAATAAAAATGAATAAAATTTAAAAAAAGAAACCAGGCAGGAATTTCTTTAATATATAGGTTCTGGGCTTACACATATAGCACCCGTGAAAGAACTCCATGACAATATTCTACTTTAATGCACTGTCATTTTATAGAGAATATCCAAAATTTAAGATATGATATATCAAGCTAATTTAAAATACCTTATGTCAAACATGTATTTAAAAAATCCAGTGTTGTTAAATTTCTACACAAATCATCACCAATTCTAAGCTATAATTCAAACCATTTCAATATGTTATGATAGAAACAGAGACTATGAGGTGGTAAGAAACAAATGAGAAAATGCATTTCATCATGACTCATTCAGTTACCTTCAGAAACTAAATTTAAAATACGGTGGAAAGATTAAGGTGATGACTCAATCTCTAAGCCAGGATTAAGTGGATGAATCAAATCCCCAAATCAAGACATTGAATGGCATCTAACAAATTATAGTATTAAGTAATACAGTAACCTGGAGGCAGAGGTTAAAAATTACTCCCTTCAGTCTGTCAGACTACTTAAGATATTAGCTGTGGATTGTGCTTGTCCTATGGTAATTAGAACACAAACATATTGAGTTACTTGAAAGAGCTAGTTACCTCAAATAAAAAAGTTCATTTCACACTGGATACAAGCCAGTACATATCACACAAAAAAAATCTAAAATGTCTCCACATACATTCATTCAACTTTCCAAGGCAATAGTCTAGTGTTTGACATGATAAGATTTTAAGCAATGTGTGATAATGGATGTCTGGTATATGCATACACATGTGTGTCTGTGCACATGCTAGACACCAAAAGTAGAGGTTAAATATTCTTCTCTATCATTCTGTGACCTATTCCCTTGAGACAACGTCTCTCTTTTAACCTGGATCTCATGTCTTTCCATCTAGGCTCACAGTCATGAAGTGACAATGGTGTTCCTGTTCCCACCATGCATAATGCTAAAGTTACAAGCAGAGAGTGGTGCTCTTCTTCCTACCTTGCACAATGCTGAGGTTACAGGCAGACAGTGATCTTGTTCCTACCCTGCACAATGCTAGGGTTACAGGCAGACAGTGATCTTGGTTCCTACCCTACACAATGCTGAGGTTACAGGCAGACAGTGATCTTGTTCCTACCCTGCACAATGCTTAGGTTACAGGCAGATAGTACTGTATCCAATTTGTTACCTGGTTGCTGGAATCTAAAAAGAACTTTATCATGGCATAGGAAACACTATTACCACCCAGTCATCTGTCCAGCCACAATATACAAAATTTTAAAGTGTTGAGTTAATATTATTCTAGATTACACATATTTATATTGTTAGGTCTTTTTTTTTTTCTCTGTATGTGTCTGTCAGGTTGTGTGAGTTCATGTATGCCGCAAGTGTGCAAGAACTTGTGGAAGACAGAACTTGTTTTAGATTTCCTAGAACTGAAGTTATAGAGGTTTGTGGGCAATCACGTGATTACTAGGGGTCTTTTGCAAGAGCAGGAAGTGTAGTATTGGCCTCTTATTGGACTATGCCCTTAAGAGACAGGCCACGCCCACTCCCTTCCAGCTTCCAGCCTCTGACCCCAATTCTCTCCTCTCTTCCTGTTCTGCTCTCACGGGAGTAGCTGCTTCCCTTTCCTCTCCCCCTTCTCTCTCTCTCTCTCTCTCTATCTTCTTTTCTTTTCCCTCCATCACCCATCTAATAAATGTTTAACTCTGCATGGCGTGCCTATCCATCTCTCTCTTGTCCTTCCCATACCACCACACAGCCCTGCCGCCCACCCGCCGCAGCGCCCATGTGGTCTAGGGGACCTGCAGCAAGCTGCAGCAAGGTGCAGCAAGCTGCTGGCACCCCCTTTTTCAAAAAAGCACAACAGGAAGTACTCATAACAGCGAGGCTATATCTCTCCCCTCTTATGCTGTAAATGTGAAGGCAATTGATACATAGCACGGAGCCAATATGAAGCCCACAAGACTATACAGTAAATGTTCATCTAGCAGATTCATAAAGGCAGTTTAGAACTTACAGAGCAACCTGCTTTGCAGAGCTGCGGGAACACTTGTCTTTTGGGAAAGTCACTGTCATGTCTGTAAAAACCTTGTGAAGCCATGATTCTTCCCTTCAAAGTTGGATTCATTCCGAGAACACCTCAACAATGTAACTTCTGCACGGGCAACAGAATGACCTTGCTCCGTTCCCCCACACCAGGAGGCCGTAGAGCGATAACATTCAAATAGAGAATGTTCTGACAGTCAAATTTTCATAGATTCAACCCCACAAAATTCCCTGCTAACAGATCACATAGAAATGTCCATAGAAGGCAGGCACTGAGCAGGAAGGCAGCATGCCTCACCTTTGCTGACAAACAAATCTGGGTGTCCCCAAAGCTGGTTATCACAAAAGAGACTGGATGAGAAGAATGGGTGAATCCAGGATTCAGGAATGTTTAGTTACTTAATCTAATGGTTTGGGATGTCAGGTGTTTCCCCTTAAATGCTGGCTCTTCCCTGGGTGGTGTCACCTGTTCCGGAGCACGGCTTCGTCAGGTTCTGCCTCTTTGAGGTTTTGATCATTGTCCTTGCCTGTGGAATTTTCCAGCTACGTCTGTAAAATCCAAAAACCTCATGGAGATGACCCCTTTCTTCTTCTTCTCCTCTGTGGCCCCTTCGCTTCACTTCTTTCCCTCGCATAAAAACTGAAGAAGATGCAGAGATAACGTGCTTGGGTTAATTTTTTACCCTCAGATCCTTGCTTGCCATAGACATCCAATTCTGCGCCCTGAGGGGGTGCTGAGGCTGGTACTCAAGGCCCCCCTCCCCTGCCCGATAGATTACAGTTCAAAGGAATGAAGCACACACTAAAGCTACTCGTCTGAAATGCTCTTTTTACACATATTTTAAAGAATAAATATTTTTAAAATAGTAAAACTCTTTAAAACAATAAAATTATAAGGTTTTCTTGTGCTTTGATATAATTTAAATTTAGGTACGATTTATGAGCGAGCCTCTAATAAAAATACAAATAAATAATTTTGAGGATGTTGTGGGAAAAGCATGAACATGCTTTCAGAATTAATAATTGTAGCAAGCAGACAGTTGAGGCAAAGGGACAAACAGAGAAACTCTACAAAAAATGTAACTGACAAAGAATGAGCAGGGAAGTTTAGCTGTGCTTCTTAGAATGGGAATTTTGTCTGTCACTACTTGCATTTCATGTTTCAAAGTATAAAAACAGCTTAAGAACTTTAATTTCAACAACTACAAAGTTACTAGGTCTGATTCAGAAGATAGAGTATTCTGCATTTTTACCTCACAAGTTCATGCTAAGGTAGACTGTGGTTTAATTTTTTTATTTTAAATGAATTTTTATTTTATTTTTGCTTTTTTTGTTGGTTTGTTTTGTTACTTGAGGTAAGTTTTCACCATATAGCTCTTGCTGTTCTGAAATCTCTGTGTAGACCAGTCTGGTCTCAATCTCACAGAGCTCACCGTGCGTGCCTCTGTCTCCCAAGTGACGGGATTACAGCCATAGGCTCCCACAGCCAGCAAAGTTTTATCCTACCCAACAGGAATGCTTTGCGTCATTTATGCTCACAACTGCCCTTCTTAGAAATGACAGCATTTTATGCCTTTAAGTATAAAATAAATAAGGATTGCGATGTTTACAGGAGTAGGCGAATGGCACAATTCAAGTTATAATTCAGGTGTCTGCTTTGTAATCTTACAGAGTTTCTATTATATACTATCACCTTTTAGTGTTACAAACAAGTCTGGAAGTAACTAGTCTTACACACGCTTATAAACATATCCTCCTTTTTGTTTTAGGTTATGTGACAGAATTTTGAAGCCATCCATAACAGAGGCTTTAAACGGTAATTTAATCTTGAAAATATATTTTCTAAAAGACATATGGACACTAATTTATTGTAGCTGTGTATATCATTTTGTTTGTCCTAAAGTCAAACCGCAGTGTGTGCATATTTCGCTGAGAAAATGCTGTGCTTGGAAAGCAGAAGTGAGCTCCTCTAAACACGATGATGATGATGGTAGGCAACACAATAGGCCACATATTGTAATCACAGAAAAGGATTCATTGGTAGGACTCTAGCACGTAAGACCCAATAATAGCAACATTTTATTAATAGATTTATAAATAACTAACCGAGCCAATTCTACAGAATTATGCAGGCAATCCTTTAAACTGTAACTTTGAAACTTGTAGGAAATTTTTTATTAAATAATTCAGTTTTAAAATTCTCATAATTGGAAAAACAATTTATACTATGATGAAATGAATCAAAGTAGATATACAGGAATAGAAAACATTATTTTCATGTACGGGAGAAACTAACCTTTGCGCTAAAATCTATTATCTTATAATCTTGCCCTTCTCCAATTTAAGGTATTACAATTTTCTATGTATAAATTTTTAACAATGGTTGTCTTTACTTTTTGCAGAAATATTTTCATTAAGAAATTAAAAGCAGAAAAAAATAGATTTAAAGAATCTCTCTTGATTTTATGGACTCATATTTGCTAAAAAACGGGGCTCTCACAGACTCCACAGTCCATCAGATCCCCTCCCTTTACATCCAGATTCTTTTCTTGTTCAGTCTTTTTGACTCTTAACAGAAAAATCTAATGTGAGGGTTAAAAGTACGTGAAAGCAAAGGAGGAGCTGAAAACCTTCTAGAAAAATCATCCTCGAGGGTACAGTTCTAAAGGTTAGGCTAAATTATTTCATTAGATGTACTTTCTACTTCAAAATCTGCTGGTCTAGGCAGGCAACAGAGGCACACACCACCTTTAATCCCAGCACTCAGGAGGCAGAGTCAGGTGGATCTCTGTGAGTTCGAGGACAGTCTGCTCTGCAAAGTGAGTTCTGGGACAGGCTCCAAAGCTACACTGAGAAACCCTGTCTTGAAAAACCTAAATAAATAAATATCTGCTGGTTTAAAACTCAAAATGCTTAAGTTTTGTGGGGACCGAACTTGCCCCAACTATAATGGCACATGAGAAGATAAGAAGGCCACGTAGTTCCAGAGAGCCCAAAGCAGAACCAAGACCATGTTTTTCAGAGAAATTATGACTGGCAAGTTCATAAAACATTTTGTCCTAGGTCATGTAATATAGGTAGCACAGCATTAGTTTCCTTCAAAAATTAAAAAAAAGCCAATGTGCACATCAAGTGGGTGCAGCATCCAATGCAATATCGTTACTTCACCCTTTGCAGCACTGACCTTAGCCCCTTGAAAAGCATACACACTTGGCATGTAGACATTGTTGCAGGCTTCCCTGAATTAACGGGATTAAATGTTCACACTCCAATTGCAGAGCCCTAGACAACGAACATCTAGGAATCCCGCAAATCAGTTCCTTTCGAGTGTTTGTTTCATCTCTTGGTTCTGAGCTTTCTTCTAGAACAGGAGTTAGGACTTAGCTTCCTAACCTTATGTTGGTTTTCATTGACAGAATTTCACGATGCTGGTTAATTCCTTGACAGTTCTTGAGAAATCTAACCAGGCAACAAAAGCCCTCCTGCAACTTCCTTTCTTGGTCCTAAGGTCCTAAGCTGTGTACTTCTTCACCCTGAAAAGTCTGTTAAAGAGAGTAAGGCCCACTCCATTACCAGGACCATGTGTTTGCAGGCTTTCTTCTGCTTCCTTAATAAGAATAAGCCAGAGAAGCAGCATATATTCCCCGGCCCCTGTTAAAAACTACAAAATAAATGTTTTTCTAGTTTTTAATCAAAACCTCTTCAACTATTCGGAAGGCTTGATGAGAGATGGAAAGAAAATGACAATGTAAGCAAGGGAAAGGAAAAATGGTGTTTATATCCTTCATTCACATTATTATCTTCTCATTTCATGTGATAAAATACAAGAGGGACATTTAATGGGGTGGCCTATGCCTGGAATCCTGGACCTCAGTAAGACAAGGTACATGCATCACAAATCTGAACTAATCCAAAATACATAGGAACTTCAAGGCAAGGCTGGACTCTACAGTGAAATCCTATCTGAAAAATGCAAAGAAAAAAACATAAATAGAAGAAGATGTCAACTGATCGAAAAGCTACTTTAGAAGGTAATTGGGATCCTCTCTGATATGCATAAAAAACACGTGGTGATTTTGAGCAAAGATGATTTAGACCTGTTTTCAGTTTTCTGTTTTAGATACTACTGCAAATAGTGGGCATTTTAAGTAATCAACATGTTTAACTTCGGGTCCAAGTCCTAGGCCACTATGACTGTCTCCTTACAGCCTCCCCGTGCCCACTCTTTGACCCTCTTATCTTGCACACTGTATTTCTCCATCCCTCCATTTGCTTCTTAAAGAAGTTAAGTAAAACAGAAAGTAGTGAAGTAGGATCCTTCTGATGTACAAGCAACCATTGTAGGCCACTTTGACTCCTCTTGCCCAGAGGCCAAGTTTTGTAGTTTCTTTGGCTCTCCATGAGCTGTAATATAAAAGGGCTAGATAGGTGGCATCCAGTATTTCTCTCATTAACAAAATTTTGGTTCCAGATAGAGGAGTGTGGTACATATTCTTCCTGGGTACCAGGATATTATCTAGCATCGTGCCTCATTTAAAAGGATAGAAATAAGGCTGCGGCATAAATCGTGCTCCAATACAGCTGATAGCCCTCTAGTGCTGACTCATTGATTTGTCTCAACAGTACACAAACAGATGTGGACTCCATACATCCGTATTCTTTTTGAAAGTGCCATTTATTTTAGTTAAAAATTGTCCTACCCTATTCTTTGCAAATCGAGCATCACCCCCATGTGGTTTAAAGTAACAAACTAAGGAGTGTGTGGTAGACTTGTGGTCATAAATAAAAGAAAATCTAAATTTCAACAGCAGAAATTGATGGAAAGTAGAAGTAAGCTGGTTTTTTTTAGTGGTTGCACTGACAAAGAAAAGCTAACAAAATGGCTTTATTGCCTCATTAGCTCCCTCTATTTAAATGGACAAGGCAGGGCTCTATGACTCGTGTCCTATGTACATTCATGGTGACTTTTCAGTAAATGGGAAAATTTCATACACATGTTAAAAAAATGTGTGTGAAACCTCTGATACACAAATCACATTCAGGTTGTTAAATATACAGACCAAATTATACAACTAACACAGAAAAACATCACCAAATTTCAGAGATTATGATCTGTAAGCATAACAAGGTCTTAAAAACATGTACTTCATGACTAGGAGACCAGAATGGACACAGGAGACAATGCCAAAAAAAAAAAATGTTCTTGCTGAGCTTCCCAACAGTTTCCTCAGTTACAAATATATCTCCAGGATGTGGAAAAGCCAAAATAATGTCTCAATGTAAAGCTCAATAAGACAAAAGATGTTTCATAGACATTATGTATATGGCTCTCATTTTGAAACCTTCTACACCCCACCATAGTATTTCATTCATCTCTAGGCATGTAAATACAACTTGAGGAACTTCTAAGATGTCATACTGCTTTATAAAACAATTGAAATAAAGGGAGCGTATGGAGCACGAGAACAGCAGGGTCAGATTCAGGGTGAGTTTTGTGTTGAGTGTACAGGGTAACATCCCCATACTACAGTTGGCATCACCTTAGTATTGTCATTCACACTGCAGTGGTTTCAAAGCGCTTGACTTTTCAAGTTCCCCAGTAGAATATATCCTTTTCTTTTAAATACCCCTCCAACTATATATATGAGGTATACATATTATCCTTTAATAACATGATCAAGTCATTGGAAAGTTAAAAGGTTTTAAATCTCAAAGAAGAGGTCATAGACAAATGACCCTAGATACCTCTTCATATAATCATTTGTGTCCAATCTAGGCAACAGGAAAAACTTTGAAGTCTAAACACATTTATTAACATTTATTACTATAGCCATAAAAATTCTCGCTCATTTCATTATCCTCATTCAGTATCATTTTGCAAGGCCTCGGCCTTAACCCTTCTGTCAAGAATAAGCACACCTCAGATTGTCTTTTGTTCAAGTTTATATATACATGCTTACATACATAATACATACACCCATATGTGTATTTGTACAAAGTAAAGCAGAAATGACAAAAAAAAAAACAGTTAAACTAAGCTCTAATAGACACAGAGAATCTCGGGTCTCTCACTTCACCCTACCTGTTAGTCTTCAGAAGTGACCCTTAACAGAATTTTTTGCTAGATATTAGACCCTGGCTTCCTGGAATACACCTTAGCCTGTTTGCCAACTTTGTTCATTCTCCTCAAAAGGAACTTTCCCTTGCCTTTAGTGTCTAAGACTAGTTTCAGATATCTACTTTTCTCCAAAGGTATGTGGATTTCTTCATCCTTACCTGTGCTACAACTTTCAAAACAGGAAAACCAAAGAGCCTATGTGAGGTGAATTGGAAGGATCCATGGGGTATGGGGATACATGAGGAGGGTGCACAAACCTCCCTGACCAGGGTCTGATGGTAAGGCTAGGCTAAAGCCCACTCTTAAATCAGCGGCATTCACACCCAGGCTACACCCTTGACCCACACTGTGTGAAATCGAAAAGCCCATCTTCTTTTCCCACCAATGAGTTCCCCTGTAATAACTATTAGAAAAATCACAGTTTAATTCTATTGGTGATGAAATTATTACACTCAATGCAGGTTGTAGGTACTGTTTGGAAGCAAATGGAGGATTTCTAAAAGAATTTAAAATGTAAGACAAACAAGAACTAGCACAGTTTAAGAAAATCAATTCTCTGTTCCTTTCTTCTGTGTGAAATTCTTGGCTCTCCAGCCAGGGTGATGTCTCTTTCTGAGGACGAGAACTGAAGGAACAGCGTAGTAGTAAGAGGCCACTGCCATAAACTTTAACCAACGTCAGTCTTCGCCCGACACTATGTCTCAGCCAGCTTCAGCCTCCTTCATGAAGCCCAGAATAGCAAATAATAAACAAAATGAAAGGCAGCACTTAATCAAGGACATAGAGAAGATTGGTTCCCTTGTAAAGAAGAGAAGGAAGTAAGAATGCAAATCAGAGAGACATACCTAGCTAAAGGAAAATGATACTAAAACCAGGTTGACACTGGGTGGTGAGTTTTCATTCTCCATACTCCAGGAAGATGGCACATGTACTAGAACTATCAATGTCTCTAGATAGTATCTTTCCATTATTGTGCATCACTCCAAAGAATGGAAACTCTATGCTGCAGGATTTTAGAGAGCTCACACAAAGGGGGAAAAAAATCTGGGCTAGAAACCCATTTGACCCTCACCAGCACGATGACTTTTGAAAAAAAATGAGAAACCAAGATTGTCCACTAGCATCTCTAGCCAGTTCAGTTAACTTGGTTTTAAGTAGAGGATGAGCCAAGAACATTAGGCCTTCCCTCTCTAATGTTTCCCAAGACATCTAGGCAAAATATTTGTTATAATTTCCTTACTTTATATCAAATAATTATATTCAGTATTTTCTGTTGTATATCACTTGTTTTATAAATACTACCTCATTCAATATTTACAGCAACACTATCAGAATACAACTAATATAATCCTCATTTTGCAGCCTGGTCAAAAAAGCTTAGGGGAGTCACATGCTTTTATGTGGAGGTGGGGAAATCTGAGGCTCTGTATTCTTCTTGTACTTGCCTTAGCTAGCAAAAGTTGTGCAAAGTAACACCAATTGTTTGTGTTTTGGATTAATTAAAGCAAGTTAATTTTATGAGCAACCATTTCCTACTGCTAAATAAACAATCTATTAAATAAAAATAAGAAAAGTTTCTCTATGCAACAAATGAAGATATGAATGCAACCATTTCATTACTTCTTTTCATTGCACGGTAATCGCTTGATTTATTTTGTTTTGTTTAAGAAGAGTTTGTTCCTTATTGCTGAAATGCCATGGAGAAAAAGAATGAAGTATTCATCTATGTGCAATCTTGGGGTGTGTTGCCTAGCACAGAAGATGATGTATAAACAGTTGACTGAGTGACTTAAAGACAAACTGGGAAATACTGCAGCAACACCTCATTTGTACATGGCACTTAGTTCTGCTGTAATTGGGTGGGGAAAATGAGTCATAGATTTGCCCTACTTAGAGGGTGGTACAGGGAATTACCACATCTAATTTAGACGGATGAACTCCAGAAATAACAGGATAACAGGAAGAGTAGAAGAAAGCCAAGCAGTTTTCCAAACTGCCAAGTTAGAATTAAAGCTGATTTAGGTTGGTCAACAATGTTCCAATCAGCAAATAAGCCAAATACTTTGTGAAACAGTCTAAGTCTTTTTAATTACATAATTGCATTTACTATTGTTCAGAGCAACTTCAGCTGAGAAAGTTAATTTCCCTGTGCTCCATCAAGAGGGGTATAGTTATTCACCTCACATTTTCATAGTTACATTCATAATAGAGTTTACTGAGCTGGATATTGATGTTTTACTCCTGGATATGTCTTAAGCATTTATTTGTCAGTTGCTTCTCTTTTTCTACAGACTGTGTAAAGACTCCTGCAAAGGTGTGTCTTTTGAACACAAGTCCTACATTGTTTAATTAACTATTTATTCTAGCAAGGAATTCATCGAAGGAAACTTGGAAACAAGATTTGTTTGATGTGACTGTAATCTCAAAAATATAGTGTCCCTGAATATCACCTGCTGTAAATTTAATAAAATTTAATAAGTTTAATGTAATAGAAGGATAAGAGCATTAAAAAATGGTTTTCTTCTCCCACCTATACTGCATACAACAGGCAATAAGCTGCTGCAGACTTTCTCCAGTAGAGATGTTGGAGACTATTTATATCTTTTTATAATTAGAAACATTATGTATTTGTTCATTTTTATGATATAATGCTCAAGACTGATAAAAGCTCTTGAGAAAAATATATGTAAGCTTGACTTTATCTTTTTCAAAAGTGCAGGATGATGTATTTGCTATAATGAACGCTGGTATTGTCAGAGGCTCAAATACTCAGTTTGTATGGAGCGGTTGGCTAGACTGCTTTAAATAAACCTGAACCTATTATATTATGCCTATTATACTGACTAAGTAATTCCCACTTCATAACTCTTTTTTCAAAGTATATAGGTAGGTCTCATGAGCTAATGAAGACACCTAAATTTCTCTTTATTGCAATAAATTAGTTTTTCATCAAATTGTATGAAACATGCTTTTGAAAAGGTCCACATAACAAACGGATCATATGAACAGCTATAAACTCTTTATTCTCCACCATTTCTGCATCCTTCCACATGTAGCTTCAACATTGTTAATTCTTCACAAAGTACATGCAGTAATGGCATCTTAATGACATAGAAAAGTTATGTATAATTGTAATAGTGAGGGGAATCTTCCTTTCCAATGAAGTTTTTTTGTTTTGTTTTTTTAAATAGAATCCCAGTCCAAACTCTCACAAATCTATGGACAAGTAATCTTCGTTCTCAAGTACAGAATCTACTAAAGTAGAAGTCTGGACTATTATCCCAGGAATCTCTTCCTGCCTCCATGGCAATAATTGAATTAAATAAGTGACCTAAGGCAGTAGAATCATCAGTGAAATGATTATGTTTTAAGACTTAAGTCAAGATGGTCTACTAGGAAGACTAAGAGCACATTAGGACAGATTTTGGAATCGCTGTCACTTTCCAACCCTGTAAGAAAAGCCAGGATAAGATGTGATATACTACCTTCCTCCTTCCTAACTCTCTGAGCAATTTCATGCTGGCATAGCACAAAAACTAACCCTGAGTGATTGTTAAATAACAGAAATGTACTGCCTCTTTCCGTGGTGCAAAGGGGGCAGAGGAACGGGTACCAGATAGGGATGGAAGATGGGGAAGGATAGAGAGAAAAAGAGAGAACTCACAACTGCTAGACTTTTTACAATAGGAACAAATCATCAGTTAGTCTGAGGGGAATCCTAACATGAGGATAATTAACAGCCCTTCAGCGACCATAATCTCTATCCATGGTTGAATATTGCTATTCTAAGTTAAAGCTTAAACCTGTCGTTTTTAAAATTCATAATTACAGATTTCTTTTCCAGATCAGTGTCTAATTTTTCCCTAAGTCCAAATCTTACGTTCTTATTGTGATGGCGAAGTACTGATGGGAACAAAGCCCACAGAAGGCGCTGCTGACCTCTGGGCACAGGATTAGTTATCAAGCATGAAAGATATTTCAATTCATTTTGATAAATTTATTTTGGGTGCCTGATATTAAAAGTAAGTTCCTCCCAAGTCATTCTCATACTCTGAAGGATGCTGAGGGAAGTTGTACGTTTGTACAGTATTCTATATTAAAATGAGCAGACAGGGGTTAGCCATTTCGCTAAGTGGTAGAAAGCTTGCCTAGCAAGCACAGGCCCTGAATCAGATTCTCAGTTCTCATGAGGAGAAAAACAAAACAAGATAAAACAAAAGCAAAAACAACAGGCAAATGACCAGATGCTCTTTTTGATTCAATCCTCAAGCATGGCTAGTTTAGGAAGGGGGAAAGTGCTGAGCTATGGAAAAGGAGAATGAAAAGGTCACTCAAAGTGGTAGATACCTCCACTGGAGGTGGTTAAGATTTTAAACGACCTGCACATCTAGAACCAACTTCGCAATTGGGGTCAACCTTCTTGTCAAGGAAGAAACTTGCAGCTATAATCACTAAAGCTACAGGCAGTGGTAGAAATTTGCAGGTAAAAAACAAACAAAAAAAGCCCAACGAGAACACTTTGACTCAGACATTTGGAGACCTTGAGCTAAGAGCAATAGCTTCAGTTTAATTTAGTCTTAATTCTGTCTAAACTGAGATACAGCTGTAGTAACTGTTAGAGAGATGATTAACGCTTACAGTGGACTTGAAGCTAAGACGATAAAATTCATTTAAGGGACATTTTTGTATAAATCACCTTCCTGTAAGGTCTCTGTTCTCCTTTTATAGTACATACCAAGTTTTGGCTGCTTTAATAGATTTTTTAATGTGGCTGAATTACTCTGTTTACTGTAATGGGAAGCCCCCAAGGATGGGACATGTGCTTTGTTGCTTCTTTGTGTATATAGATGCAGAACAAGACATTGCATAGTCTATGTTCTAAAATACCTGCAGAACTACTTGCATTACTATACCGTCTCCACAAAGAGTATGTAAGTGAATGCATAGGAAAGATAAGAATAAGACAGATGGGCATACAATTCCTCATAAAAGATCCCAACTTTTGTTCTCATATTGATCTTTAATTTTTTGGCAATCTATTCTATTTTCCAGCTTCCAGCTTGAAGTGAATGACATCTGGATGGCTGTGGCTGAATTACTAATACATACCTTGAAAATGTCTGTGCAATGAGTTGCAGCAAAGTTACCTTCAGTTATTAAAATTCTAATATCCTTTTCATTCTTCAGAAGCAGTATTAGAAAGTGTTTTAAATTCCGTTTTAGTTGCATATATAGACTATGAAATTTGGAAACCAGTCATGGTAGAAAAAATTTCACTGAAATGTCACTTGGCACTGGATTTGAATTCCAAATGTGAGTATATAGCACATCTTAACACAAAGCTTTCTCTAATTCCATTCCTGCTGAGTGAGTATCCCAGAACCTGGGGCCTGTGGTTTTTGCCTTTCTGAAGATAGTACTATGATCAGTATGATGGTCTTTTTCTCACATCGTGTAAATCCCCATAAACACAAAAACAAAAGCCCCCAGGAAAACAAGTGTCAGAAGATCCACCATTACAAGAGTATATTGCATTTTAAATTATACGTTTTTACAAGTTTTGCAGGTATATGTGCCCAAGTATGTATGTGCATGCTCCCATGTGTATAGGTGCACATGCAAGTCAAGTTGCACATGCCAATGTATGGATGGTGTTTGTGTATGTCAGGGGCTGATGTCAGCTCTTGTCCTCCATCACTCTTCACTTTATATAATGAGGGTGGGTCTCCAGCAGAATAGGTTGTCTAGTATGGCTAGCTAGCTACAAGAAGACATCCCTGGTCTTTGTCTCCCAAATGCTGCAATTCCAATCTGGCCCTTTCACCTATATAGCATTCACATGGATGTTAGGGAAGCTAACTCCATTCCTAATGCCTGGATGGTAAACTCTTTACCCACTGTGCTGTCTTCGCAGCACTGACATGAGAATGAAGAGTGTGATGGCTGATGTATTTGTAGGTAATTATTCACACAGAAAGCACCAAGCTCATGTTAGAATACTGGGGGGGGGTGCTAGATATATGATGTAGGAAAAAAATGTGGGTTGTGAGAAAGTTTATAGGAAGCAAACTTAGAGATAAGCAGCTCTAAAGACAATACAAACCACACAGACACAGTCAGAAGGAAGGAAGAAATCATTCATATTAGCCTCACACCTGAGCTAAGCCATGGAGACCATTTTCATCTGCCCAAACAAAGCCACCAAGGGCATGTTTCCTCCTGTAACAGAAAGTCCTTACACCATTGCGGTCAAGATAATTAGGTAAATAACAAGGGATACAAAAATGGCAAAAAAATAATTATTTGTTTATTCTGTTTCATATATCAAAATTAAAAAAAATAGCTATATTACGGACCTTAGAAGATAGCCTTGGAAAAGTGTTTGCATAATTAGGTTTTCACACGGAGGCTACCACTCTCGTGGCAGCAGGTTTGCTGGACTAATGGAACCTGGAATTGAGGCAATTATGCAGAACAGTGGCAGGAAGCCTGGCTTTTAAGAGAATCAGCTTAAAGAATAAAAGCCCAGTGGCATGTGCATTAATACTGTCAAAACTCTAAGCAAGATTGGCTCTCTACGCCAGCTAAGCCCCTGCCTTACTCTGCAAAGTAATTTTCTGAAGCCATGCCAAGCTCTTTGCTTGAAAATAACATCTTAATTGGTTCCTTCTAATAAAATTCAAAATGCTCTTTTGGTGATGATAATACACTCATTGTTTTATTCCAGCATAAAGTTCTGGTCTCCTGAAATGTTCCTACTATTTACTGCTCAGGGTAAGGGAAAAGAGCTCATATGCTTATATTTATAGAGCGACAATCTGGCTGGAAGGATCAACACTGTTGGAAGCGCTTGTGGCCAGAGAAAGTGCTTCTAGAAAGAATGGCTATTTTTAAACTCACATTCCTGTAAAATGGCAATGAGACTCCAATTTCTCCCCATTATATTCTACAGCTTTTAGATATAGATACATAATGACAGTGCTCAGAGAATACTGAGGTGTCTGGTTGCCCACTGACACAAATTAAATCATCCAATAATTCTTTTCACATTAAAGACTAAGTTTTGCCATCCCCCCCCCTTGGGCTTAGTGTGACTAGTATTCATATAAGCGCTTGGAAGAGTTATAAGCAGACCTTCACAATGTTCACCACCCCAGATTAAAATGAATAGGCCGAAGCTTCAACATACATTTCGTCATTAAGAGTTATTCAGTTCAAACATTTGTTGTGATATTGTCTCTCCTAGAAATGTCAGGAGCTACACCTATGAAGTCTTACCAACATAGTTGCCTAAACAATACCTGAAGATAGATGGCACAATAGTCATGAGAATGGAAAATTTTAAGACATCAGCCCTAGACAAAGAACTGCAGGCAACTAAGGAATGAAGAGAGAAGGAGAAATAGGATTTCCCAAATCAGAGCACACTGACTCGTTTTCGAATACCAAATGATCAGCTGTGAAGACATACACACAAGTAACATTGTACAGATTGAGTAGATTGCATTTACATATGTAGGTATACACGTGCACACACACACACATACACACACACACATCAATTAAGGAAGAGGAAGTTGAAAAGAGAGCAAGGTGAAGTAGTACATGTGAAGGTTTTGAGGAGGGTAAAGGAAGAGAGAATTCTGTAAGTAGTATTACCATATCGTTTTCAAGGTTATTCAATTCAGGAATGAGCGCAGTGGTGTTCATCTATAATCTCAGATGAGAGTGACGGAAACAGGAGGATGAAAAGGTAGCTAGACAGAGAGTCTGAGCCATCCTAAAAAGGGTTTCCAGTTCAGTCTACTGAATAGCCTACATGCACATATATAGAAAATACTCTATTATAGATTGAAATTAAATAAACATGCCATGCCTTTTGTACAAATATATTTTGTAATTAATTCTCTACAACTAATTTATTTCACTAAAGAGGCCTTTGAAGTACAAATTGCAGTTTGGACTTTGCAATTCCACCCTACCTTTTGTAAGCCATCTAAATTTGTGTTTTCAACTGTCTTTAGTTAGACGCCTCAGTTTCCAGCTTGCTTTAAGGTGCTGTTGTGAAATCTTCAGCCCTGTTAGTACCTGGTTGATGTATTTGCCACCATCTGTTCCAAGTTATAAAAGGAGCAAACACATTTTTTTCTGGTTTAGGTTTGTAAAATGAATATTGTGGGACAACAAAAGCACATCATTATATTTCATCTTCTATATTTGAGGTTCTGTTCACTGTCAAGCTAACCATGGCAACATTATTATTATTATTATTGTTATATAATAGAATTATTCTGTACACAAAAGCACTGGCAACACAGGCTGAAATAGTTCATGAGCTAAATCAGCAGGTAGAGACACAATGACTAGATCTTTCATCTTAGAGAACCGTTCACTCCCTAGTGTCCCTGTGACCCGTGAGAGAGGGTAAGTTTCATCCTTCTTGCAGGTGGTTGTTCAGCAAGTTAATTTGTTGTGTCCCTACCCATTGGTCATGGGAACGAGACAGAGCTCAAATCTACAAGTCACAGCGTCCTTTCCTCAACCCATTGTATTAAGTTGCTACTACAAATCTGAATATATTGCATTTCAAGTGTTAAGGTACAAGATGAGTTAGTTATCCATTTAGTCAATAATTATAAGCCTGTGAGAAAAGACAATAGCACCTTTAAAATGATGCCAGGGATATTGAGAGATTTTTGATTGTCAGGTTTTCTTCTACTGCCTATTTTCATCAGTGCATTGTTTTTATATAAAGACGTTTTATTACGAGAGAGAGAGAGAGAGAGAGAGAGAGAGAGAGAGAGAGAGAGAGAGAGAGAGTAAGTAATGTGTGCCACTTGGAGAGCACAGTGCCGAGCCCAGAGCATCATTTGTGGCAGTCACATCTCTCTCTCCATCCTGTAGGTTTAAGGTATGGAGTGTCAGGCTTGACAGCAAGTTATTTTTTTACCTTGTAAGCCAGCTCCCGTACCAATAGTATGTTATTTGCTGTTAAACTGAAATGTGATTTTACTTGAACTCTTCATGTAAAATATACCTGTATTCAGATACAGATCAATTCTCCAGATTCATTTATTTCTTAGAAAGTATAGATTTGATCTGAGGAAAGTTGTTTTATGAATGAATCTGGCAGGAGCTTAGTTATCATGCTTAATCTGATATCAAATATTCTGACAGGTCAGCATTCTGATATTTATAGGTCTGATATATATAGATCAAATATTCTGAGAGGTTAGCATTCTGATATATATAGGTCTGATATATATAGGTCTGATATATATAGGTCAAATATTCTGATAGGTCAAATAATCTGATAGGTCAGCATTCTACTCTTCCTCTTTTTGTCTTCCGTAAAATTATATCACTTTAACTTCTTTGATCTGTCTATATAAAGAAAGACTAGAGACTTGATCTTGGCTACTGCACTCATTATACAAGACTATAAGAACAACATTCAAAAAGGAACAGTTTAAGTTAATAGGGAGGTAGCCTTTTTTAAAAAATACTTTTATTATCAAGTACCTCAACTGCCAGTTCATATTAAATTTAAATAAGACAATAATAGTTAGCACTTTTACTAGCATCATTTCAAGTCAGGACAGAAGATGCATTTAATATGTAGAGTAGAATAATCTAGGGACTCAAGATAGAGAAACTGAATTCTGATGCATATAACACATCAAGTTAACTTTATTACAAGAGCGGCAACATGGGAAAGGCAAGAGAAATACACTAATTAATTTTCATGAATTACAGAATAGAAACATAAGTAATTAGCATGTGAAAGATTGAGGACTACATAACATTATACAGACTGAACATGTACTTAAGAGCTTAGAGATATATGCATACATATATGCATAGTGTGTGGAAGATGTTAAAACAATAAATAAAAAGAAAAAGGCCATGAATTTGAAAAACCTCAAGGAGGGATATTTAGGAGGAATTAGTAGAAGGAAAGAAAATGGAAACATGATATACCATTATTTCAAAAAATTCAAATAATTTAAAAAGATACATAATTTAAAGCATGATTGCTCTTTTAAAGTAATGAATATGACTACTGATCAGTATCAGACTTTGAGTATTTTCTATGACAAATATATTTGTTATGTAAAATTAACTGAACTCTGTTATTTGCCTAGGTATATAAGTATAGAGTTTAGTTGTGGAGTGCTCGTCCAATACATTTGAGTCTCTGGATTTGATTTTAGTACTGTCAATAAATAAATTAGATAAATAAGATAAAAATCTGTTGTATAATTGCCTTAAATATTGTTAAAACCAAGACCCAATTAAAATTTTTAAGATAATTAAATCTAATAAAATTTAAGGCATGTTGAAGCTAAGTATTGTATATACTTTAGAGAAAATATTATGATTTAAGTTTTCTAATATTCATAGCCTGATGTTTCTTGGATTTAGTGCTCTGATTTGGAGAGTGTTTCTGGTGTGATGCCGATCTGCTCATCAGCAGTCCTGCTCTTGCGCTTTCCTGTCCTGTAGGGCAGTCACAGCGATTGCCAGGCTGTGGGAGGTGGGCAAAGACTCAGTCTCCTAGGGCCTCTGCCCTGAGAAATTCTGTAACAGATGAGATAACATGAAATTCTTCAAAAAGGAAAATGCACTCTGCAACCTAATGTATTAACCTTGAGCTCTCGACGGCAGTAAATTCCTGCTGGATGAGAAGAGAGGCTTGAATGATGGCTGTGGAGATGCCTGGCCCTTGGGTGAGCAGAGAGGACTTGCCATTTTTACAGCTCAGCACATTGCTTCCTGGCCTAAAATAGCATGGCTAACCCCTGGGCTCTGCCTGTCCTGGGACTTTCTTACCAACTCAGACTGTATGTTAGCAAGAGTCTCACCTTTCCTTTCTTCTCTTTTAAATGTGTTTCCTTCAACAAGCAAAGCAATTCTGAATTCAGATATGAAAATACAGAAAGAAAAGGAGTGTTAGAATCGTCTCAGAGACTGAAGCATTCTTTCCAATGCAATTTTTGCTAATAGTAATAGAATTCAAACCAAAAGCATAGTTTTTTGGGGGGCTTTATCATATCAAAGAGGCAGAAGAAATGGAAAAGCTGAGTGAATTGTGGTTCTGTATGTAGCCAGCACTGCAGGACTGTGAAAAAGAAGATGCGAATCACCGTGTCTTTAGAGGAAGCATAAGGTGCATGATCTATGGGATGGACCTTGATCTCGGTGCAAGAGAAATGACGAGAGTAAACGGTGTATTCTCCCAGTGTGCTTTCACCTGAGCTCAGCCTCCGGCTACGACCACGGTATCAAATCTCACTACAGAAACCAAACATCTCTGCCCTGGAGAGCTTCTCCTCAGATTCCTTATGGGGGATCGCCATTTCCAGGAATAGTGAACTATTCCCCCCCACCCTACCTCCCTTTCTTTTATTTTGGCTTCCTTTTTGTTTTAAGAACCTTTTTGGACCTACACAAATAATTGCACATACTTACGGAGTACAGTGTTATAATTTTACTCATAGTTATAACATGCAATGATTAGAAAAAGCAGCATTTGCATCTCTTCAAGCGGTTCTGCTAAATATTTTTGTCTTTTTTTTTTAAGTGTGGAGTCATTGGACTTGGTACTACAGATGAAATAGGTGCATACTTTTCACTGACCTCTACCGCTGGCCCGTCACATCTTTGTATTGGAATATTTCAAATACCTCCTCTCTAGTTCTTTATGAGTCACACAACGGTCAATGTGAGCTATGGCTGCCCACCGTGCTGTGGAGAGCATTGGGGCTTTTGGTACCACTATCCCCTCCTACTTATCAGTCTCAGAGTCCACTGTGGTATTCTCTGCTGAGACGTGAGAGACTGAATTTATGAAATGCCTTCTTGAGGAAAATGTTCATTAACTTTGTAAGTCCGAAAACTAATTCTATAAGTGTTCATGAAAGTGATTTCAGCTCTGAGGTTTGACAAAATAGCTTGTATTTTAATATTCCCGCCTCGTATGGTTGGGGCATCAAGCCAGTGAATTTTCTCACCTACACTTTGAGGCAAGAAATAGTGCTTAATTTACAATAGTTTTAGTTACATGAAGCAGCATGAAATGTTGAGGATAGTTAGTCCCTGCCAGATATAGTCCATGTTATTGACAGTTGTTATAAAATAAATACAAATTACTAAACATACTTTATAAACATAAAAGACAAAAACGTATTACATACCTAAGAAGGAGAGACACAAAATTTTACAACTCTCCATGTATTTTCTTAGTCAAAATCGCAAATAAAACTTGTATAAACTACATGTTTGTACAAATATGTGAATAAGAGCAAGCAACAGTTCCAACCAACAAGAGAAAAAATTTAAAAAGAATTTCTCTCCATCATTCATACCATTTTCACTGACAAAGAGTCCAAACTAATTAAAATAGATATATAGAAAATAGATATACAGATATGCGTGTCTTTGGTAAATCCATGAACCATGATAAATTTTCTCATGAGAATGTTTGATTGGAGCACATAGGAATTGTGGTCATAAGTTTACCCTTTGGACTAGGATATTCCCTCGTTGTTCCCTTTTCCAAGCATCTTGTACACTTACACTGAAATAATATAACCTCAAATTTTTGTATCAGAACAAAATTCAGTAGAATCCAAGGTAACCCATCAAGAATAATAATTATTTTTTGAAGAGTAACACACAGACTGTCAAATTCTTTCTAAGGATTTCTGAGACTATATAAACAGTACATCATAGAAATAACTTATGTTCTCCTATTTTTCACGTCGTTTTTGCAATACCTGAACTAGAGTTTCTGCTCTCCAATTCAAGTTTACGGATGAGATTGGGCTTTATGTGGGCTTGCAGGTCGTGCGGTAGTGCACAAGGGAAAGCGGGGTTGCCTCTCTTCTCTTCCCATCTCCTAATGCTTTAATTGTTTTCAGCTTGCTATTTTACATTAAATCCTAGTGTTACCCTACTCAATGCTCTGTTTAGTAACATCTGACCCACGTTTGCATTTAAAAATAATGTTGTCGCACAAGAGTTAAAGGCTTTTTATTTGCGCTGGGTCCCTTGTTGAGTTTTGGTTCATTAAAAAAAAAAATGCAGGTGAGCAAATCCTTAAGTGGCACTTAACTTGGACCACTGTAAGGGGTCTTCACTGTTGCCTGGCTTTCATAAGAATTAAAGACTTCAAAAGATTGATCTCATCTGCAGTGAGCATTCTTCAGATGAATGGAGAAATCAGGGACAACAGGCTGTACTTTTATCTCTTGGGGTAACCACAAGAGGATCTGTTTTCAGCAACTGAGCCTACTAATGTCAATGTTAGTAGAGTTCATAAAGAACTAATTCATTATTTTCAGTTTGTTATCCAATAACAGTTCAACGTTTTGCTTGTGGCTTACTAATTCTCTGGGGTTCTTTTAATGTGCTGCTTAATTAACTAAGGTGCTTGTCAAACTAGGCAGCTATCACAAAATAAAAGATGTTTTGTCTTCATTAATCTGAAATGAAATTCTCTCATTTGCATACTTTCCATGGCCTGAAGACTTTCACAGCTTGTTACTGAATGTTCAGCAGCGGAAAAAAGGCAAAAGGAAAGATGAAGTCAAGGTAAAAGAGATAGGGCTGTGCCAGTTTAGTTCCTATTCTTGATACTCCTGCTTCCCAACTTGGAACTTGCCATTAATGTCTTCTATGTGTTTAAGATCAGTTTTAGCAAAGACTATTATGTCAAGCTAGAAATCCTCAGGGAACTGTAATACCATAAGTGTCATTTTCCTTCTGAGGTCCACGTAACATAACCAGCGGCTCATGATTAGAAAGCAGTCTTCCAGTAGGCTGTCTTTACTATTCTAGTGAGCCCAGGCCAACAATTAATTGCAGACTCTGTAGCTAACTTCTCTACCATGAATTTTCCATTAATACCTTGATAGCTATGAAAGTGAAGCCAAAATAAAGTGTGAACAGAGAGCTAAACTTCAGTGTGTTGAATGAGACGATCACCAGACTGAGTGGCTCCCATGACTTAGGGAGATCATCTTCATTTTATTCTACTTAGTTTAGGATATTATTTTCTTGACATAAAAAAAAAACCATGAAACAAAAGTGATAAGTCAGCACTTAGTATTATTTTCAGGGACCATTTGATAATTTGCATGTTTTAGAAGAGATAAGACCTCCGTATGAATAATTTATTTTCTTATAAGTTTTTCAAAACAGGGCATTACCATGTAGCCCTGGCTGGTCTAGGATTGACATTATAGATCTGGCCTTAAATTCCCACAGGTCTGCCAGCCTCTGCCCACAGAGAACTAGGATTAAAGGTGTGGACCACCAAGCCAGGCAGAATCATCTCTTTAGTAACAGATTGTCTCTGATGAGCAACCCACCTGTCACTCAATCATAAAACAAAGCTACTCAATGCTTGTTATTTTGATAACAATAATACGTATCCTCATAAACTCATATAACACTCTTCATTCTCAATTCAGTGAAAAGCTAAAGCTGAATCCTTTTTATTCTACACACTCAAGTTTTTCAAAGGTCAAATGTTTCTAAATTTCAATTTACTCACCCTTGGCATGAAAAAAACCTAGAACTTTAAAACCTGTTTCACAAGAGGCACAAACATGCACACGTATAAATATGTAGCTAACAAATGCTTTGCATTTATGGAAATTTACTAGTATTTTTCTTTATGAACAATCTTAATAGATATAATTTAAATCATCATGATGTAAGGGAATGGAAGCAATCCTATATGCTCTTTTTTCCTGAGGTTTCATGTCACCATTAATTAGTTCAGAACATTTCAAGCCATATACTGTGCCACAACAACCAGAACTGAAAACCAATGATGGTGAGGTCTCATTAAACATAAGTTAATCACAAAAAAAATAGATTTTTAAGAGAATCTTAAAAAGAGTAAAGACTTTGGAGGCAGTAAGTACGTATACTGTTAAACACTTCTAGAGATGCTTATGTGGAATTCAATCAAGACCACCAACCAGGATTCTATACAGGCCCAAGAATGTATAATACTTTTCCATTATTGAAAAAGGCACAGGACCAAAGGTCTATTATGAAAGAAATAGAATAATTAGGATGAATTTTGTGACTTAATGGGAAATACTCATATAAAAGTTTAATATTTGGAATATATAGGCATTTTAGAGTAAGAGAAGAACAGGCTTGATAGATTTTAAAATCATCAGTGACTAGTTATGTATCAAGCAATGAGTCCACAGGTGTCTCTGCAAAGTAATAAAGCTCTCTGTGCTACATACATTCTGCTAGTGTGACAGATAATATGAGAATCTGCTGCATTATGTGTGGGATTTATCATTGTTGTAAGGAAACCAAATTCCTGGAAGGATGACTGTGGTTTAAGGAGGTTATTATATCTAAGGAAGTGTAGAGTGGAGAGATATCAAAACTTATTTTAATTCAAAATTTGTGAAGTAACCATGAATGTCAGTTTCTAGAGCAGCGGTTCTCATCCTGTGGGTCACAGGGCTCACCTAAGACCATCAGAAAACATAGAAACTTATATTACAATTCATAACAGTAGCAAAATTACAGTTATGAAGTAATAACGAAAATAATTTTGTAGTTGGGGTCACCACAATGTGAAGAACTAGCTGTATTAAAGGGTCACTGCACTAGCAAGGTTGAGAACACTGACCTAGAGCATGTAAAAAATAGGCCATCATAACATAAATGAAGAGCACATTTCCAAATTAGGGATATTTACAAATGCTAATTATCACCCAAGCACTCAAGTATTAAAATATATACATTATAGACTATACTCATAAAACATAATTCATTTAATTTCCAGAGCACTACCTTTGTCTTATCAGTGTACTATCTTTGTCTTACAGGGTATTTATAACATCTGGATTAAGGAATAAAGTATGTGCTATCTTTGTCTGAGAGGTTATTTACAACATCTGGATTAAGGAGAATAAATAGCTTCCCTATACCATACTTAGAAAATATCAGACAACCAAAACAGATGGATTTTTAAAACCATTTACTTTTTTCTTCTTCTCAATCCAGCTCCTATATATAAAATATCCATGAAAACATTGCCAGATATTATTGACTTCCTCAAACAAACAAACAGAAAACAAAATAAAACAAAAACCCACCGAACTTCATAATATAAAAACTAAACTTAAATTTCATTTCAGGATTTAAAGAGAATAAGGAGACCATTTGGTCCCAATTATCTTCAAGTGATCATGGAAACTAAGGACCTGCAAAAGAATCACAGTTATGGATCAAGAATATAAAACTTGATAGTCTTTATCCCAGGTAAATCTAGTTCTCACTATGCGAACCCTTTAGCCATATATGCCTATTTACCTATACACCTATTTAAATATATGTCCTTATGCTTTTACATTTTTGGTGAGGGACAATGATCTGTATTCTGTCAATTACATTTTTTAAAAAAATCATTGATTGGCCCGTAGCCAGGCAGGAAGTATAGGCGGGACAACCAGACAGGAAGTAGAGGCGGGTCAAGGAGAACAGAAGAATTCTGGGAAGAAGGAAGTCCTGGTCTGCTGTCCTCACTGAGCCACAGAAGAAGAGTTATGTGACTGCCTTGTCAAATAAGGTACAGAGCCATGGGCTAACAAGAATAATGGGCTAGTATAAGTTATAAGAGTTAAGAAGTCTGAGCTACTAGGCTGCTCAGTTTATAACTAATGTAGACCTCTGTGTGATTTCTTTGGGACTTAATGACTGCGGAAACCCGGCAGAACAAGGACCAAGTGGGACAGAAAACCTCAGTCAACACATTTTTTAAATCATAGAATTTGTAAATAACATCCCTCAATTATAAAGGCATTGCAATATTTATACTACATAAAAAGATAAAAGTCACATACAACAAAAATGCATGTGATACTTTTACCAGAAATAATCAGAGAAGTTTCATAATTCAGAGGTATTCAATAACTGAGGACAGTACTTCAAAATATGCCAGAATATAAATGGAAACTAAGACATGATCCAAAACCTAATAGACTATAAAGAGAAACACACAAATACGTAGTTTAAGAGCCTAACCACTTCCCTAGCAGTTAAAAAAGCAAATAGATAGAAAATAAATAATAATATAAAAATGTTATTAACTATCTAGATCTTCGCGGCCCTTCTTCATCTACTCTGTGCAACCACAGCAAAGTATACGTTATTTTTATATATAGTAAATTCTGTATAATAACATGTTTAAATAAGTTTTACATAATTGTGAGCACACAGTATGTGTTCTTTCAGGAAATTAAGTCAGAAATCTACAAAAGAAATTTTTAATGTAAATATTGATGGATCATAAATATATAGGTAAAAAGAAAAATAGCTAAGCAAATTGTAAATAAAAGTAAACTGATAAATGAACTTTAGCAAAGTTTATATTAGATTATAAAACAGATATTTGAGGAAAATCTATAGCATGAGTAATTATATCATAAGAAAGAGCTAAATTCATTAACTAAGCTTTCTTTCAAGGAACTTTCCAATGTAAAAACATATTGAACATTAAGCAAAAATGAATTAGGTAACAGAGGATCATAATGCATAAATTAATGGATATATAGCAGAAAACAAAAAAAATCTGAGTATCTAAGAGCTTGCTAAGATTAGATAATCCACTCACAAGATCAACTAAGATATAAAGGGGTAGATACACAGTGCTGGTCTCAGAAATGAAATAGAGAAATTACTACAGACCCCAAAGAATTAGGAAAAAGAAAAAGAAAGTTTGATGAATAAGTCTATTTCAGTAAACTGAATATTAAACAGTCATAATCTGAGCAGTCAACTAAAATACTATTTTAAGACTTTATTTTATTTTAAAAGAGAAGCAATATTTAAAGTGTTTAACACCATAATTGGATTTCATATAGATTCAATATTGCTAACATTTCCTGAAGTGCAGAAACATTTTAGTAAACTTGGCCAGACCACTGACTTATTTTATCCAATCACAGAGCATTATTTTGATCTTGAAAGGTAGTACAGGAAATAGTATGTGTTACAATATCTGCGGGGAACACGAAACTTTTCAACAAGGCTTTGCCTAGTACACTAGCAAGTAAAACATGTCTTTTTCCTTGAACATAGATACCCATATCTTTCTTTACAACCCTATAGATTCCAAAATCTTTCATGTGGAAAAAAATCAAGGTAAATAATGCAATGACATCTGAGTCTGTAGATCTACTGACTTTAAGGCAGCAAATACTTAATCCAAATAGCATTGATAGAAACTTTCTATTTGTTTGAAAACTATTTGGAATAAAATAAGAATTGTAAACCTTGTAAAAATATCTAATAGCAGTCTCCATTTTATAATATGAAAAATTCAGGAATGTGACTCACTAATATCATCTGAGGTACATTCCCAGGTAGAGCTGACAGCCACCTGCTTGACCTTGTACTAGGTCAGTGTATAAAGGTAAATTGCTGTTTCCCAAATGTTTTCACTCCATCAGTCCACTGCGAGAAGGGGTGGAATGAGGAAGACAAAGGTTCTTCTTTTTCACGCACCTTTACATTGACAGCAGTGTTTACTTGGACTTCTCGTAAGACAAGTCTGAACAGTTTTAATAACATTCTACACATAAAGAGACAGACAGGAGACCCAGGTTCAGTGACAGATTTCAAGATAAAAGAGCAAGCAGGCCAGGTACTAAGAAGGGGCAGGCAGAAGCAGAGACATAAGACAGGGGAGGCAACTGACCTCTGATGCAACAAGAATTCCCTCAAATGCCTTCAAATTCCCATTCTAGGCTCAGAAACAGCCCAAATTTGAAATTTAAAATAAGGCTCAGATTTTGTTTAAATAAATGTGCAATTATATTTTCAGAAACCCTGTGCACAGCTTTTTAGTTAGAAGTTAAGAATAAATCTTTTTAAGTTGGGTGGTAGCTTGAGGCTACAATCACAATATTCAAAAGACTGCATCAGGAGAACCGTCAGAATCTCAAGGCTAGCCTGGGCTACACAGTGGGTTCCAAGGCCTCTTAATCCACAGACTTAGACAGTGTCCCAAAAAGTACAGAAAAATAAAGTTCTGGAGGAAACTTAGTAAACTGTTCTGGAAATTTTAAATAATAAGAAATTTATCCATGTTAAGCAGGTAAATGGTAAAATACCTTAATGATATGATCTTGAATTAATTATCGAAACGTATATTTTAACTACTTTTTCTCATTTAATTTTTTATAACAATATTGACTAATATATGATACTCTTTTGGAGAAGTGTCTAGTTATTAACCTAAGAATTAAGAATTTAATATAAATTATTCGTGTGGGTACACCTTAGTAATTCAGTATTGGAGTTACAGAGATGGCTCTGTGATGAGCAATATTCTAACTGCTGGGTACTAGGAATTGTGGGAAAAAATGTCAGGAACTATAGATCAGGAGATTCTATCATATATGTGACATGATATCATGTCACAGTCAAGGGCAATCTGTTCTTTGGATCTGTTTTGATTTGAAAGCATTTAAACATTAGACGTACAGTGATATAAAAGTCTGTGATAACGTCCACTCTATATGGCTCAACAACCACTCTCCTCCATAGTACTGACATTTAGTGCTAAAAGATGGAACTTCTTTCAGAAAACATAAATTTTAACTGTCCTTTCAAAGATAGGTTTACTGAATTATCCTAAGTGACAAACCACTTGTTGTAAGCATTAATATAGAAAATCTGGGTTAGTATTGATGCAATAGAAGGGGCTAGACTTAGACATCTGGTCTATGGGGCCACTTCACTTCCTTACACAACACATACACACAAAAAAATTTCCTTAAGTTTTGCTTTTGTTCGTTTTTCTTTCTTGTTCTGATTTGATAATTTCAATTTGGGAGACAAAGTGAGAGCAACCTTAAAGCACTTTTGTAATTCAAGAGAAGTAGAAGCATTTCAAAGCAGTCATTGGATCTACCCCTCCCCCGCCCCAGTTTTTCACATCTAAGCAGCATGGCTATGGTTTTAAGGGGAAATGTCAGGCACAAAGGTTAAGGCTGCAATTAGAAGCTCACACTCAATAACCTCTAAACATGGCTTCTTCAGTGCTTATGATATCCTTGTGGAAAGCACTTTATAACTTAAAGAGAAAGGAAGGGCGGATAAGTGTTAACCAACGTACTATTTTCAATTCCTACACAAATGCCTTAGAGTACGTTCATTATCAAAAGTAACAAGCACTTGTCGACAGAGTTCATGTAAAAATTCGAAACATAATACACACACAAATGGTCCTGAAGCAAGATGATGCCTTTCACCCAGTTCATATTTCATCTGTCCAGTAATCAGGGTTGCATGACTGACCTAACCACCCATCTAGAACTGATGTGAACAGTATACATTAGCCTCATGGACACATTTGATAACCACACCCTCCAAGGACCTTATGGCACTTTATATAAATCAAAATTTAAATTGTAACATCTCTAAGCATGAGAAAACAATACTTTATACAATAATAAGCAATGCATTGTCCCCAGTAGTTTTAGGTCATTTGTACTTCATTAGAAAAACATAGCAACCATGGGAAATACTTATGAAACAGGGGGAAAAATACCATTAGAACAACTTCAGTTGTGAAGAAAATATTGGAACTTACTGGAGTTATTACAGTGACTAAAGCCATGTAGCCCTTTCTGATCCTGAAGTTTGGCATGAACAAGATGCTCCCCAGCACAGTCAGCTGACACTGAGCTCTATATTATCTCCCTGGAATATACACTCAACCCAGAAGAAACTTAACGGGAAAATGGTGGCAAACACACCAAACATTTTCATAAACATTCCCTCCAATGCAATCATTAATTGTTCATAAATAATCATGCCATTCAAAAAGTAGTCTATAACACTTTCAGAACTAAATAATGATATTGCATTTTCTTCAATATGTTAATTTTTCATTCGGATAAGAAAAAAAAACAAGACCTCAAAAACATTTTTATAAGTTTTATCAGATTTCTTACCATCAAATGTTAAATAAACTCTTGCTTGGGGCTGGGAAGATCCTCTGACAGAAGCAGAACAAATAAATACTCCAACCAACATACAAATCACCTGGAATGCCATTTCTTCTGATTTGAAAATTAATGTCCAAGGGAAAATACCTTTAAAAGAGAGATGAGAGATTTGTGAAATGTCATTTCACTTTCTTGCAAACCAGAAAGACAGCAATGTAGGCAGTGCAGTTACTTTGGGAAGCACAGCTTAAGGTCTACAGCCAGCAAGCAGTAGGAGGTGCTGTGACTTTGCTTCTCAATGGAAACATTTGGATTTATCTATGTATGATCTTTGCAACAAGAAATTGCTTTATCTTCCCCATAAAACTAATGCTGACATCAAAGCAGAACAAAGCATCAAGGGAAAAACTTAATTGATTCCTCCAAAGAAACCCAATAGCTGAGCTCTCTAAGATCAGTTCCATTTTAATGATTGAGTATTGATGAATAAAAAACCTCTCCCTAATAAATACAGTAGTAGAGACAGTCCACATTCCCATTCATGGGTACCCACTCATACCACGCTCATTAACTTTTCTAGATTAATTGTCTCTGAAACAGTGTTTCCATACATAAATCTACCTGTGTGCCCAGATTAGTAAATCACTTCCATCAGTTATCTGCCAATGCATTCGGATGACCAGGCAGCGGTTGAATGATGCAGATGAGGTAACCATGGACTCATGCCAAATTTAAACCAATGACCTAGTGGTGAGTAATCCACCGGAGTCTCACATCCACCAATGCATATTTTACATAAATCAGCCAGAGAGTGGGCTGTCAAAATTCCAAACAATAAATCAAAGAGACAATATTCTTGCTGGAAATTGTACCTATAAAATTAATATAAGCTATTAACTAATGTCTAAACACAAAGGGACACCAGGTACTGCTAGAACAAACCTCTATGTGCCCCCACTGGCCTCATCATGCCAGTGAGCTCAGGTTCACGAAAGAAACCCCGTTACTTCTCATCTAGTGTTATTGTACAGTAAAATGACAAGCACCTTTAATCTGGAAGTGCATCTTTACAGATCTCATGTTATATGGCTTTTTAAATTGAAACTGCATTATTGATTCTATTCAATAAGGAAGTGCAGTTAAAAATCGAGACGGCTCTGGCTCTTTTTCATAGACGCACAAGGAAAAGAACAATTCAACCGAGCATGCAGCCTCAAACAAGCATCTAAGCTGGTCTCTTTGGTGGCCCATATGCTGCAAGAGTTAGTCGTGAAACTCTATGCCTCTGCCGCACAGACGGAGGAGCCCCTAGAGATGTTTGTGTTGGTAATTTTCAAAAGACACAGCTTCTTCCTGCTTCCACAACCTCTTCACCCTGCCGTCCCTAAATTAACTCAGAAGGAAATTGATTTTTCTGGGTGACTTTCCCTTGATAGTTTCCCCCTGGGACTTGTTGACTTAGTAGGTAAAGCCAGGGGGAGGAGAGTACTATTAATATATCCAGCCTTAGTCTGTGGATTAGCCAGGTTGGAAACATGTACATTTTTACATATTGCTATTACCTGTATATAATTTGATATGTGTCCCCTAGAGAGGACATACTCCATAAACTGCAAAGCATAATACTGTCTAGATGACTTTGTGGATCAGGTAGAGATGATCTAACAGAACAACCTGATTTCAATCCCACCTACCGATGGGCCGAGAATGCCGAATGTCTCTTTCCATCGACCCACCTAAGTGCTCTATAACTTGCTTCCTTTAACTCACACAGTTAAATGTGCATGATGGTGCTTGGTCCTCTCCTATCAGCAGATATGAGAACAGAAGAACAATTTTATGCCATTTCCACCGAATTTTTTTTTCCTTAGAAGGCGTTGGAACACCCAAGTTAAACTCTTGGCAGGTGCCACAACCTCCAGCCAGGCTCAGCTCCGGAGCGCTTTCCTCACAAGCCGCGTGGGCTCCTTAGAAAATGCCCAGACTTGAGCACAGCGATGAAAAAAAGTCAGTACACAGACCCAAGAAAGTTCGGTTTCGCTAAACGAACAAGACCGAAAACCTGAGTCCGGCTTACCGAGGTGGGAAGAGATCCACGAGAGAGTCGGCCACTTGTTCCAGCCTGCGTCCCAGTCCCCCAGGTCCTTCCCCCAGAAGACATTCAGTGACTTAAGAGTCCCGGGGGCTGGATCCTTGCTGCCTGGTGCCGAGTTTCTTTGTAGAAGAATCCCGGGCGGGAGAGCCGCGGCACCCGGAGCCCTTCTCCACGTCGCTCAACTCCGCACCTCGGAGTGAATGGCAAGTGGCCGGGCGCCGGGGGGCGAGCGCTGGGTGTCCGATTACAGCGACGCGGCGCGCGGCTGAGGCTGCCCGGGCGCACCGCCCAGCCGGCTGCAGCAGCGGCCCCGCGTGGCCCGGTCGCAGCTGCTCGGGCCGCCGCCCCACCCAGGGAGCGCCCGGCCGCCGGTGGCAGGGAGCCGGGAGGGAGGGCGGAGCACAGGCTGGCTCTGCGCGGGAAGGCGTTGCCGCAGGCTAGACTCTGCCAGGCTGTCCCGGCCTTCCGCAAGGAACGCTCGCTGGGCGCACTCTTGACGCTTGGGTCCACGCGGCTCGTGGCAAGCATGCAGGTTTGGCGAGGCTGTAAATATCCAAGTGCAAAGCAGTATTTTGCCAGATGAAGGATCCCTGCATCCTTTTAAGGCAAAGAGTTACCGTTTGAAAAGGGCACGGATCTTGTCTTCCCCCTGCAGCAACATTCCTAAAGCCAGAGGAGAGAAACCTACTCCCTTCTCTCAGAAGTGTAACCTTTTATGAGTATTGTTTCCTATTGCGTTTCCCTAATGTCCCGAAGACAGTAACTATGCTGACCTTTCCACTCTGAATTATTTCCAGCACCTTCCTCTCCCGGACACTCCCAAAAACATAGTTGTAAGAAAGTTCATGATTCTTTTTCTTTTTGGCTGTTGTCTGTCTTTGTTTTGCTTTGTGTTGTTTTTAAGAATGCTGTCTTCAATCGTACCAGCACTGGGTTTCATAAATCTACGAACCAGCCAGTTATTTCCAGTCTGCTCTCAGGAAAACTCGTTAACCTGTGAAACTGACTTTGATGGGGGCGGGGGAGGGATTACTTCTCCCGAGCACATTGAATTAAACAATTGAACATCAAAAGAAAAGACCTTTTCCGTGTAAAGTGAGCACAGCTTGCTCAGAAGTCACTGTGAGCCTCAGCCCAGTAGGTGTCACTGTGTGAGGGAACCTTGAGTGCAATTTGTTTGCTGTGTACCTTGGCAGTTGCCTTACAAAGTGAAGTAGAATCGTTCAATTTTTAACAAAACTGCCACGGGAAAACACCTCCAAGATTACAACAGAGAATCTCTGCTCAATAGGGCTTAGGAAGGAGACTTTATCAGGGTGCGTGATGACGAGAATGTCTTCTTGGGTCTGCCTAGATACCACTTCTAATGTCCACTAGCTAGGAATGTCTGGTTTCCGCTGTATATTGGATAGATACGGAAATTAAGTAAAAGAGTTTTATCATTTGAGTTAAGGTTTCGTTGCAGGATTCGCTTCTCTTTGATGGTCTGTACTTGGAGGTTTGCTATCTCTGTATCTACTGGACCAGCGTCCTGAGGAGATTTCCTCAAAGAAACATACATAAATGGATAAGAGATGCCGGTGAAGAAGTGTAGAATGAATAATAAAAACCCAGAGAGAGAGATTGGGGTTCAGCCTTAAAACTAGAACAGCAAAGTAGTCAAGCCACTAGAGAAGTCTTACCTCTGCCAACCCTGGGTGACTGCAAACTAAGCAGTCTAAACCTCTCTCCTCCCATTTTATATTCCCTCTAGTGCTGGGATTAAAGACACATGACTCCCTAGTGCTGGGATTAAAGGTGTGAGCCACCACCACCCGGATTTGTCACTGCATTGGACCTTGTGTAGCCCAAGGTGGCTTTGAACTCACAAAGATCCACCTGCCTCTGTCTCTCAAATCCTGGGATTAATGTGTCACCATTACCTGACCTCTACTGGCTTTAGCTTTGCCTCTGGTTTTCAAACAAGATTTATTTGCTAAAATACAAACAATATGCCACTATATACCAGAACAGGCCCTGTATTACTCACAACTTGAGCCATCCAAATGCAAAGTCTTAGGAGATATCATTTCCCAGCTGAAGGCTAAGGAAAGAAGACAGAAGGAAAAATTTTCACGCCAGGGCGTACACTTAGGAGATAGCTAAATTAGTGCAATCATTATGAAAAATAATAGGAAATGCCTTTAAAAACTTTAAGTTGGATTACCATATAAGCCAGAAATCCCACTCTGATTATTGACCTGGAATTTCTGAGGTCAGGAAGCCTACATATCTGTCCTCCCGTGCTCCAGCACCAGTGACAGGTATCAGTCATAGTCACGCTGAACCACCCAAGATAATGTGTGTGGATTCGGAACACCACATCATAGACTCCACTGTACACTCTCCCCAGACGTCCTGAAGAGAAAAAGTCTTTTGCACAAACGTCATTGGAATTGGAGGGTTAGTGAAATAGGCCTAAAGCAAAACGAAAAATATCCTATGTATTTATTTATCTGTGAAAATGGAAAGAATTTTCTCAGAGAGAGCAGACATGAGAAAGGTAGCTACCAGAGACTGGGAGGTGATGGAAATTGATGAAGTCAAATGAATAGTTTGAATTTTTGATGTAGGAGGGTCTTCTGTATTTGTGTGTTGCTTTCATTGGTTGAATAAAGAGACTGCCTTGGCCTTTTGACTTGGCAGCTTCATGACAGGCGGTTCTCTCAGACTCTGCCTTTTCTATCCCAGAATTCCGTTCTGTCTACTCCACTCACTAAGGGCTGCCCTAACAAAAGGCCAAGGCAGTCACTTTATTCAACCAATGAAAGCAACACAAATAACAAAGCACCTCCTACACCATATCCCCTTTTTTCTGTTTAAACAAATAAGAAAGGCTTTCACTTTTGTTCTCAATTCGACAGCCCAATGCGGTGAACATAGCTAATACCTGAATTCTGTGCACATGATATTGATAAGAGAAGAAATTTCTAACATTCCATTCCAAATATTAAATTATATTTCATAATTGATTCTTATTATATTCAAAAGTCATACCACTACACAGTAAATACAACTATAATTTGGCAATATAATAAAATTATTTAAGTATATTTCTTTGCACATGAAAAAATTAAATTCAAGAAGTCAAAAATATTATTATTCCAAGAATTATCTTCAAATTTATATGAGATTGTTTTGAGAAAAGCTTCTATTTAATAGATGTATTACTTTTCAAAAATCAATATAGAAAGCATTAAACTATCTTTTAGAACATAAATGTAATAAAAATTTGAGCAACTCCTTAACCAAGGTTTATAAAACATGGAGACAATCCAGAAACATCTACCCATATTAAAAGCAATCAGAAATAAATACTATGCTTGCTTGATGTACGTCACAAATTATGATCATAGTTACACCTTACCTAATTGTTCTCATGAAGATAGAAACAAACACTGAATCAGTATCTTCAAATGTGTGTTAGTGCAACGTGTATTACTGCAAATATGTGTTAGTTCAAATGTGTGTTCATGCAAATGTGTGTTAGTGCAAATTGACTCACTAGAAAAATGATTGAATTATCAGTTGAGAACTGCAGAGCTATTTGACATCATAAACTCATGTAAAGTAGAATTTTATCTTTAAGATTCAAGGAATCAAAACAAACCACAAGATGAATGAGTGTCAGTGATCTAGAAGGGAGTTTAGTTCAAAACTAGGTTTACAAAATCCCAGAGAATTAGTTCCGTCTTTCACACCTTCTCCTGAGAGTGTAACAATGCTTTAGATGTAATAACAGCCCGTGAAACTTGCACCAAGTGCCTCTTTATCCGGCCTGGGTAAATGGTTTGCAATGTGCTTTTGAGATTTAATGGTATTTACTCAGCCCTGGAACATTTGCAGCTTGGCCACACCTCTAAGTGAGTCATAAAATGTTGATAGGCATTAGCCAAGAAAAGTTCAAGACCAAGGACATAATTAGTGCCCAGGCTCACCTGAACATGAAACAATAAAATAAAATGCCTGGAGTCACATCAACTGTCTCAGAAATTTTCCCTAGTCTGCCCAGGAGCCTGAAACACCTTGACAAGGCATGCCCAGGTGAGAACCACTGTTTTAGGCCATTATCTTGACTTTTTTCTTACAGGTGGGAAATAACATTAACTAATTTTGGAAACTCTTGGTAGTCAATGAATTGACATGCAGGAGCAACACCCAAATGAATTTAGAGGGCATTAATTCCCTTAAAATGTCTCAGGAACAAACAGCACCAATTTGAAACCCTGAAGAGCATTATCTTTAGGAAGCCTGCACTTCCAATGCAGATTTCTTTGTCGGCATCACCTCCTTGTTTCCTCGGCTTAGGTTAGCAGTTCTGACACCATCAAAGAAGTCTGCCCTAGGAATCTGTATGTGGAATTGCTATCTGTGGGGCTTTGTATTTCCTCTATCAAAATCATTGCTGACTTCTTAAAAGTAGGATGAGTGTATCCACAGCTTTTTTTCAATGACTCTTTTTCTCTATCCCTACTTCTTTCTTTCTTCCTTCCTTCTCTCCTCCCTCCCTCCCTTTCTCCCTCTCTCCCTCCCTCCCTCCCTTCCTCCCTCCCTCCCTTTCTCCCTTACTTCCTTCCTTCCCTCCTTCCTTTCTTGTTGTTGTGCTGTTTTGTTTTTTGATACAGGGTTTCTCTGTGTAGTCCTGACTGTCAATATTTTTCTTGTGTTAGAGTCTCCGGTTTCTAATTTCAGGATCTGAAGCAAGAAGGAGAAGGAGGAGGAGGAAGAGTCAATGGCAGAAGTTTCATATTTGAAAAGACTCACCAGAAAGAAAACATGTATTGTTGACATTATAATTTGAAACAAGACATATGTATATATAAAATTTAAAGTTTAGGGGTAGGGGAGAGGTTCAGTGGTAGAGTGCTTGCCTAAGGCTCCGGGTTCAGTCTCTAACACAACAAGTAAATAAATAGTAACTAAAATTATCAAGCCCAGGTTTTCACTATTTCTCTAACACAATTAAAAGTGTTCAGTGCAGTTCAGTGTGTGTATCTGAAGCACAGCGAGAGCCTGCAACCTACAATGTCTATGTATTAGAGTATTTTGCTTGTAAAGTAGAATGAGAAAGAATGTCAGTAGCATGACTGTTAGCTTTTTTTCTTTTCTCTTTTTTGTAAAATTGTCATGTGTGCATGACAGCAGTGGTTAAAGAATGTTGCAAGTGTTCACACTTTCATCACAGGGTGAAATATGAACTCTTTGTCCTTATGGTATCTACCAGGAATAAACCTAGTGAGACTGAAGTTTGGGTGTCATCTGGGATTATGTAATACAATTGCAGTTACATGTGTCTATAAATAAAATTTCTTCCTTAAATATATGTATGCATTGTCTTAGACTTTTGAGGAAAACAACTGCTTTTATGGAACTATTGTAGCAAAAGCTTTTACCTCATATGGATTTCTCTTGAGTAGCTAGGGGTGCGGGGGCAGGGAAGTGTGGCTGAGTGTCAGGTGTGAGGAATGAGACTGAGAAATAAGCATAGCTGGAGAAGTAAAAGTTGAACCATTAGTTACAGCTAACTGAGTCCCATCGATAGCCCACCAACATGTTCCGAAGACTTGTCCATGAAATCCTCAGAATTTACCAATTTCCTACTCTTCTTGAACTTTGAATGGTTGACTAGAAAGAAGGATTAAGTTGCATAAACAACCCTTTTACCCAGGCAGGCACATTCTTATAATGAATGGCATATGATTCTCGTGAAGCAATTTCCACTGGACAGAGTGGTGACTGCAGGAGGCTTGGAAAGTCTGAAGCATTGCCTGTTTAATTGGTCTACTTTTGTATTAAGTATTGATCACAAAACTTAAGGATCTGGAATTCAGATGATATTCATGTAGACAGTGCAAATATCACTTTTAGTCTCCAGAACAAACATAACAAGAGATTTAAGTACATCCACTCTGCAAAAAGAGATCTAGTGCAGAGACTTATACTAGTCTTCCACCTGATCCCCAGAACAATTTCTGTTGTTCTGTACCAAACAGCATACTTCCTGCTTTCAACCTTCATGGTGCCTATATTTAATGAAAAATACAGTAAATAGATTGGAGGACTTTATTTGCACTTAGCCTATTAATATTTTGGAGAATGTCTGCTTATTTTACATACTTATCCTTTTGTTTCTCAGGCTAGACTAACAAATACAGTGTATCTTTGCCAGGAAAGAAGACAGCTTGAGAGAAAAATCAGTGTTTCACTCTATTTAGGATTTGTTAGGATACCTTAAACAGACATGACAAATGCATAGCTGTAACATGAGGGGCCTGCTTGTCGGGGTTTCTGTCCTGCCTACTTCCCACAGCCATTTAGCCCCAAAGAAAATCACACAGAGGTCTCCAGAAGATTATAAACTGATTGGCCCATTAACTCAGGCTAAGTATTAGTTAATAAGTTATATTAACCCATTATCCTTATCTATTTAGCCACATGGCTCAGTACCTTTTTCAGCAGGGCAGGTTACATCCTGCTTCTTCGGTGGTTTGGGCAGGACTGGGAAAGAACTTCCTTCTTCCCAGAATGCTCCTGTTCTTCTGGCCCCACCTTTACTTCCTGTTTGGCTGTCCCACCTATACTTTCTGCCTGGCCAATCAGCATTTATTTAAAACATGATTTACAGAATACAGACAATTCTCCCACATCACATAGCTAGAAATGCATAAAACAAATTTAGAAGAGGAGAGAAAATCAGTAAGATGTTCCCCAGGTAAAAGACCACACAAGAGTAAAATAAAATAACACAAATGATTTCATCATCCATTCAACTTGTTCATAGTTACATAAATACACTATATGCCTTGCAAACATCTAATTTGTTGGTTGAGAAGATAGATTGAATTGCAATCCAGAAACAGGCTAGGCTTGCATGGCCCATTCAGGCCTAAGTTCATTGCTGCCAAAAAAAAAAAAAAAAAAAAAAAAAAAGACTGATTTAAAACCATGAGTTCAAGTCTACCCAGTCTGCACAGGTCAACAGGGTCACCTAACCCTTGTATTCACCCACTGGAAGGTGATTGTTCATACAACCCTTTACATTCTCTGTTCTCCCTTTGCTCCTAGACCCTCTTGCTCACTCTTTCCCTGGCACCTTTAAACTGCAGGTGCATCAAGTGTCTCTCATTTCAGGTTTTGATTACATCATGCCTCATCACTCTTCCATGACTTTACACATGCTCTTCCCTCTATCCCAGAACCACCCTCATGCAAACCCTGTTTTTTTTTTTTTTTTTTTTTTTGGAGGCTGCTTGTTTGTTCCCAGCTGCTCAGCCCCCAAATAATCACCCAGAAACCATATTATTTGCAATACTGCTTTGCTAGTAACTTAAGCGCATTTCTGGCTAATTTATATCTTAAATCAACCCATCTCCATTAATCTCCATTAATCAGCACTGTGGCTTAACAAGTAGAGTTCTTGCATCTGTCTCCTGCGGGGCTACATGGCTTCTCCAAGACTCTGCCTCCTTTCTTCCAGCATTCCGTTTAATTTTCCTACCTAGCTCTATTCTATTTTATCACAGGCCAGTACATAGTCTTTATTCATTAACCAATAAAAGCAACACATATACAGAAGCACTTCCCACATCAAAACCCCTCAAATATGGATCTCTATGCAGCCCTTCCCTATAACCCTCAGCAAAATAAATCATGTGATGCTACCTATTCTACAATAACTATCTCATTTCTGATGTCAAGTATATTTGATTTTTATTTTTAATTCTTCATCTACTAATTATTATATATTTGAGAAATTGCTAGATATGAACTTTTATTTGAAAATATGAATTAAAACTATTGTAAGGTTATTGACTGATTAATAGAATAATGTGCCAACAGTTTTTGTTTTCTTCTTTATTCCTGTAACATTTGTACTTTTCCTATGTCCTTTAAAGTTACATTTGTGGGAAACTTTTCATTTTTAGTTTTGAATCCTCTAGAACAGAATATAAGTTGTGTACACTTTATAGCCAGCAAAAAGTGAAGTTTGGCACACACCATCCCTTGGTAGCTGACTGCTGAATTAAACTAAACATTTGTTTTAAGGACATTTTGTGGAGTTTTGAAACCTAAATAAAATATCTTATAGTAAGGAATTTCAACATATGTGGAGTGGAGAAACACCTTAAGTAATTAGATTTGAGGCTCATAATTTTATCACCAAAGGTATTTAGTTTGGATTTGCACCTTTAGAACAGACTTGAATTTTATGAAGATTTTGTAAAATCTTCAGAAACTTTGGAATTGCCTTTAATAGCTGGTGGTCATTTATTAAAGAAACAATGGTGTAAGTCAAGTTCAGATGCTTTTCTTAATCTTTTTCTAAAATTAAAATTCTGAAAATATACTTGATTTCTCTGTATAAACTTTCAAAAAGATTTTATGAAAATTACATAATGTTAAAAATAAAGCAAGATTTCTTTTCAGAACTTGGTAGCAATTCTTGGCAAGTTAGGAAAGAAATTATCTGTTCTGAAAATTGAATATGTTTTATTTCTTCTCACACTTTAGTTCAGTTTTGTTTCATTTTAGATTTATTCTACTGAAATCTTAATAAGGCACAATCTTTAAGACTTAAAATAATATTAATTTTATGTTTATATTTAATTGATAAATTATAAATGTCATTATCTCTGTTCTTTGCTTAATTTTAAGATTTGTGCTACTCAAAATAACTCATCCAAAATCTGTAATTGCCTAATACGTTATTAATTCATGATTTTAAATCTTCCCTTAAGAAAATTCTTCAGTTTGTTCAAAAGATTGCAAGCAGAAACTGTCTCAACGAATCCAACTTACACATTTCAACAACCCTCATAAACTGTGATTTAAACAAGGAAAGAGTTACAAGACAGTTTCTTGCTGCCTAACGATATGTGGAAAGGATAATGTAAAATATCATTCTTAGAATATTCCTTCAAGATAATGTGTTGTATTTTGTGTATTTGTGTTCGGACAATGTGCATCAAGACAGGAAGGTATCGTTGGTGCATTTTGACTGTGGGAAGCGGCATCCGTCATTTCACGGGAGCAAACCCCGGTGAGAATGACGGCTCTGTAGCGGGAGAGTCAGACGTCTTGTTGCAGTGTCTCTTCCTGTTCCCTTACAGTAAATGCACATACCTACGACCCTAGAAGTCTCATGTTTTAACTGTGCCATGGGCGTGTTATTTCCGCTAGAGAACTTCCCTTTTCAAAAGTAAATTTTTTTTTCTGTCTTAAAAATCCCAGTCTTCACACCATTATGTATGTGTTTATTTGGGGGGAATAATGGCATTTTCAAGACTTGAAAGAAAATTTTCTCCATCAAATAAAAGAAGTGATTAAGAATATTAATATCTATTATGCCTCTATTACAACATAGGCACATCAAAGTCTTGACAGTAATTGTACAGTATGCACTAGCTGTGTGCACCCATTCATTGCTTATCGGTGTTAGTATTTGTCTTTGTGTCCATACAGAACCCACTGGAAAGTGTGGAAGATTTAGCACTGGGAAGTATCTCATTCTCTCATTTAAACTCATGATACACTCATTCTCCAAGGAATGTATGTCCTTTATATGCTCTATCTTCACACACACACACACACACACACTCCTGGAATACGGAAGGTTTAAATTTATGTGACATTTGCATCAAACATAACAAGCGGTCTGTTTAACATTGCAGTTTTACTAACAGGACTTTAAATGCACACTCATGCATTGCATTCAATTCCTCTCTTGCTAGTCTTTCCCTAAATTCAGGGTAATAATTTGAGTGAACTCAAAATATAAAGAGAATGTCTTCAAACTAAAATGCAAGATATTATTGTATCAAAGAAAGTAGGCATTCGTGACAGTTTAGACAATGGCGGGTCTAGTGAGGAACTGTAATAGGAAGCTTTGGCTCATGCAGTTCATAAACTGCTGACGTTTATATACTGGGAGGTACAAACAAATGTCCTCTGCTTTGAAATATGAACATCTTTTCCTATGTTTAGCTTAGAAAAGAATTGAATTATTTTATTGCTCAGTTTCACCACAGTAAAATTCAGATAAATTTACATATGAATCTACTTTCTACAGGCATGAAAACCCTAATCAAGAACCAATACTCTCTCAGTATCATTGAACCTGCTAGTTTAAAGTACAAACAAACTTATTTGTCCCTGTGATAACAGTCCCAGTGTTCCTGACATGCACTGTCAATAGCTGCAGGCAGCTGCCCAAGCAGTAGTCACCTCTTTCCCTGTTTGGGTCTCTACCTCCTCCCTCACCTCTGGCCTACAACCTCCATCCTGATGCTGAAGTATAGATGCCTTTCACAGATCACAGTTCTGCTTCCTCTGAAGCAGACTGCGGGAGAGGTGAAAGGAGATAAGGTGCATTTTATCTGAGTTCTTTCCAAGAAGAGAACGACCTGTGTTTGGCCATCTTTGTCCTTGTGACTTAAACAATCACTGAGGAA
>PVIU01001377.1:0-218448 GCA_004026605.1 Ondatra zibethicus
CAGAGAGTCTGGTTTGATCATATGCTCATTCAGTCCCAGTCCAGGTGGATTGGTGCGCTCCCATTAGTTCAGGCACACTGTCTCAGTAGGTGGACCAGCCCCTCACGGTCCTAACTTCCTAACTCATCTTCTCCCACCTTCTGCTCTTCACCTGCACCTTGGGGGCTCAATCCATTGCTCTGATGTGAATGTGGGTCTCAAGGGCAGTACTTTTAAGATGGAAGAGTGTGCTTCTTCCTAGTAAGTGTTGTGAATTAACCTAGGCTCACAGATTCCTGCCTGAGCCACCAAAGTAAAGATTTGATACTCCAAGGTGGCTTAAAATGCTGTCAGTGAGCTGTGCTCCCATCTGAAACATGTGCCAAAGAACACATAGCCAATAATCACTCTCCATCCTAGTGAACCACCAACCTCTCCCTTGGAGCCACCCATTAGTAGAAAATTTGACCAGGCTCTTGCCTAATGGACACACTGAACTGTATCTCATTTGCTGCGCGTGTTCTCTATACTATGCTGGTCATCTAAGGCCTGAGGAAACCCTTCAACCTTCTCTCCAAGCCACAGAGAGCAATTGCTCGTCTGTGCTTGCAAACCTCTCTGAATAGGGTTAATGAGGGAGAGATGTTCATCTCTCATGTTCATCCTTTTCTCTAGCAGGATTTCCCACGGTCCAGGCTTCCTTCCTTGATTAGCCCACCACAGGTATGGGGAAATGAGAACAGCGACGCCTACTGTCCAGAACCAGTATTGCCACATTCTTAAATACAGATTTTTTTTTTTTTTTTTTTTTTTTTTGGAGCAACTGGTTCATCCAGCCAATATTTTAGCAAGGATTTCAGAACATACACTATAAAAAGCAGATACAGTATGATTAAAAGGAGGCAAGGAGAAATCCCTCACTCCCCCTCTCCTAATCCCAGATTTTTTTCTCAGTGGCCAAGACAGAAGAAACCCCTTTCTCCTTGTTGTTAAGGAAGTCCACAGCTACAACACAGAGGAGTTTCAGCTTAAGAAAGAATATTCCTTAGCAGTCATTAACACTACGGCTGAGATTGACTTATTATACCAGAAAGAAGCATCCTCGTGGTGAACGAATACAGAACCATGTGAGTTTGAACTAATGAACTAGTAGGAATGAACTAATACAAAGAGTCTAAGGAATTTTTGTGTGTATGCCAGAGCATAAAGCAGTCCAATGAGACTCAAGGAAATGGAAAGGGAGAATTTGGGACACTGGACAGGAGAAAAGAAGGGCATCAGGAAGAAGACAATGTGACGGTGCTTTAGGGATGAGCTCTGGGCTCAGATTCACTTATCAGGACTTTCTAAAATTTAGTTCAGTTTTATTTTTAATTAACAGATAATCACTGCCCATTTTAGGTGGTACAGCAATTGATACATATGCAATACCTACTGATCAGGTGGGGTAATTCGCCTTTCCATCTCTCATCATTACTTTATTCTGGGAGCCTGCAGGCTCTTCTTATCTAGTTCTTCATCAATCAGTGGATGATTGTGAACTCCTCAGGAGAGCATCATGACCTCTCCACACTCCTCTCTGAAATCTTCTGGGGGTTGGCTAGCATCCAGTTCTATGATGTCATGTGCAACACTCAGCATGGGGGTAGGCATAGTGTGAGCATTTGGTGAGTATCAGTCTAACAAGGTGACCTAGAGGTAGGGCAATGGGGGCCATTTAGGCCACCCAGCTCCCATACTCAGGACTGTGTCTGGCCCATCCCCCCTCTACTCACTGTGTTTTCTGGATCAATTGCTGCCTCTGGGTCTCAATTTCACCCATGGACACAGCCTTGAGGGCACTTGAACTCCTCTCCAAACAACAGTAGAATGAGCTGAAGACTGGTCCAGACACAGGTGGGAGGAGTCCACAGGTCTGAGGCCACTGTGAGGAAGCTGAGGGAAAGGCCTTATGGGACTCCAGTGCACATGAGCAGCTGAGTCCCAGTGCCCAAGCCTTCCTGCTCTTCCCCCACAAGCTCTCCCGGCTGCTGTCACCACCAGGCTGCCTTCTTCTGATGAACCTGAAGCTAAGAACAACACAGTATCTAGAATCTCACCAGAATCCTATCCATTGAGGTTGAGGGATATTTATCAACAGTTATGCAGCTTCCAAAATTAGCACGTCTTATAATTTGGCTTCGAAGTAGTTGGAAAATGCATCTATTCACAGCAGCTGGGAGGCTTTCAAAAGAACCTTCTAGTCACAAAGCAGATCAGAAAATCAGAAAATGTCTCAATCCGCTTTGTGTTGCTCTACCAAAATACCGAAACCTGAAACTTTATAAACAAAAAGTTTATTTGGCTTCTGATTCTGATGGCTGTAAAGGAAAAAAGGGGGGGGGCATAATGCTAGTATTTACTGAGGGTCCCCTCAGATGTGTTAATACCATGCTAGAGAAGTAGAAAAGGAATCTTTAGCCGTGTGTGCTAGTCAAGCACAGAGGGGCAGCCTTTCGGAAATGACTGCAGTTTCTTCTAAGGTGGTGCCCCTGGGTTAAAGCCATCCTACCAGGCCCCACTTCAGTATTGCCATGCATGGACCTTGGAGGGTCAGTCAGCCCACATCCAGACAGAGAGACAGCATGAGGTCCGGAGAAACCTGCTCCTCTTGAGGGGAAAAACGCTTGCTCTTAAGGGGAACCAAACACTATGAGCTAGCGCTTGAGCCGAGCTACTGTCTGAGCTGGGAACCAAGGGTCCCAGGGGCGGCGGGAGGTCTGAGGCCTGAAGAACTCCATCTCCAGAGAGGCCCGTGTACAGTTAAGAGCTCACAGTGATCACAGAGTTTAAGAAACAGATCTGGGTACCAAGTGACTAGGACTCAAATCCCTAGGGAGGAGCAGAAGCTGAGGTCCATTCTAACTCCAGAGAGCAAGCAGGGTGCACCCTGAGCATCTGGGTAGAGGTGACAGCAGTCAGGTTCTCCTTGGGAATACTATTTTGGGGCTGGGAGGAACCCATTCAGGAGGGACCTGCTATACCCTTCTGCTAAGGTCTGAGGGGCAAAGCACATAATTAGACAGGAAAACTGAAGCACAGAGAACTTCAGTGATTTGCCCAAGGTGAGATCACACATTGGTATTTGGATAGGATGCTGTTTCTATTGGTCACACACTGCCTTTCCTCTAAATCTGTCCACCTGCATCAGGCTCTTCTCCACTCCCCCGCCCCCATTCCTCTTTTTCTCTTTCTTTCTTTTTAACATGGCTCCATCTGGACAATGTGTGCACACGTATTGAAAATTGGAGTGCAAGTTTTCTCACCTAAAATCTGTGTGGGCCTGTGTATATAAATTAAATCAGGAGCATCCAATTACCCACCCTACAGAGAAGTGCCAGGGACATGCAAAATCCAGGGGAGCCATCACACATAACTCCCAAAGGTTTATTTTTAGTTTGAGGAGGAAATGCATGCCCTTCTCCCTGCCGCACCTCTAATCCTCCTATTATGCTGTTTTGCTATCAGTAATACTGAAGCAAATTTGCATTCCTTGAACACCCCACAAGTGCCAGCAGAGACAGCCAGCCACCCAGAAGCATGCTGGGTGGCAGAGGAGGCCAGCTGGAGATTAAACACTTACTTTGCAAAAGATCCACACTTAAACAGCCTATCTCCATTACTGTGGATGATCAATCAAGAGACTGGAAGGCTTTATAGGCAGAATGAGAAAGTCTGAGAGGGAGGGGGCAGGACCATGTAAAAATCAGCCCCCAAACCTGTACTTGGGTAAGAACCGACAAGAGTGTGGTATGTGTCTGTTCCCCGGGTGATTTTCTTCCAAATACTTCCCTGTGTCTTCATATCCTCTGTCTAAACCCTACCTGGCCTTGTTTGATTCCCAAACCCAAAAACATCTTTCTGGGTTTTCCATTTGTATGACTTCCAGTGTGTTGGACTTGTCTGTTTTCATTAGATGGCAGGGTAGCCTCCGCAGGGTAGGGAGCTGGGTCCCCCATGCTCTGGCAAGATGTGATGTGCGTCCAGCTCTTTACAAACAACACAAATGACAAGGAATTGGCTAATGCTCGAGATAAGCAGTTGACACAAAAATCTGCGTGTAGATGGCATCATAATGAGAGGTAGAAGCACAGCGCTCCACGTGGGGTTATGAAAAGCAAGCTCTTCAAAAAGATAAATGTTACAACCCAGGAAATTTCATCAGCAGAAATATTCTAAGCAGGTTCCTCCGAGTATGTGTGGAACATATGAAAATGGCATATCTCCTCTTACACAGAAGATGGGAAAGGAAATGTTATTAGTAGGAATGACATATGTGCGCCTCATTGCGAATAAATATACAGTGTCTATATATGTATGTTATATGCATAATAATAACACCTCAGATCTATACAGTGCTTTTCCTCCCAGGAACTAAGAATGATCCATGGTTATTATTATCTTGTTTATCCTGGCAGGTTTTTATTTTTTTTTCACTTATATTTTGCTACTGTATTGCCAAAATACAGCAACATTTAAAAGCCATTCTTTCAGCTCTTCTTTGCCATGGAGTTCTACCTTCCCATTATCCTCTCCTTAAAACTCAGTTAGGGGAAGGAACGCTAATTCTATTATAGAAGCTACAGTTTATTCCTAGGCCTAGAGAAGACACCTGCCTGCTGTTCTTGTAGGTCTCCAACGACTAGCAGCTGTGAGTTTGCTGCCATCATCTCCACCCTAAGCTTCCAGGGTTCAAGTTTCCCAAAAGGCCCTGCCATTTAGGGTACATGGAATGTGTCATGTAATGCTCCTGTTACATTATAGAACACAAAGCTGTTTTTGCCCGGTAATGAGTTTACAGAAGTCAATTGGCAAGTAAATTAATCCACTTCCCAGCAAGTCCAGAAAAGATTGTGGAGTGTAGACTACTAAGGGTTTTCGTGGGGGGGGGGGGTGTCTGAGAAGTTGAGGAGGAATCACAGAATGAACTGCTTCAGACATCAGAAACCTAAGGAAGAGAAGGCATCTGTCTAAGGCAGTCATATGAGGAAGACATTTGAGGTCCCTGAGCAGGAAGAAGTTGTAGGGCAGGTTCTCAGAGGAGTTGGAGACAAGTGGGCTGAGGGTCATCAGAGCAACCTGCAGCCTATAGCCATTCCTCCCAAAAGCAGAACAGAAGCCTGGAGAGTGTTGGGAATGAGAAAGGTATTGGACACACATCATCTACCTGGCCTTCTGGGCAGTATTATGTGCTGGACTTTAAAAGACCATTCTGTAGTTTGTGATTGCTTTTCTGAGATCACCCTATCCAGTGGTCATGCACACCCTATGCTGCTCCAGGCTGCTGGAGACAGTGTATAGTCATCAGGGGTTACTGATCGCTGTCTCCAGAGCCTCAGGAAGGAATCAGTGAGGACAAAACAGCAGGTCGGCAGGCATGAGTGTGTTGAGGAATTGTGGCCGTTGGGCTGAGTTAATGAGACATTTGCAGGATTCTTTCTTTGGGTATGTTTGCTCCTTCTGTCTATTTTACCATGGCAGATATCTTTACACCTTTGACTTTGATGCCCCCTTTCCAGAAAAGAAAAGGTATCTAGTTCCTCAAAACATCATTTTATTATGTGACTATAGAGGTTTAAGGGCAGCTAGCTACCCCAGAGGAATTGCTGGTTTAATCTTTAGATGAGTTCAAAGTTCTCAGTATGTCTTAGATTCTCCTTAAGTTTGCTAGTCACCGAAGACTGAGTTGGGTAGGTAGGTAGTTTCTTTTTCTCATCCCAGGTAGGATTTGGGGACATTTGAGGGGACTCTCAATTCTGTTCCAGAGTCACTGTGACTTACCAGGGTCATCATTTTTTTACATTTAAAGAGAATTTAATTCAGTGACCAACCCCATTCTCTGTTTCCTAGAAGTTTCCAGATATCCTCACAAGCCTTACCTCAGGACAAGCCTAGATCCAGACTGTCCTCCCATGCCATCGAATCATCTTAACTCCCAAAGAATGAACTTAGAATCCTTCTCTCCAACCTCAAACTTTATATCTTTTGGTAATTTCTTGCCATAATGAATGACTACAGACTTGGTAGCTTAAACAACAGAAATTCATTTTCTTATAGTTTTAAGGATTAAATTCAAGCTCAAGATGCCTCCAGGGTTAGTTTCCATGGCAGCCAGTTTCTACAGTTTTCAGACGGCCGCCATCTTGTTGCCAGATCAGATGAATGTCTTTCTTCTGTGCATATACACGCTGGTGCCTGTGGGTGCTCCAATGTTTCCCTCTCGTAAGGACACCAGTTGCACCATATTAGCGCCCACCCCCCTCTTGAGTTACTCACCTCTTTCTGGCCTTTGTATGCAAAGAAGACTACATCCCGGGGTCCTCAGGGTGAGGACTCTCACATAAATTTGAAAGGAGTTTGAATTTGTCCTTAACTGATGTATCTCCCCGTTGTCTGTACCCGTTTGACTCATAGTGCGACTGGCCCCCCAAGACACATCTCTGAAAAGCCCTCATAATTGTACAAGCAATGAAACTGAAACATGTCTGTTAGTAACACCGATCTCTTCAAAAATAGGGAAGTTTTTTTTTATTTGTGATTCCTAAAAATGACATACTTCCTTCTTGCTTCCACAGCCTGGCTTGCACGGCGACAGCTCAAGGGGAGGCAATAGTGATAAAAGCACACAGGCTGGCTATGAATCTCCTCATTTTAATACACTTCATTAAAACCAGCATTTTTATTACAAAGACCTGCCAAAGTGAATATTAGACAGAAATGCATGTTAAGCTGCCATTGATCTTTCTGGGTAGACTGTACATTAAAGAGCACAGTTTCTCACTCTGTTAGCTGCTCACACATAAAAGGGAAGCAGAATCAAAGCAAACCCCCTCAGCCTTATGCCTCCAACATCACTATGGCTACCCAGTAGGCTTGGTGGTAGAATCACGCAAGGGGTAGGAGTCAACCAAAAACTTTTGCCATGGCTTTTTACATCTTTGTCCAATACTCTACAGGCTACTCTCTCCTTCCTCCATCACAAGGGGGTCGCTGCTGGTGTACTCTTACTTTGTCCCACCTGGAACTTCCATTCCCCAGGAGAGAGGTGGGTTTCTTCCATAGCTTAGCAACAGCTCATCTCTAAGCAGCATTATTCCCATTAAAGGAACTAGCACTGATTCAGGATGATGGCTGAGGGCAACTCAGGAGGTCTGCTGGTGAGGTGTGCGAGTGTGTGTGTGTATGTGTACACATTTTTGTTACTATGTGGCCAAGAAATCAGAAATTGTATTGAGAGTAAGAGGCCAATGTACTTGGCAGCTGGGGAAAGAGGCTGGATGAAGAAGCTGCCTTCCTGGGGTTTGTACAGCTTGAGATGGAGCTGTGGCTTATCTTCTGACAGTCCATCAGACAACCCTTGCTAGGATTCCTGCCTGCTGCAATATAACAACTCAAGAGGAGTGAGTATGGTTTAAGTGCTAAGAGGTAATCCTGTCCAAACAGTGTCTGTCCAGGACCGCTGCTTATTTTAAAACATTCGCCTTTTCCATTGCTGCTATATTCTCTACTTCTACTCTGAATCCTTTTGTCTTCCACCCTCCCCAGTTCATCATCAGCTAAACCTGTGCTGGGAAGTGTTAGAAACCAGGCTCAGAGTGGAACTCAGAGCACTTCCTTTCTGCTTCCTTGAAGGTACAATTCCTCCCTAATTACAAGTGCTAACTAACATTGCAAATCAACACATAACACAAATTATGAATACAACAACAAGCACAAACTGAGACACCCACCAAATCTGTCAAGGCCCCAAAGATTTTTACAATATAAAGATTGGCAGGAAGGACACAAATCAGTTCATTACTCAGGACAATCCACTAACCGATCCTGAGACCTGTGAGACAGTTTCTCTGTTTTACTAATTGTGGAGTAACTATTGCCTTTCTCTCTTTGCTGTCTGATCCAGAGGGGATCAGCCTCCTTTCCCTGACAGCATAAGTCTACCCTGGGGCGGTCCTGATAGTTACCCCCCCACACCAAGTTGAGATGCAAATACTCCCTGTATATCCAATCAGTCCCTCATTGCTTTACCTGGCTGCATTTGTTAGGCCTGAGCTCCCATTCAATGACTAACCAGAATCACTAAGGTCTCAGCTTGTTCCCAGGCCTGTACAACATTTTCAGGCCACAGAAGCAATGGTCTGTCAGGATGCAGCAGCTAATGGAGAAACAGGTCAATGACCTGTCACAAAGCTCAGACTCATCCTGTGCTGGAAGGAAGCCTGAGCATTCCAGGGCATCCAGTGAAGGCACATTTTTTTCTGCTGACTTCTATGAAGTTCCTTTGTGTGTATTCTCTTTTGACCTCCCCATCACTCTTGCTCTCTTCTGTCTTCCTCTGCTGGCCCTTTGTATGTTGATGGCTTCAGCCCTGCTTCATCTTCTGTCTTATTCCTTTCTCACTTTGTATATTCTTTTAATGACGTAGTCCATTCCCAGGAACTGAGCTACACATTTACGTGGCTACCTCACAGGTCTGCACTTCTTTCCCAGTTCCAGATCCACAGGCTGGATGCTTATTCATTAGACTTCTCCATGTATGCAGCACATCCTACATCAAAGTCACCTTTTGCATTCCTGCCTCTCCAAATGTATTACTTCTCATGGTTTTCTTTCAAAGGGATCACACTGCTGTCTTTGTTTGGAAACCTCCCAGTCATTTCTGCTTCCTCTGTACTCTGTCCACCTATCACTGGTCAGTGCATGCTTTCTTTAGTCTTTCCACACTATCTTTCTCTGCTGCAGCAGCTGATAGTGTCATGCAGTACCTTATACTTGGATCACTACCGTAGTCTCTAGGCTGGTCTCTATGTTTTTAGCACAGAAGTACCTTAACTTCAGTCCACTCTACACTGATCCCAAACAAATATGTCTCAATTCATGGACCTAAGCCTTTTATTTTTAAGACCATTAGACAGATTCTGTTCCCTCTGCAATCATGCCTGAACTCCTTCAGCTGCCCTTCAAGTGCTCTTACAATTTAATTCTAGCCCATGTTCATTCTGCCATCTTATACCCTTACCTCTATTATAAAGCAATAGTCCTAGTCCAGCCACAAAAGGCTGCACAAACCCCATGTCCATAATAGAAATCCTGCAAGGTTTTGTGTATCTTCCCATCCATTGGTTCACTGCTTGATGAATTTCTACCCACTTTGTGGGGATCCTATTCAAAACCCTCATATGCTATGGCCCTTTGCTGATCCAAACTCACCCCATTAGCGTCCCTTTGAGTTGGGTTCTTGGGCAACATGAAGCTTCCCATTTTGATTCGGTTGTCTGCCTCCTGGCAAGGCAGTGGTCTTCTTAAGGGCAGAGACTGAGTCTCATTTGGTCTGAAGCTCTGAGGTCACCCTACAGAGAACCAGTTGCATTTATCCAGCTCAGCACTGGATGGTCCCACACTCACTGGGCATGTCCAGCTATCACCTCTGTAGGTTCATCAGACTCCATAAGCCCTCAGCTAAGCTCAGCATCTTCCTCCTTCTGAGGTTCTCTTCTGGAATTCTCTATTGCAGTTGGCGGGCAACTCCCAAATTAAAAGTTCACTGTGACTCCTCCCTCAGGCCTATGCTCTGCTCATTTTCCTTTCTGAATGTCCGCAGACTCTCTGCACTCTACTCCATCCAATTGCCAAGGCAGTGTTCTTCTGTCATCTCTCCCTAGACCTGGTCACACTGCCACCAGTCTCCCCAAGGCTGACCGACACATCCTGCCAGTGTCATGGTTATATTTGCAGCTGAAAACCCTCCCATGATTCTCTTTCACTACTCAAAGCATCCCATAATCCTTTGCATAAACCCTCCTTGAGGGCTGCTGACCAAGTTGTCCTCCTCTCCTTTTCCCAGACTCCACCTCCTCCTCCAGCCATGTGGAAGCTCTTGCAGCACATCTATATGCAATTCCTTCTGATTCTCAACACCATGACTTTGTGCAGGCAGAGCCCTTCCTAGAGCACCCTTGCCTGGGCTACTCCAGCCCAAACTTCAGACTAAACACTGGTTGCTCCTTCTCTCATCAGCCTTCTCGGGTTCTTCCTTTGTCCTCAGAGTGGATGCTTCCATTTCCGTGTTTCCACAGTGTCTCCTGAATGCTGTTGTTGCTACCATAATATCTACCATCATATCCTTGTCCTCCTGTGGTCAGAAGGCAAAAAATAGGAACTTTATTATCATCTACTAAATAGGCATATCGTCTTGAAAGAATGCATAAAGGTAAAATAAAGCATTTAATATGAGCATATGCCAAGTGCTTTATCTGTATTAAGTCTCAAAAGAACTCCATGGGACGAGTATTCTTGTCTCCATTCATATACAACAGAGGAAATTAAAGCTTATACAGAGTGAATTATCTGAAGATAGAAGAGAAGTTCAAAGCCACATCTACACTTCCGGCTTATGCCAGTCCCTCACATCACACCACCTGTTTCCCTCACTTGCACACCTCCAGAAAATCCTGAGTGAGAAGGTGTCCCATATGCACCCAAATCAGAACAACCTGTGCCTCTCTGGGCCTTCCAGAGCCACGCAAACTACCTGAGCTCTGTGTGTGCAAGCACGAAGCTGAGCCCAGGCTGCCTCTGCTTCCATATCTCATTGCAAACTTCTATCTAATTTGCCATTCCCGCTCTCCCTAAGGACACATTTACGTTAGTACTTTAAAGGCAAGCTTCTTTCTATGAGGCAGGCACGAATCCATTTTTCACTGGTATTCACATTATAGGAAATGCGGGGTTTTATATATTAACAAGTAATTTCCTTTGCCCAGTGCAGTTCCAAATTCAGTAAGTGCTGTTTAAGCCTAATTTTCCCACTTAGAGGTCAGAGAGCAGCCTTGGGTGGCGGAGAAAAAAATTCCCACGGATTTCTTTTATTTGCCCCTGCTTTGCACTACCATCCCCTCAGATAGCAGTGTGACTGTCACTAGTACCCAGCCTGTCAGCTGCAATTGCCAGTTTCATGGTTCAAAGGGGCCCCACCTAACACCTCCAAAAATGTGTAGTTCTGTCTCTGTCTCCCTGTTTATAAGCCCATCAAACACTTCTCCAGTGGGCTAAAACCCCACCGCTAGGAATGTTGTTCCTCAAAGTGTTGCTTAGTTCTTCTGTGCTCTATCAGAATGGAAATTCCCCATGACGTCACACACATCCACACTTCACTGAGTTCATTGTTTTGGCAGACCAGGTCAACATGTCATTTGAACTTGAATTTGAAGGCACTGGAGGAAACAAAGGAGTTGAAGGTGAACTGCTCTGTCTTTCTTACCCTTGCAAGGTTGACACTTGATGGTGGCGTCATAGAGGGTACAGGACAGGGAAGGGAAGAAGTCACCTCTGGTCCCATATTGAGGGAAAGCAGATATCTCCCCTGAAAGGACTGTATTTGCCCGCCTCCCATTATACGACTCCTAGGGCACTTACGAGCATAGGTTTAGGTCTGCCCTGTGCAGGGAATAGTAATGCAGTAAAATCTCAATTAAAACCAACTCATAAATCACATTTAATGTTGCCCTGATGGGTCAAATCTAATATGCCAGACCTATTAATCATTTGCCAGACCCTGGGATCCCAGCCTCCTTCTCCCAAAATTTAGAGGTAAAGGCTGAATTTCTCCTACCTCTATTACAATTTACTTCTGCTCCAGAGAGCAGAGGCCAGGGAGGTCTGGGCCTATGTCATGTCTCTACTGTCGAATGTGGCGATACCACTGAGAGCCCAAAAGTGATGGGAACCCGGATTCCAGACTCTTGAGCAAGTTAGTTTGTCTGTTAGTATGGAACATGTCAGGTGGGACAGGATAAGGTATAGATGCAGTTACAGGGCCAAGAGCAGAGTCTGGAAGATGAACTAGCCCTTTACAGTATCAGACAATATCAAGTGGTCCTTCAGATGAGTAGCAGATCTTGAGGTTTCAAGGGAAGAAACACAATTAACTTCTCACATCGGAGAGCTGGTAGACACAATGGCTGACCAAGATGGATGGAAAGGCCTAGTAATGGGCAAAGATTCAGGGCCAGGATGTTAGCGTATGGAAAGACCAAGCCCAGGACACCCAGGGCACCACCTGTAGATCACCCAGGGAGAGGAGAGGAGGGAAGGATTGTTTAGTTGGTAGAATATTAAAGAGCCAACTGAGAAAGTAGCCCTTATTACCTAAACTTAGGGCTGGAGAATCTTCCTAAAGTCTTCCAGGGACTCAGAAACAAGTTGCTGTCTCTCCGGAACAGAATGGCGAGATTAAGAAGTCAGAAGCCAGAAAGCATCACCTAATTCCTAGGTATACAGAACTGAGCCTCGGTTTCTCTGCCTATAAAATGAGATCCATACTATTTAATTCGCAGGATTGACAGGGGTTCAAAGTAGAGGTTCTTAACAGAGCTAGTGTCAGACCCATGTGCAGTAAGAAGGGGCTTCAGCAAAGAAGTATTTCATGCAAAAGCAGGAAGTCTGCTTCTGCACAGCAAGTTAAGAGAACAGATGCAAAAGTGAGGTCAAGATTGCAGAGCAAAGAATCCAACTGGTAAAGTGGAGCTGGACTATACAAACAAACCTGAGGCTCAGGAGAGAGCTAGCTATCTCAAGCTACCCCACATGACCTTGGGTTAAACAGTTGTTTATAAGGGACATGGGGCTTGAGATGCTGAAGGCAGAACAATGCTAGCAGATTGTCACATTGATGTGAAGGTTGGGCCGTCATTCTGGCTCCAGAATTTAGTCTGGGCCATTGGCAAGTAAAAGGTGAGGACAAAGTGGAACTCTGAAATAGCTTCCTCACTCTCTTGCTTTCTTCCTAGTTTCTTTTATGTTTCTGAATCATGCACTATGTGACAGCCATTGGAGGCCTCTACCTAGAAATCCTGACAGAGCTGAACCTTAGGGGTGAAGAGACTGGGAAGTGGGCCCCACAACACCAAGGGCAAAGCACACACCTTCTTACTTTCAAAAGATTCCTCCAGAAAATAAATATGGACACTTCCCAGTGTTCTGATTAATGCATGTTAAAAATCTGCTTAAAAATAAATGTGACATCAAGTCTCATTTTGGGCCACTGATTGGCACACCATACTAGCTGGCACACATCAAGTGTGAATAATAGACCACCCTTCCTTAAATTATCAGGGTTATTCCTTAATCCTCCTAACTTAGGGTCATCAGTGACAGTATCATTTTATAGATGAGAAATTTGAGGCTAAAAGATGTGTGTGAGTGTGTCCAAGTTCTTATAATGATTAAATAATAGAGCTAAAATTTTTGTCAAAGACAATGCAGTTTGTTTTATCTTAGGATACTGAGACAGAGTTTCACTGTGTAGCCCAGGCTGCCTTGAATTCGTTGTAATGTTCTGCCTTTCTCTTTAAGAGACAAGCCACGCCCACTCCCTTCCAGCTTCCAGCCTCAGACCCTGACTCACTCTTGCTCCCGCTCTTTCAGAAAAGCAGCTGCCCCTTCTTCTCCTCTCACCCCCTCTTTTTCTTCTCTCTCTCTCTCTCTCTCTCTCTCTCTCTCTCTCTCTCTCTCTCTCTCTCCCTCTCTCTCTCTCTCTCTCTCTTTCTCTCTCTCTGTCTCTCTCCTTTACTCCCTCTCCCCTTCTCCCAAAATGTTTAACTTTACATGGTGTGCCTGCCCATCTTTTGCCCGCCCGCCACATGGCTGGAACCATTGGGGACCTGCCCATGTGGTCTCAGGGACCCGCAGAGCCCGCAGCAAGCTGCTGGGGACCCACAGCAAGCTGCCAGGGTTCCGCTAAAAAGAAGAACAATACTCGTGATCCTTCTGCTTCCGTCTCTTGAGTGTCAAGATTACAAGTGGACAGTATCATGTCTGGCTCCACCCATGTTTTGAGATTTTAGCAGCTCTGTGTTGCTAAATTATGGACTTCTACCCAAGTACCAGTGACTCCTCCTCTTCCTTACATGATGGCAGGTGCCACCTGGCACACGGGCCTGGAGAATATTGATATTTCCCTTACCAGCCTCTGAGAGCTGAGTGTGGCTCCCTCTGCTTCCCTGCCTCCAATCTCTTCCTTTCTCAGCTTGTTTAGGATCAGCAATGCCTCCTAGCCCTGTTCTAGCCACAGTCTTTAATAGGTTTCTTTAAGATTGTATTTAGTACTTTAATTCTAGATATTGGATTTCTGAAGCTCTGTGACTTGTAGGACAAAGGTTAACCTCTGTCTATTTAACCTGGTAGGCAAATAGATAAATGCCCCTCACTCTCAAGTACTGAGTTCTGTGCAGTTGGGGTTTGTCCTGTTATCAAATAATTCCATTCCTTGATGAATCTCCCTTTGAAAGCAAGGCTTCCTGCTGAGTCTTGAGCAGAAGAGGTGGATGGCTTAGATTTTGTGAGGGAATTGATTAGCAGTGTTTAAATCAAGGGACCAACTGTTTGGGAGTAACACATCCATGTTATTACTACATATTCTTTTGGACAGCTTGTCGGTGGCTCAGATTCAAGGCACTCAAGACAAGGTAGACCAGGGTAGAAAAATCACTGTCTCTTAGCTTCCCACTCCCATGAGCGCTGCTTATATTGCCAACTCCCCTGGAAAACACATAGCCTAGGGTTATCTATCTATCTATCTGTCTGTCTGTCTGTCTGTCTGTCTGTCTGTCTGTCTGTCTATCTATCTATCTGTCTATCTATCTATCTATCACCCTTCATGTCTTCTTTGCCATAGAATCTTGATTTGGTTCAATTGTTTGAATACAGTTTACTGGGAAGCTGGGTCACACTCCAGTGCATGATGGGAATGAAAATATACTCTAATGCATCTAAACTAATCATGATGTCTCTGTTCTCCCTTTCAGGCAATTGCCATAGAAATAGGTACATGGCACAATTTGTTCAGTGAGATTTAAGGCAGCTTTAGGGAACATTTTTTTACTTTTAAATTGATATTAAAATAATGAAATTCACTCTTACCCCACTTACAAACTTTGATATTGCTAGGTAAGAGTGATAGCTGGAGCTCTGGCAACTATTTTGAGATCAAGAGGAAACCAGCATGAGAACAAAAGTCAGTGTAATGAGGACGTCCATGCAAGAAGACAGAAATAACCCTACTCTTTGATGCTGCATTGAATGGCGAGATAGGCTGGAGTTGTCTGTACTTTTGCTTTGACAAACACGTGTATTGAAAGGGATAATGGTGTAACCAAGAGGATGTTTCATTTTGTAAATTAAAAAAAAAAGAGGCCACTGGGACACCAAGGAGGTGGATAGGAGCCTTGCTTTAGACACTAAGCTATCTGTAGGTGCAAACAGACACAGAATCTTTTAAGGCAGAACACCCATGGTGCAATTCAAAGAAAGAAGCATTTCTGCCCTGGCTCCCAACTTCTAGAAAGTTACCATTGACCTGTTTCTTCTCAAATAAAAGTACAATAACCCAGTTCTACATTCTATAGATTTGTGATTTCCAAACCACAGTCTTTTGCTACATCAGAAAAGACAGATGTCTTGTTGGCAAAGTATTAATAAAGAAAAAGCCACCAGGAAGAGCACAACCTTCCATCTCCCCTACCACCCTTATAACTACTGCTCTCCCCTACCACCCTTATAACTACCGCCTATGTTCTCTGACCAGCTGTTGTCGCCCTGTTGCCATTGTTATTTGAGGTGGGGGGATGGAGGTCATGGGGTGTTTCTGTCCCCAGTAGGGATGGCATGGTTTGAACATCATTAAACTAGCCCTGTCAGGGTGACTTAATTAAGTTTTAAGGCAACTAGGGCATTCTCTCATTTAATCATCATTTCAATTCTGGAACTGGTTCCCAGTGAACCCAAATATTGAGACTGCTTGTTTTACTTCAGAATCCAAATACACAAAATTAGCAAGATCAGCGCTCAGAGCATTGGCTGCTGCCAACTAAGAGCTGGGAGAAGTCCTGTGTATATTATTAAATTGTGCATAATCATGGTGTGTGTCTAGCACCCAGCTTTCATGGACGAGTACATCTTTATCTCTCAGGCTATGACAGCTTCCCATTATGAAGATGTTTGCAGTGTTCACACAAAGCATGAGTCAACTGGCCCCTTTGCCTCATCACTTCTTCCATTGTTTAAGTCGCTGCTGTGTTTTCTTCAGTCAGCATCAAATGAAAGTTGTCTTGTTAGTGGTTGTCCTCCTACAGCAAGTTAGGAATTGACTGTCCCATGACACCCGATCAACTCACATAGCCTGTTCAGTGTAACTGAGTGAATCTGTAAAGGACCAAGAATGACCATGCACTTTTGGAGAGAGTGACAAGGGTAACTGGATGTTCTGTGGGTACCTAGCAAGGGTCAGATCTGAGGACAGGTGCTTCCATGCGGGATCTCATTTGATTCTTAGTACAGTCCTACAACATAGCTGTGGTAACCTCCAATTTCTGATATTGCAATAAGGGTTTCAGGGTTTGAAGGTGTATCTTGTCAAGGTCATGCAGCTAGTAACTTGTGAGAGTCTGGGGTCAACTAAATGTGTGCTTCGATCCTAAGTCCTTGCTCTGCCCCCCAATGCCTTTCTAGAAAGGAGAGAGAGGGAAATACAAAGGATAGGGTGAAAAAGAGCCAATGCACAAGAAAAGGCAAAATAATTGGAAGAAATACGAGACTATCAGAGAGAGGCCATTAACAATTCATGTGGGTAGGAGGAAAGGATATAACTGAAAAGGAAAACAATGAAATTGACAGAAAAGAAAATTATGAGAAGCAGTAAACATCCTAAAACATAAAAAAGTAAGATTTCCCAGGAGATGTTTCAGAAAGAAATCAAAATAAATGATAAGAAGACAGAGGGAGAAGGAAGGAAAACAAAAGATTGATAGGGACGCTTCACTCTCTGTTTCCTGGAAAGTTCCTTGTAGGTTATTTGAGTGGGGACCCTGATAGGAACATGATTCGGCTCTGACATTAACATTATCTAATCTTTAGGGAAGTGAATCTAATATTTAAAGTTTTAGACAGCCTCTCACCTCTTGGAGTGATTCCTTGAATCTAAAGGTGAATCAGGGGAAGTGAAACATTTTCCTGGGAGCAAAAGCTGTCTTCCTGTGAGGTAAATTACATCTTCCTGGACACCGAGAGCTATAAATCTTAGTCCTTGCAAATTGTAACCACTGACTGCTATGAACTCCAATGAGGGGTCAGCAGCTAAAAGAGGCCCTGTATCACGAATCTCCAAAATTGCAGACCCCTGCAGTGTGGAAATCATTTCCTGGGGCTCCCAGTGTGCTCATCCCATCCATCTGGGGCCAGGGACAAAGTGATTCTTGAAGTTTTGAATGATTTTTTTCACTGAAGCAAATGAAAACATACTGAATAGCAGAAACCTGCTGGGAGGCCTCTGACTTCAGCCATGGCAACATACATCCATGTACGTATACCGGCATGCATGTACAAGTGTCTGTGTGTGACACATACATGTATCTGGGTTCAAGTTGTACCCATCTGCGTGAAGATGTGTGTGTGTTAGTGTGCGTGTATGTGCGCTCATGTATGTGCATGTATGCAAGCGTGTGTGTATGTGTGTGTGTGCATCTAGGGGAACATGTGTATTTATCTGTACACTGCCCTTATTCACCCCCTGTACAAGTAGCAACAGGGCCCTGAGGGAATGTCTCTAGAGTGACAACCTATAGAAATGTAAGCATTGGCTTAGAGTCTGAAAAAAACTAACTGGAATTCAGTTTGAGTGAATTCTTCCTCTTTTTGCTGCATGGACAAGTAGCCAGGCCTATCAAACCTTGGTTTTTATATCTATCAAATGGGATATCAATTCCTGCCTAATTATTGTAAGGACCAAATGAGGTAACATTAAAAAAGAAATGTGTGTTCTCACTGCCTTTGAGGCAACAATGGAAAGTAAAGTAATAGATGATGGTTAATACCACTAATTGTACATGAGCCCAGTATTGTCCCCTTGAAAGCCAGGGCCTAGCTGGAGAGAGAATCACAGAGAATCAGATGAGTTTTCCAATACCCACAGACAAGCCAGGAGCCTCCCATGGCTTTTGGACAAGTCCTTCTTCCAGGAAATCTCAGGTGCTATTCTCAGTCCAGGGGGTCACTTGGACTGCTTTGATGCTGAGGAAGAGAAACCAAGAACAAGGCCTTCAAAGCACAGTGTGCTGTCCTTGTGGAGAGTCCTGGTCTCCTTGGGAACACACACTGTCCTGCCACCCATTCCTAGGAGCCCAGAGCAAAGCAAGTTCTCCCTCTATCCCCTGCCTCCACACCATACTTCCTCTGATAGGCAAAAATACCGGGCCTCCAACTCAAAGGAAACGCCAAGTTAACCTTTCTAGCACTACAGCAAATGTTAACCGTCTGCCTTGCCTCTCGTAATGCCAGTCCAGGCACCAGTCAGTAACCGTCTGTTAGAAATACAGAGAGTATATGTCAAAACCCACTCACACAGGCTGAATTGAAAAAGAGCAGTTACTACTGCAAACTCTATATGCATTATTTATCAAATGAACTCTCTGCAGCAGGAATACAATTCATTTCTAGTCTCTCTTTCTCTCTCTTGTTCTTTCATTTCAATAGAAGATGAAAGGAACCATTTATAGGATCTTTCCAGGTATTACTCATGCAGCAGCATCCTTTGCAAGGGTATAAAATCAGCTCTGGCTGTCGCTTGAGTAGAGTAGACCAGACAACCTATCTGGCAGGTTTTGGCAGGCTCCCCTGTCAATGGCCACCACCAGCACCCTATTCCATCTCCTGGAATTTGAATAGTTAGATTTCTCTTCCATGTGCATTTGAGGAGGTGGGAACCTTGACTCAGAGCTAAGCAAATAACGTCTTAGCGCATTTTCTCGGTGACATAAATTTTAACAAAATACAAGATAGAGAAGAAATCCTCAAGTCTTTTAGAGATCATTGTCAGAATAGAGAAAAGGGAATAGCTTTCCCTCAGTTTTGATTGGTGTGAGACTTAAAATGGAGACCATTGAGCTTCATAATTATATAGGCTGAAAGCTAGTTTTAGCTTGTAGACATGGTGGTGGTAATGGTGGTATTTGAGATGTTAGTAGTGTTTAAAGGCAATAATGATGGCATTGGAAATGATAAAAGTAATAATGGGGATGTTATCAGAAATGATAGTGGTGGTAATGGGGATTGTGATATTAGCATTGGTGATGGTGAAGGTAAGAGGGAAAGGCTTGTAGTACTGTCATGTGTGGTGAAGATGAGTGTGTTTTATGTGTCCTATGGTAGAGTGTAATTGTTTATGAATTTTTCAATAGGATACATCTTCAAAAAGAAGGCACAGTGCTCCTACATCATATCAGATCTCCAAAGAACCTCTGCTATTAAGTTCTGTCTGATTTGTGTCTGTCAGAGCAGAAATTAGACAATAAAATTTTCATTTCTGAGGGACTACCTGCCTTCAGGTAGTGCAAACGCTTTCTCAACTTAAGCACTGGGTATCTCAATCATTTTCTCTCCTAAAGCCCAAATCTTGCTAGTTTCAGACCCCAGCTGTAACTCAGATCCACCCCTCCGGTGCTTGGTTATACCCTGTTCAAAGCCTGTTCATTGGTTATTATAACCAATAACTAAATAATATTATTTAGTTTAGTTTGTATGAGTTTGGCCACCCCCACCACATCTGAATGTTCTTCAAAGTAGGGTACATGCTTTATCTTTCTTCAATTCCACACCCTTTAAATAAATATATATTAAACAAATGAATGGATGGATAGATCAATGAACAGACAGGTGGTATTACAGTTTTTTCCTCAAAATACATGACACACAGCCTTCTAAAATAGTTGAGAAATTAGATTAAGCATTGTTATAATTTTAATCTGTCTTATTTGGCTATGCACTGTATGAACTACAATACTTAACCTGCAATAATGGCACAATTGTTATGAAAATAACCAATCACCATCTACCTAGATTTTATACTCATTGCACGATCTATGCCTGGTTCTATAAGCCTGGTCAATCACTCATTTCTGGAGAAATCATAGGCTCAAGGGAGAAACTTATTTTTGTTTAACTAAATTGATGTACTATCAAACTGCCTTCTTCTAAACGTCTATGTTTACACTCATAGACAGGCTCACGTTTTGAATGCTCATTCCCCAGGTAGTGCCACGATTTTGAAGTCTGTGCAACATTTATGATATAGGGCCTAGCCGTAAGAAGTAGGTCACTAGGAGTGGGTCTTTGAATGTTAAACCCATCACTGGTTCCCATTTTTCGTTCTGCTTTCTGGTCTACCACAATGTGACCAGACTCTGCTACACATTCTATTTAAGATGAATGGAACTGGTCTTCCATGCCGTCTTTATCATGATGCCCTGAAAATATAAGCCAAAACAAATCTTTTCTCCCTGGGATGTTTGTGTCACATGCTTTGGTCACCATGCATGTGCAAAAGTAACTAATATAAGCATAAACATCTTCTCAAGTCTTTCAAGAAAGAGAGAAGAGGGGTGGGGGGTAGTGGGAGGGGACCGGGAGAAGGGGAAGAAAGGAAAAAAAATTTTTTTTATCTTTAATTATGTTCTTGAATGGAAAAAATAAAACAAAACAATGTATGGAAAAAAAAACTTTAAAGCCACCAAGATAAAAAAAAAAGAAAGAAAGAGAGAAGTAAATTACAACTATACTATTTTAACAGTCCACAATTATTGAGCTATGTCAGGTACTATGCTAAACCCTTCACGTGCTTTATCTTCTTTAATTATCACATAGAGCCACATAGAGCCTGTGAAGTGGATATGAGTTTCAAGATGGAACGCTTGGAGATTTGAAATAATTTGCATTATAGTCTCATGACTATATATCAGCTATACTTTGGATTTAGATTCAGATATAAGTTAAATAATAACTGACACCACTTACACAGCCTCTATTAGACCAGTTCTCATCTCTGAATCTTTGTATCTGCACCTGAAAAGTGGAAAAATGACACTAAACTTCAGGGGAAGAATTAAAAGGAAATTTCTTCTTTCTTATACACAATAATGATTAGAAATGTATAATTGATGTACTATTATAAATTTTGTATATACATATATACGTCTCTGTGTTCTTTGACCAAGATAAAAGTAAATTGTTCAGTAGACAATTTTTTTTCTCTCTGTTTTTCTGCTTATGGGCCTCTAGCTTTAAGTGATGGAAACAGGTCTGATTACAGATCCAATCGTAATGTTCATGCTCTCACACATGGTACATGCAGACTTAAAAGTGAGCTTTGTCCCTGGGCACAAAAAGTAAATTCTGAGGCAGCTTTAGGAATGTGAATGTCATGTAACCCAGTGACGACAAAGTAGGCAGACTAGTTTAACAGCTAGCTCACTCAACATAACTCAAAGTCTTACCCAACAATCTACTTGTACATGAGCAATGGCAAAGCCAGGAAGGCCACTCGCATCCTTCTGCCTGTCTATGAGCACAAAGTTTCCCAAACACAGCTATAAGATGTGGACACTTGTGAAGATCATCAGTAGGCCAGGCCTCCCTCACCACCCAGCAGCCTGCTTACGACAGCTCTTGGCCTATGTTTCTTTCCTATGGCTCTACCCGAATGTTGAAAATTAATTTAACTCTGATCATACCAACAGAGGAAAAGTTAATAGAAGTTTTATTTTTAATATATGGGGAACCTTAACAGGATTTAAGCTTAATGCCTCAGAAATGGGAAGGACTGCTGACAATTTATCTACTAAAATCTGTAGACTTTGGTGGGGAACTAAAGAAATGGGAGAAGTATTATTCCAGCAGCTAGCCGCAGGATAGAAATAGCCCCCACAGCAATCAGGAGGAATCCCAATAGTCTGCCAGCCCAAGAAATTGACTCATAAATTGTACAAATCCTCAGTTTCCCCTTATTGCCTTGACCTCCAGTTTTCTTTGCTTTCCTGGAAATATATCACCTCAATTTTTTGAAGATATAATTGAGCTTGTCACTTAGAATCATAGAATTTTAGAGTTGATTTCTTCCAGCTATAATAATTTATGATACTAAGAGCTGTGAAGGGAGAGTGTATAAGAGCAAACTGTGTTGAACATGGGCCATACATTTTCTTTTAGACATGGCTCTTGGCTGTTTTCAAGAGCTACAAACAAGACAAAACAAAGTTCTCATGCAAAACATTCTTCTACACACTTAAACCCAATTGACTGAACCATCCAGTGTTGGACTATGTTCTGTGTCAGTCACTGCTATAGGCACTTAGGGGCAAAGAAGCAACTGAAACAGTCAAAAGCCTTTGCCTTACTGGAACTTTCACTCTAGCAAAGGGGAAGCAAAACTAGGCACCAAATAAATAATAAGTTGTAGAGCACAGAAGAAGTTAGTACTGCTATAAAGAAAGCCAAATCAAGGAAGAGGAGGTCATTGGGAGACTCCACTGTATACAGAGCAGGCCCACAAATGAGCAACACTAAGTGAAGGTCGATAAGGAAGTGAGAGAACAAGCATCATGCCCCACCAGTGCCAAAGAATTCTAGGCAGAGGAACCCAGAGCTGCAGAAGCTAAAGTCAGAGAATCATCAGTAAACACATCATGGGTTATGAGTGAAGACGAGCATATGAAATGAATCAGGTGGAGGTATGACTAAAATGGTGCTGTGAGCCAAAGAGCTGGTACAAGCAGGGTAACCAGACTTCTTGACTGTCCAAGACAACCCCACAATAAGCCTGTTCTCCTGGAAGTAGCATCAGTAGCACCCTGCTCACTTTCAAAGTGCCTCTGCTTGGGTGATAAATTATATATGCACTCCTGACTCTGGGGTCACATTTAGGACACTGGCTTTTATTTTAAGCAAGATGGGCACCCTGGGAGTTGGAAGGGGGATAACTTCAACTAAGTGACTTCAACTAAGTGTTGGTTTATGTTTGTCCAACTGGCAGCCTGTGGGACACATGCATCCAAGGATGGCTATGAACGAGTCTCAATACATTTGTATATGACAGCACCATGTTGTAATGACAATATCAGACACTCCTGTGAGTCCTCTGTTCTGTCTGGAAGATCCTCAGCAGGAGCTGCATCAGGAGTAATGACACCTTTGTCACACTCAGATTGTCCCCTTTATTCCTACAACCTCACTCTTCCATTTTGCCAGCTGGTGACAACTGCTGATCTTTAAGTATGTGATTTAAATATTGCCTCCTTCCGACATCATCCTTGCCACAGTTCCACTGCCCCAAATGCTTATAAAATTAAAGGTCTTCTGGATTGATATTTTGAGTATTTTGTTTCCAGCTCTATTGTGTTTGCAGGTTATGTTTAGCCATTAGTCAGTGTCTCAGCCGTAAAGCAGGCAGGATGTTGTGTAATGCTCTTCACTTTCCACTTAAAGTACACATTCATCCTAAGAAATGCAGTATGGCCCCATCCTGAGTATCAGGGTACCAAACCTTCCCAAACCTTGGGAGTGCAATGCTAGCCATTCCATTTCCCCCCATGGAATCTATGGGTGGGGAAATTCAGATGGAGCCTAAAAGATGTGGTGATATCTGGCTAGGAGAAATGACTGGAGATCAGGAGAACAGGGCAGGCGGATCGTTTCTGAGATGGCTTCTTAAATGTGTGTCTGGCCCCTAAGCTGTAATGACTCAGCTGTCCTCACTGGGAGTACTGAGGTGGGGCTGTAGCATGGTAGCTTATGTAGGGACTCAGTGAGTAAGGTATTATCTGGCCTTCACTACTGAGCCTCGGCAGTCAGATAGTCTTGTTCCCACAATACTGTGCTGATTACAATTTCTCAAGGCTGTTTAGACAAGCAGAGGGGGCAACAGCCTCACCACTCATAAGGAGAGGCCCAAATGAATTTGCACCTAATGCTTTCAAACTCCCATAGTTCCCACAGTTTTTGGTGAAGTAACCAAGGCTCCGGGAGCATGCTGTTTGACCTCAAGTCATGTGTTCTTTCGTGCTTGTTGGGGACACCTATTGTGGGGATCAGAGACTGGCACACTGTGAATGAAGTGTGGCCAGCAGCTCCTGCATGATTTCTAACTTCTGCTAATAATCTCAATGAATGTCACACATTGTGCTAAGAGGCAGAGAAGGCATTTGGGAGTGTGGCAAGACATTTTGGTTAGGGTCTATCTCCTTAAACCCTTTTAACTTAAAGACATGTTCTTGATCCCATCACTAATCCTAACAGACAGATGCTTAGATTCATTTAGGAGAAACCAAGCAACAGTTGGGTGGCTTTAGCGACACTAGGTTTAAGTACAATTTTCCGTCTCCTATGTGGATAATAAGAAGCCCGAGAACAGTGAGACACTGTCTCCAGAATTGTGCCCCACCCACTCCTCCTGTTCTTTCCACATACTTCAGATATGGCTACAATGAAAACAGTTTTATCCTATTTTAAAAAACAGAAACAAAACTACCCATCAGGAACTTGACATCACAATTAACTGTGTGACCCAGAGTCCCTCTCACCTCTTCGGTACTTTATTATTTAGTCATTGATGTTCTGTGACTTGACCACCACCCTTCCACACATAGCTTTGTACTGTTCAAGGAATGGACTGCACAGCTCTCTTTTTCCCTCAGTTACCAACCTGGCTCCTCAAGGCTGCTTACACATTGTAAAATATTTCAGTCAACCACATGAGGACTATGGGGCATAAATCTGAAGTTACATCATCCTTTGCTTTGTTCTCTCTCTCTCTCTCTCTCTCTCTCTCTCTCTCTTTCTCTCTCTCTCTCTCCATCCCCTCCTTCCCTGGTCCAAAGCATCACTTCTGACACAGACTGTCAAGTTGCCTCTACACTGTGATTGATTGGTTGGTTGGGCTTGGAGACACCTGTTCTTGCTCTCCCAATACGAAGCCATGAATCACTTAGGTTTTGCTTCATTTTGTTTTGTTTGTTCTATTTTAATAAAATACATATAACATAAAATTTACCATTTAGCCATTATGATTCACCAGTATTCCATTATGTGGCAGTCATCACCACCACCCACTTCAAGAATATTTTCATCATGCCAAGCTCAGTCTCTTTTAGCCATTAAGTAGAAACCTTCTGTGATTGGCTAATTTCACTCACCATAATAACCATGTGGTTTTTCCACGTAGGGGCATGAACCACAGTTTATCTGTCCATTCTTCAATCAGTGAACATTTGGCCTGTTTCCACCATTGGTTGTTATGTGTAGTGTTGGTACAAATGGTGGTGCACAGGGTCATCTTTAGAAATTACAAACCAATCCCTGTCACTCCCCACCTACCGAAAGCTTTCCAATACTTAGTGCTAAGAATAAAATCCAAACATCTTCTGTGATCCACCAAGACCTGTACATCTCACTCTCTCTTTTTTGCCTCTACACCTGCCCCTCACCAGGCTCCAGCCACAACAGCCTCTGTCCCATCCACAACACTCTAGCACACCCTCGTGTCAGCCTCTGCGCCCGCTCCTCCCTCTGCCTAGAATACTTTTATCCCCACCCAGAGGAAGGCCAGCTCCTTCTCCCCATCCAGGTTTCTGCTGAAACATCTCCTTAGAGGGCCTGGCCATCCGAGTTACAGCAACTTCATGGGAACGGGCAGTCACCACGCTACTGTTAGATGACATCCGTGTTGTCTGTTGTGTTCCATGTTCTTCTGGACTATGAAGAACACTTAAAACGCCAGGACAGAGCAGTCCCTAGAACAGAAGAGGTTTTCTAAACGAGTAAGGTCTGGACATCTGATTTCACTGCCCTGAGCAGGAGCAAAGCAGAATAAAAGAGTCCCCAGAAGCTGACATAAAGGAGATGTAGAGTGCACGGTGCTGGCTTTCATTTCTTTCTTGCTTCACTTGTAGATCGTGCTTCCTTTTCCCTTGGCTGCTGCTCTGGCTGCCTCCCAGCGGAAGCCTGGGACAGATAAACATACGGCATGGCAGGATACACCTGATATGATAATATCCAAGCCACATGTCCATTCTCAAGTATGTCAAGTGTTATGTTCTCAGACAATATAGAGATGACAGGTAAGACCTGGCTGGGCACTGCCAGAGCAGTTATTTTTCTAGGTACAAAGCAGTTATTTTTCATGCCACACAGTACGTGTAAAGAAAGGGCCCAGGAGTCTGTGTTTCTCCACATTCAAAATGCTATATCATTTTTCAGGCTGGGCTTGATTTCTCCTTCTTCAATAAGAATAACAGTCCTGCCACACTGGCAACAGGTAGCTCTACTTCCTGTCAAGGATGGCTCCATGAACAGCTAGGAAAACACCAGCCACTGTACACTGCCCAGCAGCTAAGCAGCTCCAGAGTCTACTCTTAGGCCGGGATAGCCTCTCAGGAAATGTCTTCTCTATCAGCTATCAGGAAATGTGCTCTCTATCATGGTACCATGGCAACAAAATCCCCCTCGGAGGAGGCATGCAATATGGTAGGGTAGAGGACAGGTCGGGGATTGAATGTCTTCTAGATTACTCCCTTTTCATCCTATGGGATCTTGAGATGACTTTCAGGCTCTTTAGACCTCGGTTTCTGCAAAGGCAAGAGTAAGTTAATGGGGAAAGAATGACCTAGAAAACCTTAGAGACGGTGGCCAGGTTTAGCCAAAGGATGTAAAGATATACGAGTGGGCGAATGGGACAGAAAAGCTTCCATGGCCTTCATGGTTCTGACTCCCAACAGCTCACTTCTGGGAGCACACTTCTTAGTGAGGGTGGGGGAGTGGGGAGAATAAAAAGTCCTCCTCCTGCTAAAATTTGCATTTGTAAATCCATAAAATGCCAGTGAATGGCAATATTCTCTTGTCATAGGATGCAGCTAGCCATGCTTTCAGATCCCCGTGCAGCAGTTGATTCTTCAGGCATTCCTGATTGTTCAGGGTGGACCCTGACCTTCATGGCTCTGTCCATACCCTGCACACAGTCAGAGTCATGTTTCCATAAAGGATGAACATCAGTTGTTCACTCATCAAACAAAACATGCTGAGTACTACCTATTTATGCCACTCCCACCAGCTATAGAGGTTAAAGATGGGCTTCATTCTTTCGGAGCTTGATGTCCAGAAAACTAAGGAAGTAGGATGAACAGGCCATTCTGGAGGGATCCGTGCTAGAAGCTATAGGCTGTCACACAGGCTGTAATAGGAGCCCAGAGCAGAAAATTTAACCCAAAGTTAAAAGGTATCTTCGCCTGCGAGGTGGGTCTTCCTGGAAGAGGTGATGTCTAAGCTCTGACTTAGGGGAGTCTAAAGGTCTCCGTATGTCATTCCTGAAAGATCAGCCCACAGCTGCAGGAGACTCTGAGAAGATGGTCCACAGTGTCTTGGAGAGAGGAGTATCTGATGGGGGAAAGACAGAGAAACAAAGGTTATAAAGCCCTGACAAGGATCCAGCAGAAATTGGTACAAATTACAAGGCTGGACAATCACTTTTCCTTTCTGGTGTCACCTGAGGCAGAGGGTCTCCTTGGTGGACTGAGGTTTGTCCCAGAGATGCTCAAGCCAAATGAGAGAGTGGAAGAGCTAACTTTCTCACCAGAATCCTGAGATGCCTGGTGAAGAGGGAATAGACTCCAGAAGGAAGTGAGCAGGGGAAGAAAATGGAGACATGATTGATGCAACAGGGAACCTGTGGGGGTGGATGAGTGGGTACTCAGAAAGCACCTCAGGGAGCTGTGAGACTTCGGCTGAGGTTGATTTATATCAACAGAAAATGTGACACTTCCGGGGCTACAAAGAAGGAAGCTTGGAGGGGAGAAGCCCTGACAGGCAGATCTCAAATATAAAGTCACTGAATCCCATTGACTCCTGTGACCAGGTGAAAGGAGACCCATCACAAAGTCAATCCAGTTTAGTGGGCACCCAATGTGCTAAGAAGCAGAGGGGAGCCTGCTGTGGGATAATGCTGTTGGACGCTGTAAAGATTTGTCACTCGTATCAGTTTAATAAAACATTGATTGGCCAGTAGCCAAGCAGGAAGTATAGGTGGGGCAACCAGACTAAGAATTCTGGGAAGAGGAAAGTCAGAGTCAGTCACCAGCTAGACGCAGAGGAAACAAGATGAGAATGCCTTACTGAGAAAAGTTACCAAGCCACATACAAGAATTATGGGTTAATTTAATTTCTAAGAGCTAGTTAACAATAAGCCTGAGCAAATAGTTCAAACAGTTTATAATTAATATAAGACTCTGTGTGTTTCTATGGGACTGAACAGCTGTGGGACTGGGTAGACAGAAACTTCCCTCTACAGAAGCCCCTGCTTCTTCTGGTGCATCTGTGAAGCCTCATTTTTTTTCCTTACAGCATTTTGCTTTCCTCCACCATTCTCGCAGATATCTTTTCAGGGATGTGAGGCCATCATGAGTATCTAGTTTTCAGGGTTCATTTAATGCTGACACAGCACACAATGTAAATTTCTCCTAAGTGGTCTGCAGAAACACCCAATATATTCAGGAATCCAGCATGTGCAGAGGAGATAGGGAAAAATGAAAGGGAGAAAATGATGACCCAAAGGCATCCTGCAGGATTAGCTTTCTATGAGATACCCAAGTGTGGTGGTGCCCTATAGGCATTGCTGTGGGCATAGAAATGCTTGTGTTAATGTGTGTATGTGTACATTTATGTATTTTGTGTGTGCTCCTTTGTACATATCTGTGAATGCCTGTGTGTGTGTTTATGTAAGAGAGGAAGGGACAGCAAAGCTTCCTTGAAAAATACAGGTTTCTCTGCCTGGTTCAATAGAAGTCTGCAAATGGAATAGGGTCAAGGTGTTTGGGCAGGCAGCATTTTACAATGTCTTCTAAAGTCCCATTTGGTTCTTACTGTTGAAGACAAAGGTTTAAAGCCTTTGCAGAACCTCCTATTATCTGCCATCACTTAAATTCGTCAGCAAGTAGCTACACCAGCAGGCTGATCATTATATCAGAAGTCAGGAACTTATAAAAACTGATCTCAGGCCCTGAAGCCAGGTCTTCCTTGACCTAGGAATGCCAAAGTGTGTCCAAGAAATTGTAGCATTTCTAGGCTGCCTATTGTGTTGGTATAGTGACAGGCCAGTCCTTTCTTGCTGTAGAAAGCCTGCTAGCTTACACCCACACTCCATTCTTTCCCATGATCTTCTGCCCGCCTTAGGGACAGGAGCAGCTCCAGGTTCAGTTCTGGGCTACAGGTTCACTGGAGACTTCCCGGGGTCACCAATTGAACATGAGGAACCTTGAACCTAGAAGTATCTTACCTGCTAGGAGGAAGGAGGGCGTGGCTGAGGAGAAGGGTGTGTATTCCCAGTGGATAGCAAGAAACCACAGAGTAGCAGGAGCGATGCTAACACCTGCTACAATCAGCAACATTTACTGAGCCCTTACCACTTACTGCCCGGCCTGTGTGTTAAGTGTTTCTCCCGGATTCTCTCATTAAATCCTCATAACAAGCTTACACGATAGATACATAATTGGCTCCACATTACATGTGTTAGGATGAAATTTAGTGGTATTAACTGAGTGGAATTTTCCTTTGAGCTCAGCACACTGCCCTGACCATGCAGAGACAAAAGCCTTTCTTGGCCAAGAAATTATTCTTTGTCCACAAGTAGGGAGGATTTTTTAAAAAGTCAAGAATAAATAATGACTAAGAGAGAATAAGAATAGTGAGAGCAAGGGGCCCAAGGAGAGAGAAAAAGATCAGTAGGGTCTCCCACAAGGTGTTGGAAAACCCACAACACAGGCTTGAAGTCTCATTGCTTTGATTCCAGAGAGAGTTTTGCCGTTTGAGAAAATGTTTTCTGACTCCCGAGAGCTTAACTTGTTTATTAAGAGCTGGGAGTGGAAGAGTTGAGTGGAGTACTAGCTGTGTCAGCGTGAAGGCCTGAGTTTAACCTCAAACTGGCATGGTAGAACATGTTTCTAGTCCAGCACTTGGAGGGGCAAGAGGATTTCTGGGGCTCCCTGGCCAGCCAGCCTAGCTGAACTGATGATTCTGAAGTGCTTAACTCAAAAAATTACATGGCTGGCTCCTGAGAAGTTGACCTCTGACCTCTACTGGTTACACACACACATATACACAAGCACATATGTCCATACACACAAAGATGTATGCCAGGACTGCAGTGCAACATACATGGCTGTAGGTGAACTCTTCTGTCCTGTCAGACCACTCCCCAAATAACTACTCAGAGACTTATTATTAAATTTAAATGCTTGTCTGTTTGCTGAGGCTTACTACTAACTAGCTCTTACAACTTAAGTGAACTCATTTCTATTCATCTAGTGCTGCCCTGGGACTCATAGCTTCTGCCTCTCCTGCATGTCCTGCTTTCTCTCTGGCTGGCTGGCAACTCCGCTAACTCCGCCCTTCTTTTCCCCAGCATTCTCTCTGCCCTGAAAGTCCTGCCTTGCCAGAGGCTAATCAGCTTTGTATTAACAATGACAGCAACATGTCTTCACAGTGTACAAAAGGATTATTCCACAGCACATGGTTATGATCTGCACATACCTGTAAAAACAAAATAAGATTAAAAGAAAGAAATAGATGAGACTAACAGTTTCCTTTTGTTACAGTTTGGATATGAAATACCCTCCCATAGGTTCATATACTGACACTTGGTTCTAGGGTGAAAACACTAATTTTAAAGGTTCTGAAAACTCCAGGAGGAAGATCCCAGGGTCAGGAAGTAGTCCCAGGAAGCAGCACACTTTTGAAGGCTGGACCTGTTCTTAGCCCCTCCCCTTCTGTCTACTCTCTGTCTACCATGAGGTAAACAGTTTCTCTTCCACATGCTCCTGCCACCATGATTCTTTACCACACCCCAAGGCCAGAAATGGAGTCAAGCGGTTCTGGGCTGAACCTCTGAAGCCATGAGCTAAAATAAAACTGACTCCCTTTAACTGTTTCAGTAAGATCATGGAGACAAAGGTTACTAATCCATAGCTATCAGAAAAGACTAAGGAAAATCCAAGACTGATATAAGAGCCACGCCTCCCCTCCTCAAAGAAGCAAGGATAAAAGAAGGAAGCAGGTGAAGAGATGGCAGCTTGAAGAGTAGCTAAGGAACGGGAAGGAGAGGGAGGGAATTAAACTCAGTGCTGGTCTCTGAGAAGAACCAGAGCTCTCTTCTCCCCATACCCTCAGCACCTATCAGTACCCTGTACTGTCCACCGTCTCTCCCAAAAGATAAGCATCCAAGTTAAATGTAAAGAAATCCTGATGATGCATCCTAGTTTGCAGTATATATCTTTGGGAGAAGCTTGAGAGGGTTCTGTGCCTCTGTAATACACACACACGTGCACACACATGCACACATACACATGCACACATATACACACATGCACAGGCACACACACACATGCACAGACATATACACACACAGGCATGCACACACAAAGGCACACATTCATGCACATATGAATATCCTAGGCACTTATATTCTTCTTACCTTGAAGTTGAAGGCCCCTCCAGGCTGTTATGGGAGGTGTGCACCCTGTGGAGGTAAGAGATTGTTGTCAGGTATTCCCCTCCATCTCTTCCCTCCCTGCCCTTTGAGACAATCTCTCACTGAAATTGGAGTTCACCAGTTGACTAAACTGGCTGGATAATGATCCTCCACGATCCTTCTGTCCCTAACTTCCAACCCTGGGGTTTCAGACATATGTTACCTCCTAAGGACCTCTACATGAGTGCTGGGGATCAGAACTTGGATACCTATGCTTGCACAGCAAGTGCCTTAACCACTAAGCCATCTCCCAGCCTTGGCAATCTAGTTTCATGGTCATCATTTCTCTTCCTCCCCAATTTACCATGACTGCCAGTTCCCTTGCACTAGGCACCTTTGCTTTGTTTTTTATTATTAGACAGCAACTCAGATCCATTGCAAAAGTTAGAAAATATAAACAAAAGGAATAATTAAAATCCAGAGAGAGCCACTACTAATATTTTGCATGTATATATGTACAAATATATATCCATAAATACACACAAAGGATGTATGTATTTCTAGCAATACCATTTTGAGTTCATTTTAGAAATCAGATAGGAAAGAACATGAGGTATAAATTAGATGATCCATCAACAGCTACAGGGTATCCCTTACTTCAGGAATTTCTACATAGTTTTAGGAAGTTAAACTAACAGGCATTTCATGGAAGGGGAAGAGTATTCCAAGCAATAAAGTGACAGAGGCAAGCCAGATACTGCACATAGCTCCCTGGGGGCCAGCATCAAGCCAAATGGCTGAAATGTCATTTCCTTCTGCAGTGCACAGAATTCATTGCATGTATATATGTACAAATATATATCCATAAATACAACTTCAGACAATTCATGCTGAAGAGAATACGTTTCCTTCTTGCAGCATATTTTGAATTTGAAACTCTATTCTCAGAATCAGGTAGCTTTTTGTTGAGAAGCAGGGGGAGAGATTAACCCATAAGAAAGTGAGACCCTTGGCGCTTGGACCTAGAAAGTTTGGAATTGATCTCCAAACCACAGTCTTAGATAGCAGTGTGAAACAATTTAAAAAGCCCGACACACAGGAACCATGTGCTCCCCATAATGGTTCAAATGAAATTATATAGTCCAGAACATTTCAAAAGCAAAAGCTTATTTCAAACAGGGGCACATCCAGGCTACCAATGTACACTGTGAAAACTCAATAAAAGAGAACATCTAATGAAAACAGATAAAACGTACAACCGCAATCACAGGTCATGCATGAATTATTAACCTCGAGGAGTTTTCTATCAGTTCCTGGAACTGTGGATTGCATCTCCGCTATATAATTTGGGAGATATTGGTTCTCGATTTCATAAGAGAGAGCTTGAAGCAGGAAATGTAGTTATTTCTTCTTTAAATATACACTGTAATTACCAGCCGCTGCCAACTAAATGTTATTCTCCATCTGTTGGCTGCTGGGAACCTGCAGTGAGTAAACCTGAATAAGGACAGACTGTAATCTGCAGCATACATGGCTGGAGCCTACACATGCCTGTGAAGGGTTAGGAATTTATTATTGAAAATCTTTGCAGAGAGAAACCAAGAAATGAAAAATTCCTTGAACAAGTTTATTAGCCGCACAGACTCTTGGTGGATTTCTATCATAGTCATGATACAATCTAAGGTCTTTTTCTCTTTTTTCTTTTTGGTGTCTAGTACCTTAAATGATCTGGTTCAGCTCTCTCTGCACCTGGGACACATGCTTCCTGTTACCCTCCTAACAGTGCTTCAGTGAGGCTGTTTGCCCAGAGTCTTCAAAAGGGCCAAATTCTTTCCCAATACAAAGCCTTTACACATGCTTCCCCCACCCCCACTCTGTGCCATCACTGCCTCTCTGTGTAACTTTCTCATTTTTTTTTCATGTCCCGGTTTAAGCATCACTTAGGCGAGGCTTCCCCTAAACACATTTTCTTTAGTAGCTTCTGCCTGCTTCACAATCATCTCAGCATCCTGTTAATCTCCCCCAGGGCACTGATCACCATGTAGAGCTATTTGGTTGTACATCTGCATGTTAGGTTACTGTGTCTCCCAGGGAGCAGGATGACAGAGGCTTTACTTACCATGGCAATCCCAGGGATGAAAATGCTGCTCCCTGCCCTCTACTGGCTGCAGGCAGGCATGGATGATTCCTGTTGTCTGTTATTTCCTGGCTGTGGTTTGTGGAGGGTAGGTTTGAATCCGGACTCGTTCTGCAGAGATGGATCACAGGAAGCTTTGTTCATAGACCACAAGGTAAGGTCTCAATGGGGAGCCAGTCACATTTGCTCTGCTGCCTGAGATGGGCTTGTGTACATTTCTACCTATTCTCCTCAGCAGACCTAAACTTCTAAGGACCCTTTTAAATCTTGCATCTTCCATGCAAAGGTCTCAGACTGCTTGGGCAAAAACTCAAGCACCCCCTTCGAGATCGTTCCTTACTTTGAGGGACTCTTCCTGCTTCCAACCAGTCAGAGTCATAGTTCCACACTGTTGCTCCACTGCATTCTGTCTCTAGCACAGGTTTTAATTTTGATGTTGGTTTTGGCTTTCCTGCCAGGTTGTAAGTACTTTGGAATTTCTAAGTCTGGCATAACACAGAAGTTGGCTAGATCTGTCTGTCCTAAGAGATGCAGATTTAGTGGACACGGACCCTCAAGTCCATGGTGATGAAGCTAGGGCTTGCCTATTGACTTATGGCTCTGAGAATACCACTACTCAAACTTACACTTCTAGAGACACAGCCTGCTACTGCAGCCCTCTGCAGAGACCCTCTGCTAGAGAAGATTAACCCCTAAACAGAGCACTTGTACAGTCAGCAATGCTTTCTGAAACACTTGCAGTCACAAAGGAAATCATATCTCAAACCAAAGAGCAATCAGCCCCAGAATGCACCTTTCAGCATTCATTTCTTCTCAACCCTTCACCCTACTTTATCATCATCAATTTTTATGAGTCCCCCTTCTTCTCATTCCCATCTTTTCTCCCCTCTTCCTGATGATAAAACAACCCTCCTTAGCTCTGATAAGGAAATGTCACCACAGAGGGGAGTGGAAGGACACACTAGAAGTCTCATCCTCTATTGCAGCCTCTTAGCTACACTTTTAAAAAATTGTTTATCCCAGACCTTGACTTTGAATTTCCTCACGGTCCTCCTACTAAGTTTAACACACAGTTGATGATCAGGAAACACTTTCAAACCATTAAAAAAGGACCTGGTTGGCCTGGAATCCTAAGGGTAGGTTAAATGTGGCAAACCTTTCACAGAGTAAAATCATGTGCCCATACCCCTGATCTTTCTGCTGTAGCAGAGAACAATATTCTTCTTCAAAACTCTCAGGGTAGAGCCATCCAGAGTCAGGAAATGCATAGCTCAGATTAAAATAAGATGGCAATAAAATGACACACAAATGTGTGGTTGTAAACGCTGAAGGGACTTTACTTAATCAAGCAAAAGGGCACAGCTTTCCTATGGCAGCATAATGCAAAGGCATTTTATTGCTCTGGCAATCGCGAAAAAAAAAAGTCAGATGACTTTATGGGGGCTTCTTCTAAATTACCTTTATTAATGCATGTAATATTATTGAAAAATTACATTACAGAGTAAATGTTCCATTGAGCTACAAGTTGCCCACAGGAAAGTGTTGTAAATATACGTGGGTGAATATGTTACTGTCTTTACAGCCCACTTTTCACTGACTACAGCCTTTGAAAAACAAACTAGCACTGTTCACTGGGAAGGGGGTGGGGACTTTGCAATGAATGTCCACCATAGATGAATCCGTAGTGCCTGAAGACAGATGAATTGTATTTAAGCATGATAACCTGTTTGGGAGTTGCTTCCGGACATGGTCTCAGACTCCTTGGATCTTTCTGATATGTTGGCATTTGTTTTTAGAAACCTGTCCTGACTGGTTTGAATAAATACAATTTGGGGCAGTTGACAGGACTTTTTATATTTATTGCATTTTAATGCTTGGAAACAGAATGACTAATGGCTGAAGCCAGCCAAGGTGATGTGAGCAAAAGCTTTCTCTTCATTCTTTGCACTCTGTGTGCATCTGTCTCCATGGAAAAATGCATTTGTTGTGGTTTCAGGATTCTTGAATACTTTCTTCTTAACCCTTGAGTCAGCCCTAAAAACATGCTCTCACTCTCAATGTTCAATGAGCCGCTGAATGTAACATTAGAGTCCTGGATCTCAGAACAAGTGTTAGAACCCACCTCTCTCCTCTATCCATCTTTGAACACTCCCCCTCAGGTGTGACCCCAGGGCTTTTCATTCTAACTTAGGGTCTTCTTGTTTTTGCAGAAGTCTCTAATCACTTTTAGGACTCTCAGTCTTGTCCTAATTTATGAGGCTATTTTACATGTCCTGCTGACTTTTATTCATAGCAACGCCTACAAATTGTTTGAAAATGGCTACAGGTGAATGGGGGTGGGGTGGGAAACAAGAGAAAGCATTATATAAAAGAAGAGGTCAGTGAAACAAACTCAGATTGACCATCTGTCTACCTGTGCCCTACCATAGAACTCCCCCAACTTAGAAGACAAGCTTGCAGCTGCAGTACAGTGAAGCCACAGCCCAAAGAAACCTCCTGACAGATGCCTGCCCTGCCCACTATGTCCCCACCGCAGGTTGCAGGTTCCAGCTGGGAAGACTTCCAAATGCAAAATGCACCATGCTGCTACATCACTCTAGAGTTCTGTTTAGTAATTCACACTCCTCTTCTCTGCTTGGTGAATCCCCACTGCCTCGGTTTTAGAAATTGTTTTTTAATTTTTTGTCTAAGCAATAAAGTATTACATGAGAGTAGATGTTGAGTTCCTAAGAAAGGGAGAACACTATGGCTGTACCCGGACAATCTTAGGACTAGACTGGGCAGCACTTTCCCTAAACAGCTAGAGAGGAAACCTGGAGGCTCCCTCTGCCACCAACCACTCCAGACCCTCCATGGATCGCCCATAGACCTGAATTCTCACAATCTTTAAACTATGCACAAAGCATGCAAACATCCGCTGTGTGTGTGTAGGGTGTGCATGTACTGAATAAACCTAACACTGAGAACTACTCCCTAGATGTGGAAATGTGAAAGTCCTGTGTGACTTCTGAGCAGAAGAAAAAGAATGGTACGGAGCTGAGAGGATACACCTTCATTCGAGGGTGGGACTGACCTAGAAGGGTTAATAAACAGTTCAAAATCAAAAGGAGGTTATATTTTCTGGAAAATATAAATTAGGATAAATGACCCTAATGTCAAGTCACTCCTCAGAGCCTCAGTTCAATCTACTTACCATCCTGTGTTAACGCCAGCCATGTTTGAGGCACAATGCTAATTGCTAGAGACACAAAGATAACACAGAGATGAATAAACTATACATGATTGCTAATATTCATTTTGGATCTGGGGTGTGGCTCAGTTGGTAGGGTGCTAGTTTTAGTATATACATGAAGCCTAGATTTGAACTCTAGCACCATATAAACCAGGCATAGTGACATACGGTACTTGTGATTCCAGGAATCTGGGGCTAAGGCAAGGAGTTCAAGATTATCCTTGGCTACATAGCAAGTTCAGAGTCAACATGGGCTACATTGAGAGCCTGACTGAAAGAGAGAGGGAGAGAGAGAGAGAGAGAGAGAGAGAGAGAGAGAGAGAGAGAGAGAAAGGGAAAAGTTTCTGCACCCCAATGACCCCCTTTGCAGACACAATAATCCAAATCAGACCAAATCAAACAGAATTAGAAAAAGCCCAATTTTAATGGAAACCATGCTCCTGGGTGGCTTTCTAGACCCCAGAGACTGAAAAACCATGTGCCTATTCTCTGGGGGGCAGTTTAAATACCCTGTGGGTATGGTCTTGAGCATCTCTGGGGGAGGGGGGTCATCATTTGGCAGACTTTCTCAGGGGCAGAGTCTGAACTGAGGCAACCCTCCCATGCCTACTCAGGACCTCACTGCAGCAAAGAGAACATCCTTTCTATGTCTATTTTCCTCTGCTCTGACAGCATTTATGACTTCCACACTGCCAAACCCAGTGATCAGTTCTGAGGTTCATCCTACGTGATCTGCTTACAGTTCCTAATGCAAATAGATTCCCCATCCTCTTTGCATGATCATTTACTTGACATTAGGGCCCACTCTCTTGATTCTACTCTTGCTTCAGCAGGTACCTCTTCTCAATCTTTGTGGCTAGTTCATTCTCCCCCATCACATCTCTAAATGTCGCTGTGCCAAGGAACTTGCCCTTAGATTCTGAAGTAAGCAGAGTAAGTGTAGGCAATGTGCTAACTGTTAGGAAAATGGCAGAGAGGTTACAGTTTTGTAGTTCAGTAGAGGATGCCAGGAAGCAGTTCCCGTGCAGAAGGAATAGAGTTTGATGCTGGTCAGGTCCCCTCCAGGGCCCTATGGAGGGTCGGGGAGGCATAAGCAGATGGATGCAGGATTCACCGGAGGCAGGAGATAAATCGATTTCTTGGTCCAAGAAAAGAACCTGAGTTTCCAGAGGCAGTTGTCATCATAAAAGGTGGGGCTTATCTGGAGCCTCTGCTTCTAGAAGGTACCCTGCCTCATACCTGTTGTCCAGAAATGGATGCGCCTTACCACATAAGCTGCCAGAACCTTCCTGGGAAACCAACATGTTGATGGATTTTTGAAAATGTGATCTGGCTGCATCCTGAGAGCTTCTCATGCTGGCTCTTTGATACCACACACTGAGACACTTTGCAAGAAAATTTAACAGAAGACAGATGGCAAATGCCATGGGGCCTCACACAACTGCAAAGACAAAGGAGAAAACTAAAAAAGCAATCCATCAAGGACCAGAGGTCTTAGAGCAGGCAGAGAAGTGGTCACTTCCCCTTGCCCTTGTAGTGGCTTCCTAATGGAGCAGCTATGGTCTGGGTGACCCAACCGATGAGCCTGAAGTTTATAGATTAAATTGCCCCACATTTCTTCATACTGAATATTCTTTGAGTTTATTACATTGGCTCAGAATGAACACTCTAAATTTAGACCCACACTCTTCTGTGTTTCCAAGGGAACTGTAAATTACTTTGTGAATGTACATACAACACAGCCAGCAAAATCTGTTTGATGAAGCCTTCCCTTACACTCAGTGTCAAAGGCATCTCATAAATTGTTGCCTTGCCTAGACTCCTGGACAGTAGCTGACAGCCCAGACAGATTGCCTTTGCTTCTCCATACACTGTGTCTGTGTGAGACTCAGGTGGGGGCTCTCAGCTACTATACAGACCCCCAAAGTTCCGCATTGAACCTGGGGTGGGGGGATGTTGGTCATGGAAAAGAGTCAGAAGTGCTGCGTTGCTTATGATGCACAATCGCAGGTGACGGTGCTCAGGCGGCCCTCAAAGTTCCACACTCTCCTTGAGAGAAAAGACGAAAGGATAAATGACAACGAGGAAATAATGAGGCCTGTGGAGTATTTTTATGAGGTTAGTGGATCACTTGGCACTGAATTCATCTACAGAAATTGGAAATAGCAATGGCCTATACAATATTGAAATTTGCTTATTTCTCATACAACGGAGTCTGGACACATCTGGGCTAGGGTTGGCACTGTGGGCACACAGCATTCTTGCAAGCCCAGGCTCTTGCTGTCTCCACTCCAGTCTTGTTGCTGTGTAATTTCCACTCACAAGTCCTCTGGGAGTCCAAGATGGCTCCTATAGATCCAGACCCCATGCTCGTGTCCAGTCAACAGCAGGAGGAAGGACAATAAAATAGCAAAGTGGATAGAAATCCCAGCTGGTGAGCTCCATGCATGTGCAACTTTCATTCTCACATGCTCTTCCATATTACTGCCCCTATCTTGATCATCTAGCCACTCCTAATGAGAAATAGTGCGTGCAGTGAATGGCCCCAAATATTATGTGCGAATGAGCACAAGGAAAGACGAGAATGAGCCTAGCATCCTTGGCTCCCATTATGCTGCAATCAGGTAAGGAACAGAGGACATGAGCAAGGCCCATAATATAACTATGTTATATAATATATCATTATAAAAAAAAGTGATGGCAGCAAACACAGGAGATGTGAAGCCTAAAAAGATGGAAGAGAAATGAAAAACATAGGAGAAAAGTTAAAGAGAATGAAGCCGAGAAGGAAGGGATGAAAGGAGAGTGGAAAAGACAACAGGGAATAAGAAAAAAATGGAGAGATAAAGAGAAAGCTACAGAAAAGAAAGTAAGGAAAATGCAACTCAGATGTTTTAGATTACCTGAAATGCCAGTCGCTTCCTTCCTTTATGAGTGATGTTTGCTAGCTTGGTAAATTTTTGCTTGCTTTTTCTGGGGCTGTTTGTTTTGTTTTGTTCTGTTCTGTTCTGTTTTTCCATGTGCTTTCCCTACTTCTCCTTACAAATTGAAAGTAATTCAGCTCCTTCTATAATGCCCAGAAGACAGGATCCGCGGTCCTCTATCTCTGGGCCACCTTGTCCAACAGCTTTCACCAGATCAGTATTCAGAGATCTTTACCATAAGGTCAGTTGCTTCACATATGTTGACAACGCTGTCAAGTTAAGTGACTCCTGTGAGGTCAGCCCCTGCAATAGTATTCCCTGTGTGAGCCCTTCTACCTATGACACACAGTTCTTGCTTTAAGAACCCCTGTCAGCAGCCTCATCCTCCCGCCCTCCATCTCTTCCTAGAAGTTTGTCCGTCTCCTTACCCACGATTCCTTCTTGGGCCTTGCCTGTTGTAGCAATGATGTTCCAAGTCTGGTTGAAAACACATGTGCTGTCATCTCCACCCACAGCCTGCAGAAAGAGGGAGAGGACAGTGGACTCCCCGGGGAGAGCTTAGAGTAGTTAGTCTCTTTATGACTTACCTATGGAGTAATCACCTGTAGCAGAGGCAAGTATTTGTGTTCCTCAGCTTTGTGTCCTGGATTTTAGGAAACAGAAAATCACCACCAGAGCCACCGCTGCCCCGTGGGACTCTGCCGGAAGCACTGGGTCCTCCTCTTTTACCTGGGATCTTGCCCCACTACAAGAGAAATTACAACCAGAGGGTGTTTTCCTGGCCGTGTGGAAGGAAAGATGCTGTGCTGGTTGTTTTTGTCAAGCTGACACAAACCTAGCCGTATCTGGAAAGAGGAAATCTTAATTGAGAAAATGCCCCCATAAGATTAGCTGTAGGCAAGCCTTTAGGGCATCTTCTTCATTAATGATTAATGTAGGAGGGCAAATAAACTCTTTCCTCCCCTAAGTTGCTTCTGGTCATGTGTTATTGCAGCAATAGAAACCTAACCAAGACAGATACCCACTCCAATGAGATGACACTTATTCTGGACCTTCCTAGAACCTATACTACTGGGACAATTCTAGTTCATCCTTCCACAGTAGCAAGAGAAGGGAAGGGAATAAAGCAATTACGCTGTCCACAGTAGCAACTTGGAATTTAAGCTCATGTAGGGCAGATTGTGTTCTCAAATCTGTTTTGCATTATCATTAACACCAAATGCATTGCTCTCTGCACATGCTAGGCAATTAATAAGTCTTGCTAACCAAAGAAGAAAATGTCTATTATTTCTCAGAACCACATAGCTGCGATGCAAACCTAAATATCTTTTAAAATAACAAATCTGTGCAAAAAGCATCCAAGGAAGAGTTTCAAATTCTGATGTTTCTCCCAGTCATCTTACTGCTCCCTAAAGGTCCATTCAATACAGCCTCTAAATGAAAAGCAATTTGGAGAATGCCCATGCTAAATGTCATGCAAATGCATGTATAGGATGCAGACCTTATGGGAGCTTCACTCTTGGAATAGCACTCTGATGAGAAAAAGGTAGATGATGAGGTCAAACACCTCCCCCAACTCAGATACACACCTGTAAAATAAGGATTCTCAAATTGGACCCCAGAGAGACTTCAAAATGCTAAGTAGAATTAAAGCGAAATTTTCTCTTCTCTTAGAAAACAGTACTTTTTGTGACAAGTTATGAAAGAAACCTTTATTCTGGTATTCATTTTTTTCTAACCAACAGCATTTCAGTGAGCCCTCTTCACTATATGATAGATACAAATAAACTTTATCCAAAGACAATGAAAAGAAAGCAGGGAAAATATTTGAAGGATTTGGGGGATGAGAAACACAGCGCTCTTCAGACACAAAGGAAAGTACCAATCCGCCCAGGAGAAGGGCGTTTATATTCTGCAGGGGAGTGAACACAGTCCCATGAGACTGCGTTACTCTCAACTCCTTGACTAAGAGTTTCTTCACCTCCTAAAGTAATCCCACACACTGCTCTCTAATTCCCTGATCTGAAGTCTGTGTCCACCATACAACCCCATCTGTAGACCATTTCATATATAAAAAGCCTGATACAAGAGAAATAACCCAACCAGAAACTGTTGCGATCAGGGTTCATGGCAATCCAAATCCTGAATCTGCTCACTTAACCATGATGTAATGATCACCTCCCATTTCCCTACCTATATGTATAATCTGTATCTTTAGCTACATCTCTATCCTAAATGTGCATTGATATCTTTACTGATCTTGCTGATTCACAAATCATGTTTGTGTATTAGGGACTCTGAAAATGTCTATATAGAAATCTATTGAACTCTGTTGACTTAATAGAGTCTTAAATTTATTGGAGCCAAAGAACCTCCTTTAGGCACTTCTTTTATTTTTGTTTGTTTGTTTACTTAGCTTCAGTTAAGAGCTGTGCTATAGAAGGTGTAGAGCATTCTGAAAAATAAAGTGAGCACTCAACTTTGAAAACTGAAGGTTGGGACTTAGAAAGGCCAGGTTCAGTTTTCTGTTTTATGTCTACCAGTATAAATAGCAATCACTCAAAATCTAGAGAAGAGTTGTTCATTTCCAGGTACTAAAATGACTTTAAAGTAACTTGGTAAATATGGAAAGCAAGCATTCTGTCTTTGGATATCCAATTAGTTGCCTACATAACTAATGATGGATGATATAAGAGTCAAGAATAAGCTAAGAAGGTAGTGAGTATTTCCATGTACATGGAATGCATCAAATGAAACGGCTTGAAATTCTAACAGAAGTGACCTGCATTTGAATTAAACTTTACACAACAGCGTTAAATTTATCTCCAGTTATATGACCACCATGTGATGTTGTGCCTGATAAGTATTCAAAAACTATTTGCTAATTAAAGCAAATGTACAATCTTGAGCAATTTACTTAACCACCTGGAACCTTAGTTTCCTCAATATAAAATGAAGACGATAGTAACAATGTCAACTTCCATGGCTGCTCAGAAAATTAAACCAGATGATGTATGTGAAAGCAAGTTTTAATTTTAAAGACTGGTGTAAATATCAGCTGCTAGTCCTGTCATCATCAACAATAATGATCTTAGCAGCATTTGAAACACAGCCACGCTGGTTCCATCAATTCTCTTAGTCATGTCTCCAGTACTTGAACAGAGAGTAGGGGATGCTGGCCAGCATGGCCATGCAGGAATTCACGAGCTACTCCACAATACAGAAAAAGGTAAAAGAAAGGCTAATAAAACAGAGGCAATCCAAATTAAGCTTCTGGCAGTGAGGAAAAGATAGTCTCAAAAATCCTTCAAGGAGCCAGGGAGATGGGTCATTGACTAAAGGCGCTTGACACCAAGACTGAAGACCCGAGTTTGATCCCTGGGATCTACATAGTTAAAGGAGAGAACTTACCTCTGCAACTTGCCCTCTGACATCCACAAACATGCTGTGGCATGAGCACACACACACACATACACACACACACACACACACACACACACTATAATTTTTAAAACCTTATATGTCAACTTAATGATTTTCTATTAGGACACAGTTGCTGTCTGAAAGATTTTGCTCCCATCTTCACCTTGAGGTTTACTTGTAAAGGAAGATTGTCCTTCTTCTTACCCTTCCACACACTGTTCTCCAAAGAGACACAGATAGGGCATCTACTAGTAAATATAGACTCCAATCCAAAGTCTATTCTACTGTAATGCATGTAATGCATTTCTTGGTGCTGGGGCAGAGGTGCCTGGGAAATGCAGTTTCAATAACATAAAAGGAAAGAAAAAAATAAGTTGCCAATACCTCACCCCACTGTAAACAGCATGATAAATGCTTGGCCCTTCTTCCAGAAGTGTCGCTAAAGCCACCCGGCTTCACAACACAGCCACAAACCCTGCAGGACTATTGGACACCTAAGGTATGACAAGTCCTTGCTCTAAGTACAGTAAGATATACACCAGGTTCCGAAGACTTTGGATGGCAACAGAAGAAAAATATCACACTGGTCATTTTTATGTGTACTCGATACCAAAAGATATTCTAACTAGAGAAAATATTTTAGCAATGTAAAATATATTATTAAAATGAATTGTACCTGCTCATTTTTATCCACTTAGTGTGGCTCCTAGACAATTGAAAGTTGCATGTATAGCTCACATTCAGTGGTTTGTACTGGATGTTTATTGGACAACACTCCCCTAAAAATAAGATTTAAGATTGTGTGATATATCCAAGAAACATAAAATCAATTTAGTGGGTTACAATTTGTGTTTTTTAAAGAAGGACAGAATAAATAGGTTGGAATTGAATCATGACATTTAGTTAAGACTTGCTCTATGAAACTTTGGTTTCAATTTAAAATATACATGTATATACACATGTATAATATTTACATATCAGTACAGATGTGTTAGTATATTACAAAGATAGTGCATTTTTACAACCAATAGAGTGAAGGTGTTTGAACATCCTTTTTCTAAATTATCTGTGATGAAGCAAGACTTCCTTAGATCACTGTGTTCTCACATAAAACCAAAAAGCTCTGATTTGTGTCTGACTAGGGAGAGGGAAAGAAAAGCCAGGTTAATGCTGTAGCTTTCAAGTTCAGCCCGCAGAAAATATGCAGCTTCTCCTGGGGTTGCACTGAATAGCAGCAGAGCTGCTCTTTTCTATCTGTTAATCTATCCATGAGTCACAAAAGTACAGAGGCCAGCTCAGAAAGCAGCTACAGCACCAATGTCCAACCTAGCCAAGTACCTACTGGAGGAGCCCTGGTAGATGATTCAGTGAGCCAACACCACATCTGAGCACCAAATTGCCCAGCGAGCATCTCAAAAGCAAATTAGACCGCGGGTTGCTGATTTTATCCATGGAGATGTTTTTTTTTTCCTTCAGCTCATCCCTGCATAGCAGGAAACAAACCTCTGCAGACAATTCATGAATTTATAGTCCAAGTTCCCTGTCCCTCAAGGTAATTATATTAGAAAAATGAGATGGTTGCACCTTTCAGGAGGCTGTGTCTGTCTCACTGATCACAGCAGGCTCCCAAGGCAGCTTCCTTTGGGGAGTCAAAGGCCCTGTTCCTCATCAACGTAGGACCCAGTAGCACTGTGCTAATCCATGATTAAATAACCCCTGCCTTACAGGGGCAGGGACTGAGGTCATCTAAGACAGTGGTCCTGACCTTCCCCTGTTGATGCTAGGCCACAGAAGTTAGGGCCGCCTGCATTATGACACTTACTTGCCCTCCATACTGCCTTGAAACATTTAACAGAGGAGCTCTCTGTTTATAAGCACAAGTCTACACTGATGCAATGCTGAATAAATGATCGGTTTTACAAATTCAAGTACAGAAGCAGTAGGCACTGCATGGGGAGAAGGAAGGCAAACACAGCTCATTGCTCCAACTGCCATCGTCACTAGGGTACATGTCCATAGTTTGCAAGAACACTTCTTCAGGAGCTGACATTACAGGTTTTGGCAAAAGCCAGTTCTGTTCCCATGCTCTCAAGTGACCCGAGAAGTTTATATTGAGCATGCCTGGTAGCAAAAGTTCATTCACCTTGAGTCCCACAGAGCACCTGAAAGGACCTTGTCGGATGGGCTCCAACAGTTTTACAAGAGAATATTTTATGGTAACACCTTTGTTAAATGCTTAGTTCCCATCATATATTAATGCTTCAAATAACCACATGGGATGAATGCTATGCTTACTTTTATGTTGGAGATGAGAATTCAAAAATGCATCATTGGCATACAACTAGGCGGCCAGCACAATCTGAGGGACATCAACTCTATACAATCATACAACTAGGCGGCCAGCACAGTCTGAGGGACATCAACTCTATATCCCCAAGCCTTATAGTTATGGCAGTATCTTGTCCCTTACTTCAAGTATTTTTTCTCTTACATTTTTTCAAATATTTTTATATTTGAAATATAAATTTCAAATATTTTATTCAAATATAACTACATTTCCTCCCTCTAACTCCTTCCATGTGCCCCATTTGCTCCCTCTCAAGTCCATGAGTACTTTGTTCTTTGCTTTTGCTACATATATGGATCCATGTATTGTATGCCTAAATATATAAATACAACCTTCTCAGCCAGTTTAGTGTTATTTGTATGTATATGGTTTCTGGGTTGATTATTTGGTGTTAGATAACCAATTATGGGGCTCATCTCTGGGAAGCCCGTTTCTCCCTCCCTCAGCAGTCATTAGTTGTTTGTAGTTCTTGTCTAGGGCTGAGGCCCTGTGACATTTCCCTCTTCCATGATAGCAGGCATTGATTATAGGTTGTTGTTTGTGGATGGGCTTCCCCTAATCGCTTGTTCTCTGCGTTTTGACCAGTTGTGGTTTTCTGTAATGATCTTCCTTGAGGAAGGGTGAGAGCTACAATTATTGGTGGGTTTAGAATAAATATTGGTGTTAGTAGGTTCTCCTCTAAGATCCATGGCCAAACTAACTCCAGGTATTGGCTGGGTTTCCAGCACCAAGCATGATTCCCCACCTGTTGAGCAGGCCTTAAGACCAGTTCGACAGCTGTTGGTTATAACCAAGGTCTGAGTGCTACTATTGCAGCTATAGGGTTATTGTGACATTCTGGGCGTTATTGTGGTTCATAGGTGTCTTACATGGGTAAGACTATTGGATGTTTCCCTCTTTTGGCAACTTGAACAGCACCTTCTGGCACTTTGAAAACTAGCCCTCAGAGAGGAGACTTTCGGGTCAAATCCAGCTCAGACCCTTAGAGTCCTATGCCCAAAGCAAACTGCTTCTTCAGCAATAGAGGTTTACCTTCAACCTCTGTGAAACAGTAAAGTGCAAGAGCAATAGTCCATATTGTCGGGGAATCTCTTGGACTCTCCTGAACAATAACTCAAAGGGGGGATTCTCATGGTTGGCATTATGATTTTTGCTGGTTTATCACTTTTATGGGGAAACATCCTGCGTGGGATGAGTATTCTTAAAATCAGGCCCTAGAAAATGCTTTAATCAGCCCAAAATGAGCCTGAGCCCTGGGGTGTGTTTGTAGTACGCAGGGTGAGAACGCTCTCAGAATTTTTCTAGAATTCATCCTGGTCTGGACACAGGGAGGTTGGAAGATAGATGCATCCTCCCAGAGCTCTTGGGTTTGACTCATCCTCCAGGGGTCTTTGAAATGGCATTTGTCCTTGGTCTCTAAGTACTTGAGACTCTTTCTGAGTACGCCTTGCATCCTCGTAGGCAGTTCATGTCTCACTGAGACATGACCACATCTCTTTCTAACTCCCTTCAGATCATTCCTTCTCTGTGAAATCAGTGGCCCAGGGTTGAGAGTGTGAGCCCAAGGACTTTCTTCCTTCATTCCCACTGGCCTCAGACTGCAATTATTTCCATTGCTACTGAATATCTCTTCTGTAGACCCTGAGGTCCACCTGCCTGAGGATACTGCTGCTCAGGTTGGTCAAAAAGGACAGAGTCCTAAGGGGAAACGTGCCTTATCTTCTATAGGGTTTTCTCTAGCACACCTGGTGCATTAGTTCAATTGAGACACACACACACGTGTGTGTGTGTGTGTGTGTGTGTGTGTGTGTGTGTGTGTGTGTGTGTGTTGGGTTATATAGCACAGCTACGGGTTTGACATAATTCCATACATAGTTATCGCAATGAGGAGAAATGTAATTCTACAAATACATGCCAAAGTTTTACAACTGGCACAGATGTGCATGTGCTACCAAAAAGGGAAAATGGAAGGATCATTCTCTTTTAGAGATCTGCACAGCTCTCTTCTCTGCCTGAGCAGGCCTACATTCTGTCTGATCTGCTAAGCTCTTGGCTCAGCTTAGCTGCTGATGTAAACCCAGGCCTGCCTAAGCCCAGAGTCACTGGGCAGTGCTTCCCTAAAGATAGCAAATCCAAAGAACTTGATGCTTTAAACTATCAATTGCCAAAAGGGCACAATTTCAATTATGGAAATAAACACAGTAAAAAAAATACAAAGAAATACACCAAAATCAATGACTTCGACTTGGTCAGGGTACTAAAAATATAACCTTTCTATATGCTGCTATTATTCTACAATGAATATATATTGTTTTTCATTTTTGTTTTTGTTTATTCTTTATGTCTTTCACATTATGCATCTCCATCCCATTCATTTCCCCAACCCTTCTTATCCACTCTCTGCCCTTGCAGTTTCTCACCCCCAATAAAAAAGAAGAGAATGATAAAAAGGAAAAGAAAAAAGCGAATCCACATATCTTGCAAGTGTTTATTGCAAGGAGTCATTGGTCTGATTCAAGGCCTCTGACTTCTGCTATACTATTAATGCTGAGCCCTCACTGGAACTCCTTTTGGTTATCCTGTTGCCCTGTGCCATGAAGATCCTGAAGCTTTGGGTCTTCAGGTCAGGTCCCTTTACATGCTCCAGTAGATCACAGATGGAGTGTGGGCCAAAACTTACAACCCTGGTTCCAGACCTGGGTATTTGCAGGGTTGGTCTGCTGGCCAGTTCTCCCTTGTTCTCACCACCAGGGTGAACTCTCCTGAATTGCCCTGACTAATTCATCCCTTGCTGCAATGAGCAGGGGATGGGGTCCAATCTCCTGTTTTCATGTGTTCAGGCTTGTTTTTCCCACACCTATATCTTCAGGGCCAATTCACTATGTTGCCCAGGCATGGGGTAGGGACCACTCTCCTGAGTGCTGCAGCTGATAAGGGGCAGGGGCAGCTCTCCAGCTCTTCTGACCTCAGGGCCAGCTCTCTCACCTGCTCCAGGCATTGATGGGGGAATCTCTCCCCTGCCTATGCCTCCACATGACAAATGAGTAATGAGGACAGCTCTCTCATGCTCACAGCTTCAGGGCTGGCTCACCCACACATCTATTGCACTGCCCAGGACCTATTTTCCAAAGTGTTGCTGCTGGTGGGGGACAGGGGAGAACTCTCCCACTCTTATAGCCTCAGGACCAGCTCTCCCACCTAACTCAGGTATTAGAGGGGGTATTGTTTTTCTAATCAGAATTTTTACTTTAACAACATATGCACACTAATGCCATTAGTGCCAAGATCTGACTCCCAGGGCCTACAGTGTTTGCTTGGCATCCACATATCTTGAACCCCTTGACTTTTGGGGTTCCTACACTAGTTCTTTTGGTGTGCTGCCTCTTCTTTTAGTTCTGATCCTCCAGCTCTAATCCAACTCCCTGAATGTTAATGGATCCTGGCTTCACCTTGGATTTACTACATTGTTGTCTCATTTTCTGTTGCTATAAAAAAATTCAAGATGAGAAATTTATATTGAATAAATGCTTACTTGGCTAACAGTGATGGTGGCTAGGAAGTCCAAGAGCAGAGATCAGGCATCGGCCAGCATTTGCTGTGAGCCTCTTATTGCCTCATCACACAGGTGTCTCAGGAAATATGTCAGTGCCATGTCTCTGCCATCATGGGAACCCAACCCTCATGACCCCATCTAATACTAAGCCTCCCAAAGCCCTACTTCCATGCTAATGTGGGAATTAAGTTTTCACAGTGTGAACTCTAAGTGACCACATTCAAAACAAAGCACATTCGCCCTCCCTCTCAGTCCTGCCTAGGATCAAGCTCTCATCAAGCTCAGGGCAAACTCATGGCACTGAACCCTGATGCTTCCCTCTGAGGCCCTACATGTAATTGCTATAACTCAGTGAGTAGCTTCAACTCCTGGTGCTTTATGGCTTCCCTTTTCAGAGGTCAGAGCCCAAGAACCAGTGAATCATACAGGCATCCTTGGGACTCCTAAGGGACTGTGGTCTTGATCTACACTCTAATCAGTCCCACTGATTAGAAGGCACGTTGACTGTTCCCTGAGGGTTGTCAATTATCTGCATGAAACAGTGTTCCTTTACTTGTGGGTCAGGAAGCAATGCCACAAGTGCCACCAAGAGATTCATCTCCTAAAGTTACCCAAGTATTCTCAGTTCTGCTCAATGCTGTGATTAATTTAGCAGACAGTGATGACTCACTTGTCCCCCTTGCACAGTCTCTAATGCTTGTGCTGAGAGAAGGAGGAGGGAAGATGACTCCACAGCTGGATGTCCCAGAATGAACCTCTGATGGGCAGATCAATGGAGAACACGTGCTCTTTTATTTTTATCTGTTAACAGCTGGTCTCACCTTCCAATCAATGACATGCCACACCATAGTTCATGTAATAAAATACTTTGATATGCATTTGACTCCCTGTAGAAGTAATTCCCCATTCACAGGTATGGAAACTAAGAATCAAAGTAGTTACATGACTGCCCAAGCTCATGAAACCAATGAATATACATGATAGAAGACACAGACACTGGGTTTTCAATGCAGAGTGTCCTCCTCATCTCCAAAACCTCCCTGAGGTGGCCCCTTGGAGGGAACCAATCACAACCACCCAATAGACAACAGCCTCCGTCAAATACAAGGACAAAGAAGACAGAGCTAACTCCTTCAATTTCTGAGAAGAAACAAGTAAATCCATAGAAGACTGGCAGGGTTGGGTAATCAGAGAAAGGAGCCTTTCAGTGAAGATGGACATCTGATGGGTAAAGACAATTATGAGATGTGGACAGTCTGGTGGTTACCAAGGTCAATAATAAGCCACGATGTGGCAGGCAGCAGCAATCAAAACAAAAGGAAGGGCAGAAGACCTGTAATCCTGGAGCTGTCATTGAGAGAGGCTGGATCAGGGTCTGTAGGACACGCTCACTCTAAAATTCAGCAGTGCCAATGGCTATCAGGACAATCTGTCCTGGTCCTCCAGGATACCCACACTCAGGAGCAACCCCCACTCCCATCAGTGCAGAGAGGTGCATGTTAGAAAGTTTAGAAGCAGGAAAGACAAACTGGTGAGAACAGGAAGGATACCCCATTAGGTAAGTCTGCCTGAAAATATATCATGTGCACTGTATGTAAGATAGGGGTGAGGGTGGGGGGAGGGCAGGGTGGTACTGCACATCCGACTTTCAGGCTCTGTGCCAGATGCTGGAATAAAACATACCTTATTTATAACCCTGCCCTCTAGGGAGCTTTTCTTCAGAGGAAACAACCACAGATAGCTGTGATGATAAGTAAAGGAACAAGTTCCGCTGGAGTTCAGAAAAGGAAGTGATTGTCACAGTTTTTTTTTTTTTTTTCCTAAAGGATGGATTCCCAGTCCACTGGAGCATCACTTGAGATTCAGAGACTTTGGGGTAAGGTGTCAAAATCTTGGCACCCATATCTAAGGGCTTTGTGATTTCTGTAAACTAATCACTTAACCTCCCAGTACCCCCATTTCTCCAGGTGTCAAATTAGGACAGTAAAACGGTTTGTACAGTTGCTGTGAGAATTAAATGAGCATACACATAAAGCCTTGAGCACAGCCTGAAATGTGCCTAGACTAAGCGTGCATCCAGCAAAGAAAGCCTGCCCTGCCCCTTGGAGCAGAGTTCTTCATGGGTTCTGCAGAAGGGCAGAATACACAGGCTCTGAGTTGAGCAATTCTGTCTGATTGGTTTTCCGGGAAGGTGAGGAGGATTTTCCCTTCCTAAATCAAATGCAAAGCCAGCGACTATTCTGAAGGCGTCGGTCTTCTAGGAGAAGCCCAGTGATTTTATTATTTTAGAGAAAAGCAATAAATATTTATTGCTAACTTAATACTGTAGATGTATCTTGCAAATAAAAAGTTTGGATTATTCTAGATACATTTGTAGATATAGGCAAATGGAGGGTCTAATATTCCAGAATAATCTAAGGACCTATCACTGTCTTTTACATAATTATCTTCAAATACGACACCTGATAAATAAGGCATGGAAAATTGTCAGCATCATATTGGGAAATAGCTCACCTACTCTGGGCTCTCCATTTAGTGAATCAAGAGGATGCCTTGCTCAGTAGAGGGAATAGTACCCTAATGATTTCCCAGCGGGAATCCTGCTTGGCAAGGCAAACAAGGACCAAAAGGATAGCTTTCCCCACCCTAACTCCCAAGAAGGAACCATGCTCTGAGTTGTTACTAGGGAAATCTACAGGCCTCTCAGGGCAGAGCTCTGCAATCTGGAGCAGGAGTATTGTTGAGTGAATTCCTTAGAGAGAGAAGAGAGGACATCTCTGACAGATGTGCATGGGCCTAGCTACTTACGCCTCTCTCACTGCCCAGGCACCACTACACTAACGGTTCTGGGATTTAGAGTCCATGTTAATTAGCCTTCTTCCCGCCTCTATCTCAGCCAGCTGTTCGGTTAAGCACCTAAGTGTCATGATAGTTGTTGGAAATGTGTGTGTGTGTGTGTGTGTGTGTGTGTGTGTGTGTGTGTGTGTGTATGAATATATGTATGTATGGATGGATGGATAGATGAATACATATACATATATATGTATATGGCTATCAGGACAATGTGCTCTTCTCTGCCCAGGTTACCCACACTCAGGATCATATCCCACCCCCATCAGTGCAGAAAGGTACATGTTATAAAGTTTAGAAACAGGAAAGACAAACTGGTGAGAACAGGTAGGATACCCCAGTAGGTATATGGATATACATATATACAGACTTATGTGTGTATATATATATGTATGTGTATGTATATATTATGTTTATATATATATAAAAATTTAGAAACACTTTCTTACAGAGACATAAAAACAAGTAAGATTGTGGTTTCTTTACTTGAATGTCACTATATTTTTCTAGTCTCCCTGTGAGGTAAACAACTTGATAAAAAAAAAAAAAACAGGGACTCCATTTCTTTTCAGACAGTGAATTTCCTGGAAATAGTGGAGACTGCCCTCAGAAAGCTGGATTTCTTCAGCAGTAATTTTGTGGCTTGTTGTTCACAGGGATGAGCCTCCCTTCCTCTCTGATAAGTAACAGTTCACTCACACTGCCTTTCTCATAGAACTGGTAGAAGGACCAACCAAGCTGACTGATGTGCTTGGAAACATCTTGGAAACTCTAACGAGCTCTACAAATGCCAGATGTTCTCCTACTTTTGCTCATTCTAACAGTTTTCAAAGGGGAAAAGGCAGAAAGATCACTGTGAGAGAAAATATGGAGACCTTTTACAGCCCATGAATCTTGCTCTCTGCTACAATAGGAAGCCAAGCTGAACCATGTCCACTGTTAGGTTTGTTGAAGGCTGTTGTTCCAATGAAAATGTCATGGTTATTTATGGTTTAAGGCTTACCTGTTTCCAAATAGGTTTTTAGAAGGCATTCATTTATCACCAGTACTGAGTTTGGTATGACTTTGGCATTTGACTAACAGGGGAAGGGAGGAAACATGGAGGAAATGAGTTTTTAGCAGAGCCTAGCTAAGAAGAAACATCTGGATTTAAAAGCCCTTCCCAGCAAGCCAAGTCCTTGCATGGATATGCAGAGACAAGCTCGTCACTGAGGGTACTTCACACAGGTCAGTGGCCCACAGAAGCGAAACTGTTACCATCTGTAAGCCCACAAAGGGGCAAGGCGATGGAGCAGGAAATTAGAGGGACAGTCCCATAAAGAAAAGCAAGCTCTATACCCTTCATCTTGGGGGTACAGCTGGCCTCCCTGAAGAAGAAACAGGGACCTCACCACACTCTTCACTGAGCTCCTGCTGGTCAGGGCTCCATCTTGGCAGGATGAAGGGAAGAAAGGTGAAGAGGAGCCATAGATGGGCAATGGAAGATCTCCAGGACTGTAGAAAGGAGTTGGGTATAGCGGAGTACAGCAAAGGCTGGGAAGGAAGGAGGATGTGGGTGAAGATAGTTGGATATCAAGGCATTTCAGGCAAAAGCCTGAATCTACTTGAAGCATTCTGCATCCTTGTAGTGAGCAATTTTGGTACCCTATTCCATCACCCATGAACTCTGAACCCCCTGGACAGCCACACTCAGAAATCACTCCATGGCACCTGTCTTATCTGTCAGCAAAGCAGTTCCTCATAGCTAAATGGTCAATTCTTGTCTTTGTTCTGATCGAACACATTTAAAAGCTCAATACTGTACAATATGTACCCTGGATTTACCAGTTAATAAAAATGGCATTTGAATTCCTCAGGTGCCCCCTTTTAACAATAATGGACAAAGATGATGCGCTGTCCCTTAATGGAGACCAAAATGCTTTTTATCAGAAAAAGAGTGGGAGAAAAGCAATTAAAGGAATTATATGCCCCGAAAAACCACTCCCTAAAATAATGAGGAAGCCTAATCTGAACCTTGCCAATTGAATAACTGCAATTTTTAAAAATTCTTGTTCAATTTGGACTTTATCTTTGAGGCTGATTGTAAGTACAAATGTCACGTGGTTTCTTAAACATGTCAGGCTCCAGAAAGAAAAAAAAAAAAAAGCTAGTGACTCATCAGGCCCACAGACACAGAGAGAATGCATTCTCTTACTGCTTATTTTAAATTTATTTTTGTTGGCACATACAAATCATATAAAGGTGTTTCATTACAACATTTTCAGTTTCCACACATACATATAACCTGATTATATTTACCCCCGGTTACTCTTTCTTATCCCTGTCACCCCCTTTTCTCTCCCCCCTCCATGTTCCAAGTAGTGCCCCCTTTAGTGCCACATTCTGTTCCTCCATCTTCTGCATAGGAGAGAGCACATACAGTAGTTGTCTTTGTGGGACTGACTTATCCCGCTAAACGTGATGACCTCTGTTTCCATCCATTTTCCTACAAACAGCTCAATTTCATTCTTCTTATGACTGAGTAAAACTCCAGGAAATCTTCTGAAGATACCAGTCAAGGTGATCAGACATCTCAGCGCCCTTCACCTCTGAAAACAGAGTCCCCAAGTATCCCACCACCGCAGGAACCATGAGTATTGTTTTCCTCATTCTCTACGTCTCTTGTTTTTACCTATCTTTCATTGCCCTATCTTCTCAAAATCTTTAGTAGTCTTCAGGCCCAAGTTCAAAGGTTACCTTTTCCATTGACCTTTCTATAGCTAATCCTATAGGAAGTGAGATGCTGCCTTCTGCTGAGCTCCTAGAAGAACTCTCCTTGACTCTGGTGTGGTACTTGCCATGGTCTGATCTTTATCCTTGATATGCAAATACCTTTATTCCAAACACACCAGGAGCTGCCTGACACTTCTCTAGCTGGCCCTTGGCATCTCAGATGGATCCTAGCCCAGTTCCTGGCATGAGACCAGCAGGTAGCTAAATTGAATTAAGCAAGTTGTGCTCTAAATATCACTACTCTCGGAGCTTCTTCAAATTTCAAGAAGAAAATGATTATGTTATTTCATGCACTAGAAGACATACTTCACCTGCTTGTACTCTCTGGGTCAGGATAGTGCTATTTCATGCTCTGAAAGGCATAATTTACACAAGGAAGTCAATAACACCCATAGACCACTGCAGCCAAACTTTAATAATGTTGCCATTACCAACATTCAAGTCATCTGAAGAAATTAATGGGTAGCCAAAGTGAGTATAATTATTTGGTTCCTGCTAGAAAGATCAACTCCAATATAGCTATGCCATATAATTGGAAACTGTGTGAACTTGATATGTGAGCTTGTCGTTGGGTAGTTTTGGAGCAGATGAATTCCTGTGGTATTCTGGATACAGTAGGTATCATTTTTAAAAGTAACTTCTAAGATTAGTTTTTCTAAAGAGCTTGTGGTCTTAAAAAATAAGCTATTTTGTTCCTCTGTTGTATTTATAATTATTAAAAGTTATGGTCCCAGTTTGCCCCCCCCAAGACCCTCTATTCCATGCATAAGAGTCTCTGGAAACACCACTAATGCATGGCCAGCCCCTTTTCTGGTAGGCACACACAGGTATATAGGCACTGGATTTTAAGCCTTCATGAAGACAAAGCTGATCCTTTTGGAGGCCAGACTTCCTTGCTTTCAGTCTTAGGGCTCTAATTATTTCTGCTTACACTACCATTTGGCCTCGCCTGCTTCACCTCTCCTACCCACAACCCTTCTACCTGGATAGGGAAAGCCTCCTCCCACACTGATTGCTACTTGCTGTGGACAGCTTACTAAACTTAAAATGAGTGGTCTTCAGTATAATACACTAAAACCAAGTACCTAATCTTGCTCTTTAGGCTCATATGTATCGTTCCACCTCAACTAGACTAAAAATTGCATGTGTGCAGAGGCTACTGCTTATATTCTAAACCAATTGCTCGATCTGTTTTAAGAGAAATCTTAGGCAGGAAAATGGTAAGTTTGGGCTCCATGCTGGCTGGCGATCTCTCTTGCAGTAGAACTTTCTTGGCAGTTTGTTAAATGGGGAGAAGAGAAAGATGAAAGGTCATGTGAGCCTTCAAGAAGAATAATTGAACAGCAAATGGTGACATGCTGTTCTCCAAGCTGAAGAAACACAGATGGAAAATAGTCATTAATGATAGAGAAAGGTCAGGTTCTTGAAAGAACTTCTGACCAAAATGGTTAAGATTAATTAGTAATCCATTATTTATGCCCTACCTATTTCTAAAGGATGGGGGCACCTGCTGAGGAAGCGAGACTGTACCTGAATTAAGAACCAGAATTACTGAATTAAGATTTACTTACTTTTTCATAACTGAATCAAGAACCAGAACTATGGCCCAGCACTTTGGTTGGCTCTAACTCACTGTGGGTAACTATGCAGAGTGCCCCTCAGACTTAAGCTTCACCTATAAAACAGGAATAATCCTATCAGGTACTGTGAGGATCAAATGGGGTCATATGTAATATAGAATGGTCAGTTGCTCGACAGACATTAAGAATTCTCCAGAATCTACAAATTTGGATAAATTCTCACCTAAATAGGATATCTACCAAAAAAAATCACAAAAAAACCCAAGATCATACATCATAAAATTTTGAAGCTGAAATGAACGGACAAGACTTTCTGTCTGCCACAATGGCCCAAAAGGAATGTGTCCCTAATAATAGCTTCTGCCCAGCCCTGCCATTTGTATTTTTTGAATCAAGGATTCAAACCTGGATGGCTTTCCCCTCACTTGCACTTCTGGTCTCGAGATTCTGATCCCTCTCTTTATCATTCCCTTAATTGCTATTCAAGACCCTTTTTTTTCAGATGAAGAAGTGGCTGCTCTGGGAAGTCAGGGCAATTAGAGTCCTCCCAGATAGTACGAAATAGAGCCAGAGGACAAGAGCAGCAGCCAGATTCTCCTCCGAATCACTGTAGTACCTGTAATCCATGCTGACACAAAGCCTGGTACATCCCGGGCTCTAGATATGTGCCAACAAATGAAGGTGGGCCCATTAGGTGCTGAACCAAAGACTCTTCCTACAGATTCCCACATGTGGACACATCAAAGTGCACATTGTTAGGGGCACTGGGCAGCCAGGCCTGGTGGGTGGTAACATCCCAGCTAGGCCCAGTGTATCATCTTACCCCATCCCTAGTCCATCTATCAACTCCTGGCCAGCCAGAGTCCTGTCTGCTGGGAGTTTTCTGCCCTCAGGTTCTTTTCAGAAATCTGACAGGCCCAATAAAGGCCCAGTGCTGATGGAGACAGCCAGTTCTGCCTTCTCCCAGTAGCCCAGCACTGCCTCCAGTGACACAATGGGGCCGGCTATAATCACATTACACCCTCGTCTTTCATAATTACCCTCTTTCTCTGAGTGACAGAGCATCCCAATGGCAGAGAGGCGACTATTTTTAAACTAATTCTAACTTACAGGAGCAAAGAAAAAGCACAAAAAGTGTCATTTTCCCACAGATATGCTACTGGTTTATAAATCACCCCTAGGGACTGAGTGGAGACTAAGGTTGGCAGAAGCTAGAAAAATCTAAGCAGAGCACTGGCTACCCACCCCCAGGGGAATGCTCAGCCCGTGCCTGCCCAGCAACCTATACACTCATTCCCTCCCGTTTCCATGAGGTCTCTCTGCCCTACCATCATCTCTGACCAAGGAAAAAGAAAAGAAAGCAGGGGGAAGAGCTGTAGAGAGGTCTGTTGTCATCCATGCACCTGCCTCCTGGCTGCTTCTCTTCCTTTCTGTCTGCCTGTCTGTCTGTCTTTCCTCCACTCCTGTCCCTAACCTTGTCCCGGCTTCTGTGACCAGTTCTTCCCTTCCTTAACTGTGTCTGTGAAAGCTGATTGCTCAGAATATTTTCTACAACCTTCAAAGATCTCTTCAGTGTGAAGAAATAAAGCCAGAGGACGGTGTTGGGGGAGGGGTGGGAAAAGACGAGCCCTGTCAGAAGGACTTTAAGTAGTAGAAGAGGCTTCAACCCAGCTAGGCTGACCTGGCCTCCCCACAGACCTCCCTAGAGACAAGTGAGCACCTCATTAACTCAGTACTAAATCAGCCTTAAGGACATGCCGTTATCCACCCCTTACAAATTGCCTGGAGACACCTCTGGTACTGGCCATGATAATTATATTGATAAGGAAGCTGGAGCAGAGGAAATGAAATCAATAGACGCACAGGATTTCTGGAGTATCAATCTATCGAATTACCACAACTCCTTTGCACTCTCATTTGTAGGGTTATCGGCTATCTATCTTGTTCAGAGCTGCTAGCATGCCATTGAAGCTGGGGTGCATGCATCATCTTCCCCTCAGGTTTTGGTTTTCTCACCCCACCAGTAGATTCCCCACCTTTTTCTCTTGCTAATCAGGTGCCTTCCTAATTCCTTCTCTGTCTTCTGTTCTGTGCCTCCTCCTCTGGTTTCCCTTCCTTTTGCATTACCTGGGCCTACTAGGCAACTACAGTGAAATAATAACCTGGGTAGTTTATAAACAACAGAAATTCATTTCCTACCATTCTAGGGGCCAAGAAGCAGAGATCAATGTGTTGGCAAAGCCTGAGTCTAAGGACCTGGTCCCTGGCTTTTCTGGGGCACCTTCCAGCCATGTCTTTACATGGTAGAATGACTGAGGGGGTCTCCCTACAGGGACTTCTATAAGCTCACTGATCCTACTTGTGGGGGCGATGTCCCATGACTCCGAATGCCACCACTTTGGAAGTGGGGATTTCAATGTTAAATTTGTGAAGCAGGAAGGAAAATGCAGACATTCAGACCACAATGTCCCTGTCTCCTACCACTAGTCCATATCATTAACAGACCCTCTAGGTTCCAGTTTTTGACTCTGGCTAGTTTGTCTGACCAACGTCTGATATATAGGAAAAAATAAGGAAGGTGGGAGTCAATGAGCCACCTTTAGAGAGGAGAGATCGTGCATCTGGCCTCTACCGAAGATGGGACAGTGTTTTCAGAGCAGGTAAGAGTCCTCAGCTAAGACAAAACTGACTAGCGCACCATTCTCAGGCATGCAGCAGCAGGCTGGCTCCTCTTGGAAACATTTGCAAAATTCTGCCCACTGCAATTATTGAAATCTGTGGCAAAAGCAACTGCCTGCACAATGGCCAGCATGGTTGGTGACAGCAACCATGGGAACAGTGGTGCAGAAGAGTGGAGCCAGGGAAGGGAAGTTTCCAGGGACACAGGGGGAAAAAAGCCACTTTGAAATAATTACTGGTATGAGTCTGGCAAAAGCTAAGCATATATTTGGTGAGCAAGCACTTGGGATCCCTTACTTTCTGTCCTCTTCTGCTATAGCTGACTTTGGCTAGAAGCCATTATCTCCCATCCCCCTCTTCTGCCTTATTATAGAAACTCAGATTAAGGGAGAAGCAGCCCCACCCATGGTTTGGTCCATGATGGCTTGTGACTTGTGAGCTTCAGAGGAAGCTCAGAGTATGCAAGGAAGCCAGAAGACATCAAGCAACCAGGTCTGGCTCTCTGTAATGGCTGTCTGAGCCAGGCTCTTCCCGGGAAGGGGCAGGTCTCCAAGCTGCCTCCCTATCCCTCGTCTAGTAGCAAAGTTTACTGGTAGAGATATTTTCCCTGATGCTTGGGACAAAGTGGAGGCTGGGCGCTAATAAATCAAAAGCCATTGGAAAAGCTTTCCCCCAAGGAGGAAAGACTGAAGCAATTTCTAGGGGAACAGCCTGGATTTGTGGAGAAAACATTAAACTAAAAGTCATAGCTGTCAAAAAGCCCTAAATCTGAACCTGGGAGAAGAGAGTGTTGATAATATAAGAGCCCTGAGTCTTTTCGTTTCACAAGAACAGTATGTGGCCGCTAATTAAGCTGCTTGTAGAACAGCAGAGAAGACCCAGGCTCCGGTCAGCAAGATCTGGGTCCAGCGCCAGCTCCTCTTTTCATTAGCCGTTCAGTCTTGGTCAAGCTACTTGGCCTTTTCTGATGCTCATTTTCTCCATCTTTAAAAAACAGAAAATAAAAAGAGGACCTACCATCACAGAAAATTGTCATAGGAGCTCACCTGTCCATAATGAACTAGAGTGATTAAGATTTCATTTTCATGTGTAGATGTCTCATTCCGATTGGTTACTTCCCAAATCATACTCATGCCATAAATATCTTAAATGTCCTAAATAGCGCATCTTTCTAGCTTACAAGTGTTACTGCAAGAATACACAAAATAGCACAAGGCGGATGCATAGCTTTTTCCAATTACTGTTGGTATTTGTTATAGGTTGAGTCTTGTCCTCTCATTGTGTCTCGGTTGAAGCCCTAACTACTGGCACCTCAAAATGTGGCACTACTTGGAAGTGAGCCCATTACAGATATGACTAGTTAAGAGGAGGTCAAGCTGGAATAGGCTGAGGCCCCCATATAGCACAGCAGTGCATCTCAGATGATGGCCATGTGAAGACTCAGAGCACACTATGCCAGCAGACAGGTTGTACTGATGCATCTGCCAGGCAAGAAATACCAAGGCATGCAGGCCATCAGCTGAGAAAGAGGAATGAGCAGAATCCTGCAGAGCCCTGGGGAAGAGATAACCTTGAAGATAACTTGATGCTGAAGTACTGTTCTAAGCTGCGTGTTTATGGCATTCTTTTATGGAAACCCTTAAAAGACCAGCACAATGTGATAGTGGGTATATTCCTAAAAACCCACTAAGACCATGGACTTATAAACTACCAGGAAGATGTTTAACATTGATTTTAGTCCTGTGTAGTCTCCCCTGATGAATGAAAACCCTTCTTCAGATCCATGCCCATGTGATCTCTGGGTAGACTGAGTTATGTATGAGAAAAATCAGTCCCAAAAGCTGTGTTTCAAAAACCAAAAGATGAGCTGCAATTAGACTAGAATGGAGCAAAGGTCTCTGTTTCATGCACTCACTTGGGGACCCAGAGTGACATCAAGCAGCCATCATCTTGCACACAACCAGCCACCACAGAAGGGAAAATTTTCTGGCAAGTGTCCTCTGAGCATCTGGATGCCTCAGCCTGGAAGGGACACTCATCATTTCCTTTCATGATTCGCTGAACAGAACTAGAGATATGGTCTCACATACCCAAAGGAAGGTTAGAAAATCTAGTCCTACTGTGTGCCTGAAAGCCAAGTCAGAAATACTTGGCAAACAGCACCTTTTCTATTGTCAGCAAGAGTTCTGACCTTCTCTGGGTCACTTTCCCTGCTACAGAGCTGCCCTAGAACCATCCTCTCAGGACAGCTAGCATGCTCCTTAGTCATGGTCACCATCATACACTGGCATACTTGTGTTTTCCTCCTCTCTGAGACTGGGAATTTCTCAAGGAATGGGAGCAGGTGACACGGGAAGCATCTGACAACAGTGACCATTCTCTGCAGCAAGACACCAAGTCCTGTCCGTGTTTTGCAGGACCTTCCCATGTCCACTCCCTTATCTTACCCCAGACACCCTATTACTCAGACCCCCAAAGACCACCCCTGCTCCAGAAGCCCTGCATTTTCTATTCCGCATGGTTGCACTGTGTCTCTTTTGCTAGACGCTCTATCCCACTCTTGTCAAGATCTCAGGTTTCAGCTGTGATCCGATCATCCAAGCCTTTGAGGATATCACTCTATAAAGATGACCGTGAACTCTTGCCTTCTTAACTCAGAAACCTCTGTTCATTGATTTTTTTTCTTTCCACAATGGTGATCTATTCCTGAGTGACAATAACACAGACATATGTATCATATGATATTACCACATGACAAATATAAAGTAACTTATTTGTGTATATGATATTAAGCTCGGTATTCATTTACTCTGTTCCCTTATATCCCACCCTTCCAAATCCATACATATGGATGTAATTTCCATAAACACAGGGCAGTATAGCTACTCAATAAATATCTCTCAAATGAATGAGCAAAAAATAACATGGGAATCTCCCATGTTCTTACCTCTCTGAACAAAATACTGAATTTCTCTTCCTCATATGACGAGATTTGCATTCCTTCAGTATGCTAGCCACCCAGAAATAATCAATTGCTGGAGCTGTAAGGACAGACAGGACCCTTGTTTATTTTTCACTCTGTATTTCAATTAATAAAGCCTAAGTTTTAAAAAAAGAATCTGGACTTACAAAAATTACATGGTTGAGTTACTTATATAAGTTTAGTTATTGACTAAATTATTGACCATGTTTCTCATATAAAACTCTAACTTTCCCTTTCTCTAATTTTTAGTAGTTGTTTTAGACATACATATAGAACCTAACATCTTTCTCCCACATAATTGCCCTGTCGTTGGTCCTCCTTTTCCTTTACAATATCCTTTATTCTTTATTTATTTCCTATCTACAATTAGTCAAAAAATATATATTAAGTGCTTTAGGGTATTATGTAACTATTTCATACCTGCCATAAGAAAACATTATTCAGCAATATCACTATGAAGCAGGTAAACAAAGTTAGTTTAATAAAGAGAGCAAGGTCTTACGTATGTATGAAGGACTGTTGCCAGAGCCACTGCGAGGGTGTTGCCATGGCAGAAGCACAGAAGTGAAATCTAAGAGTGTAATGACTGGAGCAGCTCAAAGTGGGAAGCCTAGTCCAGCCTCAGATGTGAGGGGCGTGGCAAGAGCTTACAGCTATGGTCAATTTAGTTTAGACATGTCAGTCGATCTAGTCCCAAGGTGGATGTACCTTATCTAGATGTGACCATGAGTTGTCATCTCCCATAATATTTCTGGAACTTCATTATTGTTGTTCAAGGATAAACTATAAGCTGGGATTTCCTGACGCCAACTAGTAAGACATTTTACATGCCTCTGCAAATTCAGGGTAGTCTTTAAATAGAAGAAGAACCAAATGATCTGAAAACAGTATTTATTTACTTCAATCAATGCTAGGTACTTAAAAAGTATTATATAGATAATGGTAGAATCCTCACTCTAACCCTATAAAGTTGGCACCATTATTTATCTCCACGTCACAGACAGCAAAGCTGATAGAGAGGTTAAGTGGTCTTCCCATAGATAAACATTTATGGGGATGAGGTTTGATCCCAGACAGCCTGGCAGTCTCAGCAGCTCTGGTCTGTCCTACTTCCTCTCAATATTAGAAACAGGGACAGAAAGTAATATAATATATACTTTAAGAGCTGAGTAATAAGATATGATTTAATGCTAGTCACTAATACCAGTTATTCCTAATTCAATGAAGTCTTAGACATTGTCCAGAGTTGAAATTGAAGAGAACAGTAAGTAACTTAGGGTTAATGGAGAGAGATTAAATGAATTGGAGAATGAGTCAACCTTTTGCCCACTGAGCATTTACCCATTAAATCATCGATTTATTCATTCTTTCATGCATCTGCCCACCCAATCGTTCAACCAAATACTGAGCGCTTTCATGCGCTAACCACACAACCGTATGTGGCAGATAATACATGGTCTGCCTCAAAACAACTTAGCAAGCCAGGTGGGGAAATCAGGTGTAGGGAATCCATGGTCTAGTGTAGCCAGCACTATAAGGGTGCTCACTGAAGAGTGGGGAGACAGGCAATTCAACCTGTATCTGGGAAATGTATGGGGGGACAGGAAGGGCGTGTGAGAGAAGAATGTTCATGGAAGAAAAAAACCACACCCAAGCAAATTTTCTAACCTTAGTATTCCTAAGAAAGTTCTAGAATTTACAGTTTCCATCAATGACAAGAAAAAAAAATGAACATTTTTTTTAAAAACAAAAGAAAAAAAAACAGAGTCTTGTGTATCCCAGGTTAAACTTGCTATGTGGGGGACTCTGGCCCTGAACCTCTAATCTTCTTCCCCTTCTACTTCTCATATACTAGCATTAAAAACATGTGCTGCCAACCCCAGGTTTGAAAACTCTTTTTTAAACAAGGCATTGAAGCATAGCTATTAAGAACACAGGTTTGGGATCAGCCTGGCAAGCTTTCCTATTTCAAATGGAAACAGTTCTGGTAAGATGAGTACCACCTCAAGATTCTCCTAGGGGTCAGATAAGATCGTGCGTGAGAGCTCAGCACCATCTGTGCCCTGTGCACAGCCAGTGACTATCAACTGACATTTGTCACCTTCTTCTCAGGCTCACAATTTCATCTACTTGGTTCCTTAGTCCTTAATCTTCTTAGTAGCTCTGACTTTATTTAAGAACCAAAGTGTCTAAGTCTCTTTTTTTCTTTTACATAGGGAATAGAAAGGAAATATAATTTTTATAAAACTGATTTTTATTACTCTGAATTTATTATACTGCATGTTCTTGGTGACTAGGTAACCAATGGAGTAGCTAATTCATTATTTTAGCTATTTAAACAGGACCTCAGAAGAAAGGCACCCTGTGGTCACAGAGCACAGGGACTATATTAATGAGAAGATTAAAACAAAGCTTGGCTCACATCATCCCAGATAAATCACAAATGTACCCAAGGATAATTAACAATCACAAACTGCCTGGAACTACATTATTTGGCTGGTTGGTTATTGTAAAGTCAACCTCTATTGAATAGGTGAGCTTAAAGGAGCTGATGGATAGTTATTTGACATGCCCAGTGAGGCCCCTTCATAATAAATATCTGAGGAGACATTGGAGCACCCCTAAGTTTCTGTGGTCTGCTTCATCCTAATTTTCCTTTAGAAGCAAAGAGCAACCTTGGGCTTGCCTCACTGGAAGAGGCTGTCCACAGGGCTGCCACTCCTGCCATGTGTTGTAGAAGTTCCTTGTGCACTGTGGAGACAGACTATTGGATCCTGTGCCTAAATGGCTACATGAGGCTGACATTTCAGTGCTGTAACAAAAGACCAAAAGAAAAAAAAAACCCTCAGGAAAGAAGGACTTTTTTTGTTTTGTGATTTCAAAGGTTTCAGTCCATTGCGGCAGGGCAAAGTTGCTCACCTCATGGTGGCTAGAAAGCAGAAAAAAGACAGAAATGACCCCTGTGTTAGTCACTGTTCTATTTCTGTGAAGAGACACAATGACTAAGGAAACTCTTACACAAGAAAGCATTTAGTTGGGCACTTGCTTACAGTTTTAGAGGTTTAGTTTATTATCATTGTGGTGGGGAACAGGGTGGCCTGCATGCAGGCAGGTGCTGGAGCAGTAGCTGAGAGCTACATCCTGATCCATAGTCAGAGACAGAGAAAGACCCTGGGCCTGGAGTGGGCTTTTAAAACCTCAAAGCCCAACCCCATACTTCCTCCTCTTAAGTATTAGATCCCTGGCTGCTGGATTCCTCTGCTGCTGATGCAATAAGCAAATCAAATAGAATTAATAAATCCAGATTTAATAAACAAGGCAAGCAAAGCAGAGCACTCCCAGGTGGCCCTCAGGAAGGTAGGAGATAGAACATGAGAGCACATGTGGCCAACCTATGGGCCGGGTCTTAACTAGCTGGTAAGCATGGTCCTGGGCATCTCCAGGAGAGGAAGGGCCACCAATGGTGGGCTTTCTCAGGGGTGGAGTCTGGAATGAGGCAACTCCAGGGAGGGGCTGTTGCCTGGCATCCTGAGGGCAGGGTTCCAATCACCTCCAACAAGGCCAGACTTCCTAATCCTTCTAATCCTTTCAAATAGCCCCACTCCCTGGTGACTAATCATTCAAATATGTGAGCCTATGGAGACTGTTTTTATTTAAATCACCATAACCCTTCAAAGGTATGCCTCTAGCAGCCTGTTCCTTCTAACACACAATGCTGTGACTATACAAATCCATCAATGGATTAATCTATTGATGAAATCAAAACCCTTATGATCCAAACACTTCTCACATACCCTTCATCTGTCAACAAGCATTGAGAGGGGGCCATTTGGTATTAAAGCCATAACAATACCCTTATGTAAAGGTGCTATCCACTATCAAGAATCCAGTCTTCGAGAGAACAAAGGTGCAGCTTTCTGACCTAGAGCCACTATTTCTTCCCAGTTTCCTCCACAGCCCCAGAGAACTTCTATCTACATATGTTCTAGCTTTACAGAGTGAGAGCCATGGTGCCCAGGCACAGGTTTCAGAGGCCAGCTGAGCCTTTGCCCCTTGCTTCCTCTTGCAGATTCCTATTACTCCATGCCAGCTACTACAGGGAGCTCTTGAACCAAGCCCTGGCTGAGAGGATGGGGATGGACGGGGAAACGGTGGTCTTGAAGAACATGCTCATTGGTGTAAACCTGATCCTCCTGGGATCCATGCTCAAACCTTCTGAGTGTCGGCTGGAGGTGACCACAGAAAGGGTCCAGAGACAAACTGTGGAGGAGGAAGGAGGGGCTTCCAGCTACAACACATCCAGCAAGGAACAGCCTATGGTCTTCAACCATGTGTATAACATCAATGTCCCCCTGGAAAGCCTCTGCTCCTCAGGGCTGGAGGCTTCAGCTGAACAGGAAGTGAGTGCTGAAGATGATACTCTGGCAGAATACCTAGGCCAAACCTCAGATCATGAAAGCCAGGTCACCTTTACCCACAAGATCAACCTCCCCAAAAAAGCCTGCCTGTGTGCCAGTTCTACCCAGGTGCTGCAGGAGCTCCTAAGCCGGATCGAGATGCTGGAGAGGGAGGTGTCGTTGCTGCGAGACCAGTGCAGCACCAACTGCTGTCAGGAAAGTGCGGCCACAGGTAGAGTTTGAAGCACTTGCAGCCTGGTCCCTGGTGGGGAAGGAGAGAGCTGAGCCAAGGGGGAGGTGGGGTGAGAGGAAGCAAAACCCAGCATCTCTTCACAGGGTTAAAGAGAAAAACGTGTCCGGTATATAGCTCTCTGTTAATGTGTCATCTGTAAGATCTAAATGCAGCCATTCCCTGGGGATTCAGTTCAGGGATTCTCAACACTGCTTACCTAGTTTGAAATATATTAACCTGATTTTTGGAGGGATGAGTCAGGTAATGGTACATAGGCTCGGCACGGCAACTTTGATAGCAGGCAGGGAATTTGATGTCTGTCTTCATTCATCTTTGCTTTTCACAGGCTGTTGAGTTGATATCCATTCAAGTTAACCTGACTGACTAGGGCATGCGGTGCTCTGCCCATTCACTCGCAGCCTTGCTCCCCTCCGAGCAAATGGAAGTCATTACGGTCTCAGGTGACCTGTTCCCCTCTCCTCCATCAAGATGGGAGTTTTATCCTGACCTACTCCATAAATATAGGCATGTGCATTCACTCACACACACACACACACACACACACACCACCTTGTCCTGTTCGCCAAAAGGCTGAACATTCAGTGGATTTGCTTCTGTCTTTGTTCATCTGCTCCTTACTGTAAGATGTGATCAAGACTTCAAAGTCAGACTTCGACTTCAGATCGGCTCTGCCACCTCTGGCTTGTGATCTAAGCAAGTCACATAGCCCATGCCTTTTCTTCCTCATTTACAAACTCTGACAAACTAGAGCAATAAGGAGCTATCAACTACTAACTCACCTAGTCGGATGAGAGCCTGACTCCTAGTAAACATCTCATGAGTAAGGACGGCCATTAGCTGCCCCTAGTCAGTCTTGTGCCAGCTTTCTCCATCCGAAGGATCCCTCAGACTCATGTAGTTATGGTCCTTGATGACACGGAACAACCATCACATTATCTTGGGTGCAAGTGTTCACCTCTGTACGATCTGATAGTTCAAGATGAATGTGGAGGGAAATTTTATCAAACCCTGGACCCATAGCTTCAGAGATGAGACCCATTCTCCCAGAGTCGTAGTAATATAAGGGACAATCTGACCAATGAAGCATTTTGTAGAATTTCCTCAGCTTATAGACAAGCAATGTGACTGGACAAGGAAATCAAGATGTCCCTGTTCCTGTTCTTTAGTGAGTCCTGATAGGTTGGTTCATCATTTTGGTGGAGTTTAAAACCAAGAAAAGGCTATAGGTTTTCATGGGTATGGTCTCTCCTGCTGCAGAATCTACCAGCTTGCCAATCAGATCATTGGCTGATTAGGAAAAACCTATTAGGGTAAGCTATGTTAAGCAATGTCAGTGTAGTATATTTTTCAGGCAATGTGGACCACATGATGCAGAACTTACTAGACTGAACTTAGACTTTATTATTTAGCCATAAAACTTTATGCAAAAAGGCTGGGGCACGATACATGCATGAAATCCTGAAGGTATCCTAGCAGACAGTGAATGAAACCAGGCTTCAGGAAGTCTTTGAAGAAGCCTTGGGGTTGATAAGTGTGCAGTAGCCAGTGGCAGGAAGAGAGAAGATGAGACAGGTCTGTAATGCCTGTAACTTCCATCTGCACAGTTGGTCCAGTGCTTGGCCTACATCCCCTCCAATCCCTCTCATACCTGTATCTGGCACCTGGACATCTTTGTCAGAGGGATGGTCTTAGCCTATCAGAACACTCAACGTGCTCAAAGACATAGAAGGCCCTAGAATGTGCATGTGCTCAGAGAAGGGCCTCAGCCTGTGAGCAAGTATGGTTTGCACTGGTTCTAGAATACCGCAGGAATCTGAGTCACTCTTCCTGGGACTTTGCATAGTCACATTCTGGTTCAGCCCCACTCTTTGCTGATCCCCTCATCTGACCCACTATGGCAAGTTTCTTCTGGGAACACTTTTTTTATTGCTGTTGTTGCTTTTGTTTCAGAAGACAGGCTTTCTCTGTAGCTCTGGAGCCTGTCCTGGAACTAGCTCTTGTAGACCAGGCTGACCTCAAAATCACAGAGATCCACCTGTCTCTGACTCCAGAGTGCTGAGATTAAAGGTGTGTGCCACCACCACCTGGCTTGGGAACACTTTTTAAGTGTTCTTATCAGCTTCTAGGGAACCTAACCTAAGATGCTCTGCAGGTGATCTGAAAGAGGACAATGGCCCAGGTCTTACCCATCTTCACCTTCAGTGCAGTGTAAGGCGTAGACAATTGCACTACCTGAAAACATTTATTAAGTTGAATTTGCAAACTATGTTGTAGTTTACTCTCAGCAGCACCAATGTGATCAAGGGATGAGGATAGGTCTCTGCTCAACCCTCCCCAGTACGATTTTATGAGAGGCCACTGCTGCCCTTTGACCTTCTCCTTGGCCATTCTAGGACAACTGGACTATGTCCCTCACTGCAGCGGCCATGGCAACTTTAGCTTTGAGTCCTGTGGCTGCATCTGCAATGAAGGCTGGTTTGGCAAGAACTGCTCAGAGCCCTACTGCCCACTGGGCTGCTCCAGTCGGGGGGTGTGTGTCGATGGCCAGTGCATTTGCGACAGTGAATACAGTGGCGATGACTGCTCTGAGCTGCGGTGCCCAACGGACTGCAGCTCCCGGGGGCTCTGCGTGGATGGAGAATGTGTCTGTGAAGAGCCCTACACAGGCGAGGACTGCAGGGAGCTGCGGTGCCCCGAGGACTGTTCAGGGAAGGGGCAGTGTGCCAACGGTACGTGCCTGTGCCAAGAGGGCTATGCTGGGGAAGACTGCAGCCAGCGCCGGTGTCTGAACGCCTGCAGTGGGCGAGGACACTGCCAGGAGGGACTCTGCGTCTGTGAGAAAGGCTACCAGGGCCCCGATTGCTCAACAGGTAGGAAGGGGAACACTCTGGGGCTAGTGCCAGTCGGTTGGGGAGGACGAGCAGAGGGGAGGGAACAAAATAATTCCCAGTTTGGTTGTACTTGGTTTGCTTTTCGTGGCAACTGTTTTCCGTAACAATTGGTGAGGTCACATCCTGATGAGATCTAGATCTCTACTCCTGAGATTAGAGCAAAGATAATGATAATAGGGATGACAACGCCTTACTGTCCCTAAGGTAGGGGTGGTTGGCCTATTAAGCTTGTTCTCTGTTGCCAAATAACATAAAACAATGTGGGTGCATTATAACGAGGTTTATTTGGGATTTCAGTTCTAGAAGTTCCAGATTAAGCAGCTACATCTAATGATAGCCTTCTTGCTGGCGGAGTAGCAAAGTAGCACAAGGAATCATGTGGCAAGACACAGGGAGGAACATGCATGTGTATCCTCCCATCTCTCTCCCTTATTAAGTTGCTAGGATCCAACCACAGGAGTTCACTCTGATGACTCAACTAGTCTGATTTACTTACCAATGACCCTATCTCTACACACTATTGTCTGATTAAGTTTGCACTCTTTTGAATAACTCAGAATAGGGATCAAACTTCAGCTCCTGAAATCTAGGGGCCATACACAAACAATACTCAAATCACAACAAGCAGCAAAAGGTCAGGGGACCATGCTAGATAAGGGTGGTCCACGAACTGCACCTGCTTAAAAGCATCTCCCCGCCCATTACTGTATCTCAGCATCTTACATCACTGCTTGAGGAAGGATGGCTCTGGTTCTTTATTTATCTGGTTAGCTTACAGATTGCAGGATGAGATTTTATTTATGAAATTACCAAGGAGCTGACATTTTAACAATTAGTATAGAATATTAAGCAGATATGACTCATTCTGTTCCAGATGATTATAGCACAGACAGGAACCAACTCCATATGCAGCCTACATTATAAAAAACGATTGGACGCTCGTGTCCTGCCATGATATTCTAAAACCTAAATCCAGCAGTGAGGGAGATGGCAGTATTTCACAGGGCTGTTGGTGATTTTTATGTTTTCCCCCAGATCATATTATTTTCATTGTTTCTCTATTGTTCATCCTCCTCTGATTAAATCAGGAACTATTGCTGATACATTTGTGCTCTTACAAGTATAGGTTAAGTAATTGATCCTCTCCATTGTGAGCTCAGAATTCCTCCTGGGGATTTTTTAAATAAATAAAAACAAACAACATTTTTAAGCTTTCTAATTGAGCAATTCTAGTAATTTCTAAGGGACAAATCCTGGGAAGCCAGCTTCCATAGCTTTCTGTCATTTAGCATCTGCATATGTGGCTTCAAAGTGAACCCTTCTGGAAGATTAATGGCAAAGAAGTAGGGACAATAGCTCACTGTGTAGAAAGATTTTTTTTCTATGTTACATTTCTTCTATATTCAATTATTTCATCTAGTCCTTCAATTCTGTTTACTGAATTGAAATTCCTTCCTAAAAGTATAGTCATTATACCAATTATTTCAAAGCAAAGCTGAAGCAGACATTAACCCTCAGTGCTTTTGAATCTGAAGCAACAGGACAATCACTGCAAACCTGAAGCAGAACCTTGTTCCTGGAGGCCCCATCCAGTGGCTGCCAAGGGTCAGCTTGAGTCATTGCTGTTTTAATGCTATACTACAGCACACATGCTTCTTAATGCAATCAATGTTCATGAACTCACATATACTTGCTGTGATCTAGACATGCTTTTCTACAGGGTCAGGCCTATTTACAAAACAAAGCAAACAACAACAAAACAACTTTAATCTGATCCAGTGTTCCAGCTGAACTGGAGATCTGATGCCTTGATCACATCAGGCAAGATTCACCAGCTGGTGATACAGCTGTAACTGGGTCAAGCCCAAGCCCAGCATGCGTGCTGCTTCTGACATGTCGGCTCTGCACCGCTTGAGGAAGATGGCTGCAAACCCAGATAAATTTTCTTTAACAGTTCAAAGTCCACGAGCAAGGACAGTTGCATAGTCTCCTGTTTCCATAGCAACCCTGGAGCCACCTCTCATTGCAGGAGGTGCTCCTCTTAGTGCCTGCCTTTAAAACCAAATGCCACAGGTCCCTTCCAGAAAGGGATGTGTGTCATTATCTAAAGTGCTATTTTACTAGCTCTCTGTAAAGAGTATGTAGGAGAGGGGCCTATTTACTCACTGTTTGACATTTCTGGCCAGGTGCAGGCAAGACAGCTCCGAGGAGTGCAGAGAGAGACAGAGAGAGGACAGCAGGGTCAGAAAGGGGAAAACATGGACAACCACAAAGTAGACTTCCTCAGGTCACCGTTTTTCTTTGGCAGGACATGGAGACTAGCTGCCCACCATACAGATTTCATTATGAGGCCCCCTATAGGCCAACATCAGTACAATTGTCTAGTGACAGCAAGGCCATTACTTTGCTCATGGTATGTCTTTCTGCCTCGTGCTCTGCCCGTGTAAAGAGAATACAGCAAAACCTCCTGAGTCTGAGCACTTAAAAGAGGCCTTAGAAAAATGCTGCTTTGGCTTCTCCTTCTACAGATTTGAAAAGCAGCAGTCAGAGACCAGTTTCCCCAGAGTCAACAGCTCATTAAGAATGGAATAAGAATGGGAATTCTGGTCACCCACCAACTTCTAGCACTCTCTAAACCTCTTTGAGATGCTAAGCCAAACGGTTAATAAAACTAAAATCTTTCACATCAAATACACAAGGAGCAGTCTTTCTACATAAATGCTGAGAGCAGCAAATGTGTTTTGTTTTGTTTTGTTTTGAATAGAAGCACCTGGATTCATTTATGCGTATCCATTCCGCGATGGTGTTAGGGCAGGAGCTGGGGAATGAGTTGTTGAAGGCTCCCTAAGAGTGAGCAGAACAAGGATCCCTGGAATTCAGTGAGATGTGTGTAGATCCATCAACACCGTTGTTCAGCTCTGTCGAGATAGGCTGCCCCACCTCTGGCTCCAGGAACCACTTGCTCTATGGAGCAAAACACAGACCGGAACTGCCTCCCTGCGTGCTCACTAAGTATCAGCGTGGAATGGCAAGGTTGCTTTGGAAATAAACAGTCCTGGATCCTCCAACCAGCCTTTTCCTTTCTATCCCCTTGCTTTTCCATGTCTCAAAATGCAAGCGGCAAAGAGAATAAGATTGCAAACGCTTCGCACCCACCACGCACTCACTGTTTGCATCTCTTTGGTGTTTGCTTTATAGTTCAGTATTGTTTTATTTGATAGTGATTGCCAGCACCTTCATGGGCCCAACACTCACCGGAGTGCTTCCACCACAGGTGACAGCAGGTGCTGTTCTCTCAGGCAGACGTGAAGGGAACATTAGCAAGTCTAAGATGGCAAGATGAAAAGTTATCTGCATCTTATTTGCTTTAAGATTCTGTCAATAAGTCTCAGAATAAAGGTGTTGACTCACAAGAAGGGGCAAAAGGAAAACTCTGTCAAACACAAGTGTAGGTCATCTGGACTGTTTCTCATGGAGCTTCTACACAGTCCTTGAGGGGCTGTGCATAAATGAAAGAAGGTAGCAGGTACAATGCATAGCACACTCCATGAAAGAGCTGAGTTTGAGCGTCCGTTCTGACTCAGCGCCCTAGACTTGGACACATCCTTCCACTCAGCCCTCCGTGTGGCATTCAGATTACTCCACCTTACTGAACTACCTTGCAGGGCTGCTGCAGAAGGATTTTTAATTAGTTAAATGGTATAACTGACATATTTTATCATCGAAATATTTTATAGCTTAATCTAGAATTATGTGTTGGTTGACAGTCATTGCTCCTGAGGTTCAAATCCTCACTCCTGTCTTTGCTTGCCACATGCCTCAGTTTCCTTATGTATGAATTAGGAGTAATAATAAAACCTATCCTGCTGTGCTGGTGGGAGGTTGAAATGGAATAACCCAGGGTAAAGTGATTAGCATTTTGTCTGGGACATAACAAATCTTCCCCAAAAATGCCACAACAAATGGGAGCAGGTTTTCTACTAGTGCACTTCGGTGTTTATAATGTCAGAGCCATAAACAGGGCATTTAAGGGTTTAATTAAATTTTATTTATACTTATTTTAGTTTTGAAAGTTTTTTTGGAGTAAATTTTAAGACATGTGTGGTAATAATGGTCCACAGCTATAATCCAAGCAATCAGGCAGATGGGGTGAGACAGGAAGATTGTCCGTTCTAGTACAGCCTGGGCTACATTGTGAGAACAAATAAATTGACTAAATAAGAAGAAAGTGCAGACTTCCTGCCTCCGATAATGTCCTCCCTCTTTGCTCAGAAGAAACTGTATTTTCCCAGCTGTTTTTTTGTTTCCATGAACTGTGGACCAGAAAAGGGTTCCTCAGTTCTCTTGGCCAAGAATTTGAGGTTTCTGGTGTGAGTTCAAGGTGGCAGCACTCTCCTCTCACACCCCCATGTTCCCGTGAAAAGCACCTGGCCTGGCCCTGCTTGTTTGTAAAGGGTGAGGTTACCCAGCAGAAAAATTCAAAACCAATGACAACTCTGAGACCAGTGGGAACCTCCACTACCTACAAACATGAAAGTTAATTACAATCACTTAAATCTTGGCCTGTTCTCCGCTGTAATCTTTGAGCAGGTCCAATTATAGACACTAGCGTTAGCCTTCTAATTAGTCTTAAAGGTTCAATGATTTGATGCCCACCCTACAGTGAAGCTTTGCTTCCCAAGGGAGCTATACAAGAAAGGCTATCTCAATCTGGTTTAACCTTTGGCAGCTCTGCATAGCATTTGCAAAGCTGGACAAGTGAGAAAAGCAAAGCTCTCAAGAATGCTCCCTGATCATCATCTCCAAGGTCAAGGCTAATGAAAATTAGTTTGAAACAAGTTACATTCGCTTCAGAGCTTAAATGTTGTCCTTTTTAAAGGGGGAGGGGTGCTATAATAAAGAATTTCTGAGCATCTTCACTAGGCTGTGAGATACAGGACATGTAATTTTGGCTTCTTATAATTTTTAGGAAAAACAGGAATTAGTCTTTATTTCCACTTGCTAAATCAGACCCTAGCTGCCAGGACAGTCTGAGGGCACTAATTTATTAAACTGCCAAACTGGTTAGTTGCTCACAGTGTGCTGTGAAAAGTCTGACAACTGGCTCTCTGAAGGAAAACAGACTAGTAAGCTCTCATTTGTAGCTTTTGCAAATTTCCATGGGGGAAACACCTCCTTGGCCAGTTTCAAGCAGCTCATGTGATATCATTAAACATGGGGTTGGGAACAGGTAGGCAACAGGATGCAGCTATGTAGTATTCCTACCAGAGAAGCAACACACAAAAATCACCTTACAGGCATAGTTAATTGTAAAATGCAGTGAAATGACTTTAAAGTGACAGGTCTTAAATAATTATCTTTTAGACGCAATTTGCTTAATTACTGTTTCATAGCATTTCATCTTTAACAATGACAATACCTGTGAACAGTCAGGCAGAATTCCTGACGGTTTGGCAGTCAGCCTTCACAAGGCAGTAAGGGCCCAGCTCCAGCCCTACATTCATTGATGGCCTTGTGGAGTGTGGCGTCTTTCAGTAGAGAACCGGGCCATGGAGCACTCCAGACATGGAATTAGGGGGTGAGATATGAGCAAGAAAGTTGAGTCCAGCCTGGGACAGGCAATCCTCTGAGCTCATGCTGTCTGTGTATTGCCTCCTGGTAGTTGCCCCTCCAGAGGACTTGCGAGTGGCTGGTATCAGCGACAGGTCCATTGAGCTGGAATGGGACGGGCCGATGGCAGTGACGGAATATGTGATCTCTTACCAGCCGATGGCCCTGGGGGGCCTCCAGCTCCAGCAGCGGGTGCCTGGAGATTGGAGTGGTGTCACCATCACGGAGCTGGAGCCAGGTCTCACCTACAACATCAGCGTCTACGCTGTCATTAGCAACATCCTCAGCCTTCCCATCACTGCCAAGGTGGCCACTCGTACGTACCATTTCCCCGTCCTGCTTCATTTTTGTTTTCTCCTACATAAGATCATGGGCATTCATGATTGTAGTGTCTTTTCTTAGTTCTTTAGGGATGCCTGCAATAGTTTGCTCTTGAGGGAAAGGGCTTTAGAAGTGACCCATTTTAAAAAAACAAAAGGCCCCACCATTAAACAGGCACTTCTGATTATGAGAGCTTCTAAATTCAGGCAACATCCATGAAGTCTAGAACAAGCAATACCTTAATTATTGAGCACTGGATTTGTTATAAGCTGGATTCTGATAAAAGTCAAGCAAAGTGTGAGATTTATACAGACTTTGAATCTGGTTAGAGATTCAAAACTAGCAGCCATGAAGTATAATAAACAAGGGCTAAATGTTACAGGTGCTAAACAGAGTGAGAAAAAAATATGACGATAATATTAGTTTAAGTCACAGCTGACAACGTCTATTTCTGTAAGTGGCATAATTTCTTTATGACTTCTTATTTTAGCAAAATATCTTGATAGTCACTTTAGTAATAGAAGTTGAGGTTCTAGAAGATAATCCAGAAAACTGCAATGGAGAGTGACAGTAAAGACACAGACAGAAAGCAAGCTGAGCTGTCTCCGTGATGCATAATCTCTGGAAAGTCTTTGCTGTTTCTTTAGAACAAGGAAGACTTCCTCTAGATCCTTATCTATGTTCTGTATATGCATAGTTCATCACAGAAAAAGATGAGAGATAGCTTACCAAGTGTTAACATTGAATCTGCCCAAAAATAGAACAAGAAATTCCTGTATACTTCTCAATTCTTAAATAATTACAAAGTGTCTGTATTACTTTCAACTTTCCAAAACTAAGATGAGCAGATCTCCTGAAAGAAATTTCCGGTAGTTGGGCAGCAGCCTGCATTCATGCTGCCCCAAATGCAGTGCAGAATCTGGATGAACAGATGCCTGTACACCTCACAGAGACATCAATGAAAAGGGGCTGTGCCTTATTCGATTCTACACAGAACATCTGAAGGATGAGGGCTGAAACGAGATAGGAACAAGACCGTGGCCATGGAAACAGGGACCCTTGGAATTCAGAAAGCCCTGGGGTCTGTAAAGAGAACTTACGACCAAATAGGGAATAAAAGATTTGAGGCCATTTTTATGTGGGTCTCAAATGACAAATGGCATTTGGATAACAAATGCCAGAAAATTTCAGAAAAAGGAAATGTCAAGATAAACGAGTTGGTCTTGAGGACCTCAAAGAGGTCAAAGACTGAGATTTGAAAGATGCAAAGATAGGGACAAAGGCTTAAGAAAGTCACCTTGCCGCTCTTGTAGGTGACTAAAGTCTTATGATACTATTGGGCTCCTGCATAAATGTTGAGTGTGTTAATCTGCCTATAATTATCTCTGTTTATATTTGACCCTTAAAAAAATCTGGTGCCTAAGGACTAGTTTTAAATATCTTTAGTGATTGTGTAAAGGCCGGACACCATCTGCTGCTTTTCCCACTGTACTGGAGGATGGGGCAACCCCTGGAGTGCCTGGCAGATCCACACCCAGGTCCTGATATGGTTTCCACCTCTGGTGGCATTTACTGTGCCAGTTCAGGGCATCCCCTCAGGCTCATTCCTAGATGATAAAGACAAAGTCATATAAACTCACCTGCCATTCCTTCACGTGACTTCAGAACTGGCCCTGCCTTTCCACCAAGGAGCAAAAGAAGCTTCTCCACAGGAAAAAAATAAAATAAAACGAAACAAAACAAAAATCTGTCCTTTTCCAGTGAGAATAGCCTGAGAGGCAACACAAACACGGGAGCAGGCTTCCTAGAGAACGGGGAAAAGTCACACTGCTGTATTTCAGGGCTGGTGACTGGAACTCCATCAGGACAAACATATTTCCACCTCACTAAACCTGTGTATACGTATGTGTGTATGTTTGTGCGTGCGTGCATGTTGGGGGTGGGAAATGGAGAGAAAAAGAGAGTGACTAAGCAAAGCAAAACCAGATAAGTGAGGCAAAGGTGAGCAAGAGAACAAAGACCAGGAGGGAATTTAGAGAAGAGGAAATGGGAGCAACACTGTTTATGCCTGTGCTTTCTTCGTAAATAGAAAGTGGCAAATTCAGACCATCTGAGCTGGTGGTTTGAGTCTCCATACTTTCACTGCACCTCAGACACTCATGGAAAGCATTCAGTTTTATTCTGAAGCTGGCCAGTCTACCCTGTACCTCCCTTTTCCTGGGTATAAAATAGGAACACCAATACCGGCTACTATCTTGCCTCCCAGGAAACCTGCATGGCATCTATATGAGTCCTCTGAGAAAGGGTTTTTATTTGATGCCAGGATCTACCATATGAGTAAGGAAAAGAAAACATGATTTAAAAATTTTTAACGTTAATATTTTCTATTATGTAATAGAAAGTACAAAACTAATAATTACATGTGTTAAGTTTGCTCATGTATTCACACACACCGAGCACCAGGGCCACATGACAGTATGCTGACCCTGCCACTGAGACTCTGTCTACAGCAGGATTGGGATTGCCCACCACACCTCTCCTCACCCAGGACACCAAGGGAGGTCACAAGACAAAGCACCAGGAAGCGATCACTGCCCCTGCCAGGGATGGCCATGACATTGCCACCCACATTGCTGTGTTCCAGATGTCTCCACTCCTCAAGGGCTACAGTTCAAGACGATCACAGAGACCACCGTGGAGGTGCAGTGGGAGCCCTTCTCATTCCCCTTCGATGGGTGGGAGATCAGCTTCATTCCAAAGGTAACACAACTCTAAGCAAACTGAAACAAGCCTGATTTGGTATATCCCTATCCTCAACTTAGATTTGGGGGCAGTAGGAGGGTACTAACTGACGTAACTTTCCAAATCCACTGAAGACACAGGGAGAAATGTTGTGTCTGAGCTACAGGGCATTACCCTCACAAAGGCCTAACAAATACAACCTGAACTCAGCTCTAGGCCTTGGATGATGGGATATGTGAGAAGTAGTACCAAGATCCAGCTGTCTGCTGAGGGAGTGCCAGTGTTTGGAGAGCCAAGCTTGTAGTGAGCCTGAAAACCAAGCCTCCAAAGAGTCGAGTCCTCCACTTTGCACAAAAGAACAGACAGATGGAACCTACAGATAAATATAGAAAAAGTTAAAAAGTTAGCTTGTGGCCTTCAACCTCTGAAAGTTAGAGATTTAAAACATGTCTTGGTTTTTCTGAATTAGTCAAAATGAATTTATAATCCATTCAGCAAGTTTTTCCTTAGACATATTCATTACTATAACTTGTGAGTTAGAAGTATCCTGAGAGTCCTGTGCGGTCTTTAGAGCGGTGTTTGATCTAGTGAGTCCAGGAACTGTCTGCAAGTCGCCGGTGCTGTTCCACTTTGTAGTCTTTGCTGGCTCTGCTCACGCTTTCCCCAAGCATCGTTCATGGATACGGAGTGCAGCACACTCCTTTCCTCTGTCTTCATCCTTCACCATCATAAAGCATTTTTTGAGTCATTCATCAGACCTAATGACAACTGACACATTTTTGGCTAACAAGACTGTGGTTTTACTGTTCTTTTACTCCAGAATTCCTGGAGCCTTGACTGTTGTAGCTACAAAAGACCTGCAAGCAAATGGAATGTGAGCCTTCATTTTACATTTAGTTTTGCTTAGTCAAAGGACACCAGAACTCCGAGATCTTAAGTGACCTCACCTGCCAGGTTTAAGACAAAAACCTGAATCTCAGGCTCTACTCCAGTGCTCTCACACCCTTATGTGGATTTAGTCACGGCAAGCTAAATACACCTAAACAGATGTTCTACACAAATCTGTTAGGATATGTCTTGCCTGATTTAAATGGCCAAGAAAGAATTGCAGGCAACTGGGTTTATAACAAGGCAGGAAGAATCATGTCATCCTGCTGTTCAGGCAGGAAAAAAAAATAACTGTGATGCTCTGCTCTACACATAATCTATAAAGCTTTGAATGAGAGATGAGCTAGTCAGGGCAAGCCAAGATCAAATACATGGCTGCATGGACTATATGCCGTAATATATAGGTTGAAGCCACAGGAAGGGAACATTCGTCATATTGATTTATAAGTGCATGGCTATAAGTTATATATGGAACACCCAGGTGACATAAATAGAGAACAAAGAACACATAAGAATGGCAGGGTTACAAAAAGGACCTCTGCCTCTGCTATTTCCAAAGTACACATTAGAAAAATAAAGTAGATAGATAAATGATAGACAGAAGGATGGAGATCGGTAGATAGGTAGGAAGATAGATAGATAGATAGATAGATAGATAGATAGATAGATAGATAGATAGATAGATAGATACACACACACATACATACATAGATATATATATGATGGGTAGATTACAATTGAAAATCCTGGACCCAACATCATGAAATTGCTTTTTCACATTTCCTTCCCCACATGTGTTTCCTTTCTCTCTCCTTCCCATTTCTTCATGGTGTGAGTGAAGGGAAAACATGATGGTGACAGATTGGCAACCAAGGCGGCACCATGAGAAAGAAAACAGAGTGAGACAATCCTTCTGGGTTTTAAAAATATCTGACCATGTCTTGGACTGTAATATTACATATCCATGCAAGTGCATTTATTATAAACAGCTAGGGGCATATTCATTACAATAGGTGCCAAAAATCTTATGGACATTGATCATAACCATCAAACATTAAATCTTTGAAGAGTCAATCTGAATCACTGCATGACTAGGTTTGGGGGTGTGGGCAAGCTCAGAAAAGTCAGGACAAACCAAAGAAATATCCTTGAAAACTGGTTCTTTTGAGCCTGTTAGGCATGTTCCTGGTCCCAAGCAGTCGGCTACTAGTATGTAGGGAACATATGTAGTCTGCCCTTTAATTTCAATGTGCACAATCAGCATCCTGCTCCTTTATCTTTTTCTCATCATATGTATTTCCCAGTGACCCTTCTGATCACTATTTTGCCCTACTCTCCAGAACAATGAAGGAGGGGTGATTGCTCAGCTCCCCAGCGATGTTACCTCCTTCAACCAGACAGGGCTGAAACCCGGAGAGGAGTACATTGTGAATGTTGTGGCTCTGAAGGAACAAGCCCGGAGCCTCCCTACCTCTGCCAGCGTCTCTACGGGTAAGTGCCTCCAACTCTTTCCATGGCTGCCCAAAGAACTGCGAGGGGTAAGAAAGATGCTAGGATTCATCGCAGAGCTGAAATGATGTAGGAACTTCACAAGGGACATACTCTGCCAGTTGCTTAGCAGATCGTATCCCTTAGTGCTCATCTTTGCGAGCACAGAAACCTGGGAAACTGTTCCACTGAGGAAATTCTCTATTAGTAGTTCCAGTATGTTTTACTAATCTCACTCATTAAGAATCCTCATTCATCAACCTCCTATTGTCATAAACTTTGAAACCAGCAAGAGCCAAGTCATTCTCACCTACTTAAGACTTGAAGAAATTCAACTAAACCTTTCTAAACCTCAATTTGTTTTATAACACCTTCTCTATTGAGGTGAGGCTTAGATTAAATATAGTACACAACATAATTAGCACTATACTGATCCGTGCTTAATACTTGGTATACATACATGCACACAACACATGCTAGAAGTAAAGGCAGTATGGGGCAGACTACTTGAAGCCAGTAGGCAGAGTTGCCACTGATCAAAACGATGTCTCAAGTTATTATTTTGTGCCCACAGTTTATCTCACTCGGAACCATTATTATTTTCAATGACATTAATCATGTCATATTTTGCCTTATTGTACTCTTAGCTGGCAAAGGATGTTCAATCTGATTGCTGTAATTTAGCCACTGTGATATGCACGTGTGCAACTCTTCAGAGTTGCTCAAAATTGATAAGTAGTGTCTGGTATTCATTTGGGGACTCTCATTTATCGATGGGGCGGAAGCTGAGATGTAGAGTTTAAGCAACTTTCCCTTTTAGCAACAAAAACTGAGCTAGGTGAATACTAATACAGTTTTCTTTTTCATAAATAGAAATCAACATCCTAGAAAGCCAGTCTTTTTTTGTTTTGTTTTGGTATTAGCTTGTGTTGCATTGGTGCTCCAAGGTTCCAGAGCCATGTCTCAATGTCAGGATGGGGGTAGGGGAGATCCACACTTCTAATTACTTCTCTCCCATTACTGCCAGCTCTGGAAGCCCTGCTTTGACCTGTTTTGTATTTTGTGCATCCATTTAAGATTTAAACAACAACAACCTCCCCCCCAAAAAACCCAACAGAGTTTCATTATGGGGAGGAGACTCACTAAAACACTGTTATAATTCAGTGAACTTCAGAAGAAACTCTATGCACGCAAAGCCACGGTGCTCTGGAGGACTCTCCAGAAGGCCAAAGGCACAAGTTTGTTCCCCAAGGTTATGCTGGACTCTGAAGACTGGGCTTCTGTTAACAGACATAGATTATTCCCTTCTGATATGGACATTAAGAAAGCATTAGCAGGTAAAAAGCTGGCAAGATGGTTCTGAAGAGGAGAGAGATCATTCCAGTTGAGTAATTCACTTCCAGAGTATTGAGGGCACTTAAAGAAGCAATCCAACCCTGCCTTGGTCTTATAGCCAAGCCAATTTTTAAGATAAAATTTGAAGTACTTTTTGAGGGTTCCTTAAAATTCAAATGAAAAGTTCCAGATTTAGAAAACCATGGGAAAGCTAGGCAGCTTTCAATTAAGAAAAGTCCTACTCAACAGAGTTGCGTCATGGACAAAGTTATTAAAAAGTAAAAAAGAAGAGAAAGAAGAAAAAAAACACATGCTTTCCATTTTTTGAAAGGACTTATATTCATTTAGAAATTAGTGCTAAAGTTGAAAGCAAGCTGCTAGAACCTTGATTGGAACAGGACGTTATGACCAATTGACCAGGGAAGGGCAGAATCCAAGGTGCAGCAGGAAAGACTCCCATCCCTGTCTGCTGCTCTCAGGAAACAATCATTTGATTCTTTCCTTCTGCTAAGCTCTGACCTACACCGACCCCCACCTGTAAAGCTCTGAGTCCTCGGCTGCACTGAGACTGGCTTTTTCAGGGCAGGCCATTTTATGAATGCAAATACAAGACCTCCTGCAGCTAACGCCCTCGGAGCTACATAATCACATTCTAATATGGCCAATCCATTATGATTAGGGTTTTTGGATCTAAAGAGTTGAAGGACGAAAGCTTTATGTGGTTATCCGATTTCCTCTGATGGCATTTTTTTCTCTCAAAAAGCTCCAGTTCAATGAAAATGCTCTCCTACCCTGTTCTCACAGATGAAGAGGCTCATCAATTCAGTTCATTCACTCAGCACTCACTGAGTGTCTTCAGACAGCGAACTTATGCCATAGCTAGGAGGGCATTTGGCCACCCTGTAATTAAATTAAGTGAAATAACAAAGGTCTGTGGTACCTAAAGCTGGGGCATGCAGCAAAGAAACTGTATGGCTATTTTCTTTTTAAACACATGACTACCTCAAGTACGAAAAGTTGAAATTCATTTTAATTCCAAACCAGGTAATACCAAAATAGCCTAGCAATTTTCATTTTTGCTGATAGGCGACCAAAAGTCCTAAGCTGCTTAATAGGACACAGCAAGGGGCTCAGAGTGGGGTACCTGGCAAATGTTCCAACTCTGAAAAGTTGAGGAACTCGAGGTTAGCCTGTGGTAGTCCTGATGGAGACAACCACACTAGAAACAGATTAAAGTGTCCAGTTTCTACTGATTTAAAAATAAAATCTTAGCTGAAGATTCCAGAAGAATCTATGGACGGTTACTTAAACTGAAGCAAAAGAAAATTTACTGAAAGGGACATAAATCATTTCCGAGAAGCCCAGGACCAGAAACATACCTAAGCCTCATAAAAGATTTTAACCATAAAATGGAATCTAAGAAATTGAGTTACTCTTTATCCCTTTTCATAAGCTCACATGGTCACCCATTTCTGCTTATCTAGCTATGTACCTGTGCCTTCCTCTCCTCCCCACTCCCCTCTTCAGCTCTCCACTACTCACCCCTACATCAAATATTCCCTATTTCCCCATAAGTGTGGTAGAGAATCACAACATCAGCCCTGGCTCTCCACAGGCTAATTCTAGAGCCAATGTCTAGTGCCAGAGAACCTGGGGTAACCTTTGTATCCAGCATCCTCAGGCTCAGAAACATGCAGGCACTTGTTGGGTGGGGAGGGTACATGGTGGGGGGGGGCTTACAAAAACAACTCTAGAGTTAGAGTTCTTTGTATTCAGATGAGCACATTTTCCTGAATGCCATGTTTCATGTTCACATATGCAAATGCCAGTCTGGTTGGCCAGGCTGAATAAAGCTAGATAGGAATAACTTCTGAATACTCATGATGAGACTTTTGGCAAACAAGACTGGGTCTCATTTATCTCCATTATCTCATTGAGTTTTCCTCTGGGCTCAGAGAAGGTAAGAGCTGGGCAACGGGCAGAAGTTTCTTCTCTCCTCTTGTGTCATTACCTCTGAAAGAAATCGGTCAGAGTCATCCAAGCTGGTAGTGTCCTTCCCCTGCCCAGATTGGGAAATGCCAGCATCTGAAACCCATAGTCAATGGATGGAGAAAGAGACCAAGTCCCCAGGAAAATGGATTATCAGTGTTCATGGTATCAGCAAATGTTTGCTCAAGGAGGAGACTTCCTCTTTCTATCCCATATTGTGGTGGGCACCTGCTCGTCCATGACCTTGGGCTATCTGGCCTGATAGAGGTGGTGCTTCTTGTCTGCCAATGTGACCTTTTATAAGGAAGGAGAGAGAGGGTCCTGTTCTCTCTTGGGTGGTGAAGTCAGGCTGCTTTCCAAGGACTCTGCAACTGGATTTACCATATCCTATATTCATGAGTGTATTTTCTCCTTTCATATCTTAATAAATCCTTGATACTCCTTAACAGAGTGCCCTGCTAGCTCAGTTAATAGAACATGAGACTCTTAATCTCAAGGTTGTGGGTTTGAGCCCCATGTTGGGTGCCACTCATTAAGAGAAATCCACATGCATCTGTTTAAGGGGTATCAAGGATTTATTAAGATATGAAAGAGGAAAATACACTCACAAATACAGGATATGGTAAATCCAGTTGCATAGTCCTTGGATAGCTGGGAACCAATCACACACAGCCTGACTCATGTAAGGGGAAAGCCGCTTGTTGGTTCCCAGCCACTTAGCCCTGAAATAATCACACAGAAACTGTATTAATTAAATCACTGCTTGACCCATTAGCTCTAGCTTCTTATTGGCTAACTCTTACATATTAATTTAACCCACTTCTATTAATCTGTATATGACCATGTGGCTGTGGCTTACCAGCTAAAGTTGCCAGCGTCTGTCTCTGGCAGTGGCTCCATGGCTTCTTTTTGACTCTGCCCTTCTTTCTCCCAGCATTCAGCCTAGCTTTCCCTGCCTACCTAAGTTCTGCCTTGCTATAGGTCCAAAGCAGTTTCTTTATTAATCAGTGGTACAGAGGGAAATCCCACATCACCTCCCCTTTTCCTGTTTAAATAAAAAGGAAGGTTTTAACTTTAGCATAGTAAAATTACATATAACAAAACAGTTATCAAGTAAGAATTACAGTTACAATATTTATATATTTTATCTTTTATCATAACTAAAGAAAACTATAACTATAAATTCTTCAACTCCATCAAAGACTCCAGAAGAATATAATATTTTTTGAGTAAGCAAGAAGTGCAATCAAGCAACTCCAAAATGAACAACAAATGACAGAGACAACTGCCTACCTGAACAATCACCCAAAGTCTCATCTGCAATGTTGGAGCAACCAACTTTGGATAAGGCCTACAGTAACTGACAGACCATTTTCAGAGGCAGGAAATTTTTCAAAACTGTCTTACCCTGTCTTGGCAATATTTGACAGTCTTTTTTCTTGTATCCTGCTTGTCCTGTCTGGACATTGTGCATTTTGTCAGTGGTCGATGCATGGGCAGTTCCTTGCCCAAAAGCCAGTTTTGCCAAGAAGAAAACATGCTCCAAGTGAAGTGTCTTTGGTACTCAACATTCTCTCGGGAATAGATTGGTGCTGCCAGGAGCAATCATGTCTCACTTCAACAGAACCCTAAGTTATTTAAATGCCATATTCTATAGCTCTTTGAAATGGTTGAAGATTACCTATATATGCAGAATACAATCTCTATCTAAAGAGCCTGATTAGTCTAATTATAAGTATGACAAACACAGATGACTATTGACCTATAATTCCTAATACTTATATAACTTAAAGACTAAGACTTCATATTAAAATATTAAACAATCTTTAAAAAACTGTACAACAAATGAGGACAATGATCTCAAAATGTAAACAATGTATATGTATCATGATCAGAGATGGAAATGTATATTGCAATATAATAAATATATCTTAAAATTGTATCAATATATAAAATGTCTTAAGAAGAGGTAGAAGCATGCATGCATACAATATGACAAAATAACTTTGCCTAGGTATATAAATATTGTAGACAAAAATAGGAACATATTCAATATAATTTGTATAAATAGACTCAGTCTTCACTACCAAAGAAGACCATGACCCTCTCCCTCCTTCCTTACAAGAGGTCACATTGGCAGACAAGAAGCACCACCTCTATCCCGCCAGATAGCCCAAGATCATGGACGGAGTGAATACCCACTATACCATATTCCCCCATATCAATACAATGGGGCAAGGAAACCCATCCCATTGAACAAGCTAGGATATTATATAAAGGGGTAAACAGATGCCAAAGAATGCTTATTTCTGAATCAACATTGTATTCTATTTCTCATGCAGTCATTGACGGGCCCACGCAGATCCTGGTTCGAGATGTCTCTGACACTGTGGCCTTTGTGGAGTGGACCCCACCTCGAGCCAAAGTCGACTTCATTCTCTTGAAATATGGCTTAGTGGGTGGAGAAGGTGGAAAGACTACCTTCCGGCTGCAGCCTCCCCTAAGCCAGTATTCAGTGCAAGCCCTTAGACCTGGCTCCCGCTATGAGGTCTCAGTCAGTGCAGTCCGAGGAACCAATGAAAGTGACGCCACAAGTACCCAATTTACAACAGGTGAGACTGGTATGGGAAGAAGGCAGGGGTGGGAAGCAACACGATGATGCTATCAGGCCAGAGGACGTTAAAGAAAAATGAAATGGTGCTAGGCAACCCTGTTCATACAGAGGCTACAAGAAACAAATTAGAGGTTTCAGGGGCTCCTGCTGGTATTGCTATTTCAGCATTAAGAAAAATAGAGTCCCCCCCAAGTAAGGAGAACTGGGTTCTCAACCTAACTCTGCTAGCCAGACTCGTGACTTAATATAACTCCCTTCCTTTCAGAAGTATTAAGCTTATCCCAAAGACATTTGAATATCCATGTTATTGGCCTAAATGACAAATCTGGGAGAGTTCAGAGAAGGTATTGTTTCTTAAGATACTTCAGTGCCATTTACTGGAAACTAGAAATTCTCTGAGCCTGAAGTGATGTCATTACCACAAAGACAACTCAGTCTTGTGCAAAGCACAACCTGCATAGCCAGCAGCAAACCTTCCACCTGAGGTCCCTGAGTCATGCTGCTATGTGTAACCTCTAACAACAAGGCTAATTAGTAGAAGACAGGCCATAGACACAGCCATGGATAGGAAACTGAGTTAAACCCATTATAATTTTTTTCTGATCTTGCAATGATGCCCACAAGAGAGCTTCCTCGAACTTAGCAAAAATCAGAAAAGCCAGGCCTCAGAGTGACTCACTTCCTGACTTGGAGTCCAGCAGCCTGACCAGTGAGTGGGAAAGAACATCAGGCTCCACTCAAAGGGCAGGCAAGCAAGGGCCTGATGGCAGGACAAAGTCTGAGTCTCTGTTAATCTAGAATTTCGGTCTTGGCCTTTCTTCCTTGGGGAGGTTACATATCAAGGAATGTTTCTGCCAGCTCCAAGTTGTCCCAAGGATCAAAGAAAACTGTTAACACCTGGTAGATCTCAGAACCATTCTGAAGAAACATGAATCTCTATGTCCCACCTTCGGTTGTAGCTTGAGAGTCTGCTGCAAGATAGAGTGAGTAAAAGACACCAAGAATGTGCAACAATTAGCGCACCTTCTCTACCTGTAAGATATATGCACCCCCAAAATATGACCACAAGTATAGCAGATGGATCAGTGTTACAGGTAGACAGATTTGAGAACTGAATGAATTGAATTGCTGGGGAAGATTGTGCTAGACCACCCATGGGGACGTCCTGGACTACTTAGGTTAGAATTCAGACTATGGAGGAACAGGGAGCAGTTGGACCACTATGGCAGCCTGTCCCACGAGAGAGGGGAGTGGACTCTCAGTGCCCAGGCTTTGCCTCACAACTCACCCCTTAAGCCCACTTTCCCCAGTCAGAGAGCACATCCAAGAGTCTTACAATGGGCTCCTCTATAGAAGCAAGCAAGTGCACTGGTAGATTTCCCTTTAGAAATGTGTGGACTCTGGCAGGAGGCAGGCTAGAGTTTGCCAGCCACTCTAAGTTCCTCTGTCAATGGTACAGACTCCACTTCCTTGCCTGGGGAATAGCCAGTGGGCTGCTTTAGTAAACCTATCTAGAGATTTCCAAAGACTAAGTGTACTTCGTAGAAAAGACAATCAAATTGTTCTCATTTCTCTTCCTTTCTCCCCCACTTAGGTAAGAATGTTTATGTAAGAGCATGAGGAAAGATGATCCTGTAATATCCATTTTTGGTCTGAAAATTTGTGGTCAACCTCCAATGCGCGCGCACGCGCGCACACACACACACACACACACACACACACACACACTTCACAGGCAGCATGACTTGCTCAGGCTGGTGGTATCTGTGCTGGACCACGTATGTTCTGCATTCTTCTCTTAATTTCAAGATAGTTTGTCTTTGAAAGTGGTTTCTTTGTGCTCTGCTCTGATAAGGAGTTTGAAGAGGCAAGAAGAGAGGAGGGGCCTCTCAAGCAGCATGATGAAGAGTGAATTCTTGATGCTCAGGTTGGCAAGATGGAGCAGCGCTGGCTGCTGGCCCGGGAAAATTCCAATCAAGACAATTACATCCCGCCTCCTTGGAGAGAGCTCCCCCTGCATTTCAGTTCACTGTGGCAGGAGCTGCAGGTTGCCTGGTGGATTGGCAGCTGTTAGGTGGCTGCTTCTCCATGCAGCCTTCAGCCTGTGCCTCAGACCCATGTCTGCTCTCTTAGGCTCCTAGAGGGGAGGGGGAAGCGGGGATGGTAAGAGACAAAGGGCTTTGCAGACAGATTCTCCAAGTCCAGAGCTGGAAGATGCCAGTTGAATGATGAAAGGGTGTGCAGACCCTCACAGCAGGGCCCTCAGTCATTTCACAATTCCGCTTAAATTCAAATTAACGAAAGTGTTTTTCCAGGTGATGGCTTCGACACTAGGAGCGCACTAATTGCACAGGCAATTAAAACTGAGATTTGCTCCCTGCATGGTGGGTAGGATGTTAGACTGGGTCGTGGAGCTGCTCTGAAAACAGAGACCATGGCGGAAGCACACAGAGGCCAGTAATTAGAAGGAAGCCAGACTAGGAAACCTGGAGTCCCCTCTCACTTCAGCAGCCTCACAGAGACTTTGGGGGACAGTTTCCCTTACCGTGGAGGACTTCACTCTGAGCAGAGTCCTCAAAGAGCCCTTAGTCACCAGTGCCTCTGATCTAAATGACCCTCACACTTAGTGCTCTCATGGGTTGAAAAGATACTAAAGCCCTGACCCCACCCCCTCCCGTATGTTTTTTGAAAGTGGAACTAGGGTCTATGCTGATAGGCCAGTTGAGGGGAAGTCATTGGAATGGACTCTAACCCAACAACTGTGTCCTTACCAAAGGGGGAAAGTAGGACAGAGATGGGCATGAACCAGGAGAATGCCATATGAAAATTAAGGCAGAAATAAGTCAGAGAATACCCAAGATGGCCAGAAAACTCACACGATGCTGAGAAAGATGTAACAGACTCCCTCCTAGCTCTCAGAAGGAAGCCGCCCTGCCAGCACCTGCATCTCAAGATTCCAGACATTGCTTTCCTACTCAGACCCCAGCTTGGGCTGCCATGTGTAGCAGCCTCAGATAACAATTACAAACATCCAAGCCAGAGTTTCATTCCCCTCCCTCCTCACTGGTGACTCCATTCTGGGATTCTCCAACAAGTTACTTCAAAGTTTAAGCTGGAAGCCCTCGCCGCTTCAGTCAAGACACTAGCTGTGGCCAGCAGAGAGTTCCTGCTTCGGCAAGGCTGTCTGTCTCACAGCTGCTCTGTTTCTTGCACCCCCCCCCACTCCAGGCCGCAGCTAAAATGTTTAACAAGTCATTTCTAAAGGCTTGGAGGGAATGGAAAGATTGAGAAGTGGATGATACATGTTTCAATTACTTACCATGTACTTTTTGAACATCTCCTGGGCCCACAGACACTGCTCTAAGCACCGAGGCAGTAGACAGATAAGAGCCTATTTCACACAAATGGCACCCTAGCGGGAAGAACTGGGTGGCAAAGGGAAAAGGAACACGAGAGATCATGTCAGCCATGAGTTCTGAGATAGGGAGTGAAGTGGATAGGGCAGAAGGAGAGCTCCAATGGATGAGGTCTACCTCTTGGAGAAAGAAAGTGGCGTTCTAACTAAGAACTGCATGACTTAAGTCATGCAAGAGCTGCAGAACATTCCAGGCAAACACAGCAGCTGCTTCAAAGACCCTGGAATACAAATTGATGTGTCCTAAGAATAAAAAAGAATAGTAATGTTTAAAACGGTCTGCTCACTCAGTACCCAGTTAGATCCCCACACTTGCAATTAAAGGAGCATTTAGCATTGAGCAAGAGAACATTTTAAACAAAGAAAAATCTGATCTAACTAATATTATCCAGACTAGGCAGGCTAGTGCTGGAGGTCACAGACCCAAGGCCCTCCAGAAAGGCTCCATTAGCCTTAGCTGACGTGTTTCAGAAACCTGCAACCAGCTAAGTCCCCATCTACATGGATGTCCTCCAGCTGTTCTTTCTCTCTGACCCAGACAGCATTGCTTTTATCTCAGCCAAGTTATGAGACTCACTGTCCAAGTCCTCTTTCAAGCAATGAGCTCTTTTATAATTACTGAGGTCGGAAACACCCATTCCTTTCCGATAAAACACTGTCCTCTTCCCATAGAGTACAGGTCCATGGCCGTTAGATTGTTCTCTCTGCCCTATGAAAAGAGGAAATCTCGAAAACAACATTTTCCAAGTATAGGCATAGGTCCCCACCTTTGTTTGATTAGCTATCTTTATCTCTGCAGTGGTTAATACTCAACTTGACAGGGTTTAGAACCGCCTAGGGGACACACTTCTGGGCATGTGGATGAAGGAGTTTCTACATCGGGTTAACTGAGGTGGGACTCACCATTAATATAAGAAATACATTCCGTGGGCTGATGTTCTGGATGCATCAGACAGAGAAAGCAAGCTGAGAGTCAGTGTCCAGCCTTCACCCTTTCTGCTTGCTGGTTGTAGATGGATACAAAGGGGCCAGCTGTCTCCTACACTGCGCCCCAGAGCTGTGAACCACAACAAACTCTTCCTTCCTTAAGTTGCTTCTGTCAGCCCCAGCAAAGAGAAAAGTTAAGTCTAGACTCAGGTCAGGCCCTAGACTCTGCCAGATCTTTCTTCCTGCATGAGATCTGCCTCACATGTGTCTGTTCCCATGCTCCTCTGTTGATCCAACCCCTGGAGAGATAACATACAAGACATCAAGAATGAATAGCATCCCATATTGTAGCACACATTGAATGAAGGCCAATTTCTCAGAAAAATAAGTTGCAAAGACATCCATGTGTTCAGGACTCCCCACCCCCACTTTACATCAGAAAACAGAAGCCTCTGATTTCAGATGAATACAATCTCTTCCATGGGGACAAATAGGGGGAGGCTACTTGCCTGGTGGTGGCAGATTGACACAATCTACTTAGAACAAGCAACAACAATTCCAGTGCTATATCCAAGTCCCCAGGACTGGAACTATCTTGAACTTTTTAAGTGAGAGACTTTCAAGAAAACCTTGCATTACACTGCAAGTTGTAGTGAGCCTGTGGAGGTGGTTAGCCCTGGACAAGAGAAACCTGGAGATTATGGGAGGAAATACCCATAGCCATGGGAACTCTTGGAAGGCCAGAAAACACATTCAGGTGCCATACTGTTGGGTTCAGGAAGCTCGTCAGCGATAATAAGCCATCCCAGACTTGGACACCTGACTTTTGTACCTGGTGCCATGCTGTACACGCCAAGTACGTCATATAATCTGAATGGCAACTTGGACTGTTTTCCCCTTTTTAGGAGACAGTCATTCAGTTCTAAGAGCTTGAAAGATTTGTCTGTGGTCCTATTACTGTAGGTGTCAGAACTGGTTTACACTGAGGCCTGACTGCAAAGCCTGCATTCTTCCCACTCTATCACACCCATTATCCACATTGTAAACTCCCAACTTGTATGCCTTGCAGTTGTATCTATGCAAGTAACCCCACGGAAGACATCTTGAAATCAGCCTTCTCCCGTTTGCTCAGAGATCACATCTGACATTATTCCATTTTAACCACTTGGAATCGTCTCTTGTTTTCTCCTACTGGATTATCTTTTGCCTTGTTTTTAAACTTCTGAGATTCATCAGCTCCTTTTCAGATTTCTAGACTGGCACTGGACTTCTCAGATGATACAGAGGAAACATAGAATTCATGAAGTCTAACTCCAAATCACATGGTCCAGCTAAGTACTTGTCATGGTAGAACCAAAATATGAAGCACTGTCTTCAGACATCATTCAGATATGAGGCAGAGGGTCAGAGGTGTGGCTTTCACCTCAAAGATGGCTAGAATTCAAGCTGTACCATAAATGTATGGAATTACATGTGGTTGTGGTGATATTTGTTTATTTTTAGAGATTGATGCTCCCAAGAATTTGCGAGTGGGTTCCCGTACAGCAACTAGCCTTGACCTTGAGTGGGATAACAGCGAGGCAGAAGCTCAGGAGTACAAGGTTGTGTACAGCACCCTAGCGGGTGAACAGTACCATGAAGTGCTGGTCCCCAAGGGCATTGGTCCAACTACCAGGACCACCCTCATGGGTGAGTAGGATGTTTGTTGTCTCTTGGGATGTTTATTGGCTCTGTATCCTCAAAGCTCTCTCTCCTTAACTTATTTATCTCACTTCTACTCCACCCATAAATCCTCCTGACTTAATATGTTAAGTATCTACCAAATACATCCCTGCATGTACTGCTTTCGATCATTCTAAACTTCATTCATCTCTTGCTTTAACCATGGCAAAAAAATCTACTTTTTTAAAACTCAATCTAATCTACTCTTCATCCCAGCAACACTGAATAATTTTTCAAAGCACATTTTTATTATGCCATTATATTATGTATATATTTGAGGCATCTAGCAATGCCTTCAAGATGAACAGCCCCCAAGGCTGGCCTGCTTTGTTCTACTTTCCCCAGGCCACCTCCTCCTGATGCTCTGGTGGTCTCTATGCTCCTAGGCCATGGGTCTGCTTCCTTCATTTTCTCAAACACACTGTGCCTGCTACCCCAGGGCATTACCATTGCTTAGCTCATGCCAGCTTCTCTTTCAGCAGCAGAATTTGCACGTTACTTGATGAGGAACAAGGTCAAACAGTCACCTCTCTGCACCGTTCTGATACATGTGGGCAGGATTGTTTGGCCCTAATCCTGCACCTAAAGCTCCATAAAAGTCAGTCCATATTTGTTTTGTTCATTGTTGAATCCAGGGTTTAGCACAGTACCTACCATGTACTGGATCCTAGATCAGCACTTTTTGGATAAATGAATGGCTAAGTGAATGAATGAAGCTGCAAAAACTTAAAGTGAGAGCCTGGCCATTCCTTTTACATCCTATAAAGAGTTTGAGCTGTGGTAGAAGAAAGTAAGAAGCCATTGAGGGGCTTTAAGTAGTTATGCATTTTCTTACTTGCTTTCTGAGACAGGGTGTTACTGTGCAGCCTAGGCTGGCCTCCAACTCGTGGTCCACCTGTCTCAGCCTCCTGAGTGATAAATTATAAGTGAGAAGCATCATGATGGCTGGGTAAGAGACTTTAAGCAAGGCAGTGCAATGAGTAGGTATGTACAGACAGGGGTCAAGGCTGAGACAGACTGGCAAGAATCTGTCGGTGATGTCAGAGAAGACAAGATGGTGTATGGATGGGGCCGTACCCTAAATCAACACAATGCATGACTGGGGCTGGGGAGCTGGGGACAGACCTTAGAAGAAACGGGACCCAGTCATGGCTCTTCCTGATGCCACAACACATCCATCCAAGAAAATACACCTGCTGAACTTCACCAAAAGGTGGGTGCTTGAAGTGTGCCATGTGGTTTTCATATGACAAATGAACTACACAAAATGCTTTGGTCCAGAGGCTGTCCATGAGCCCACAGACTTTATCTAATTTATGTCTTGGCTTACAAAAGCATTTGCTATCTTACTAGTTCAGGAATGCTCAGCAAGAGTGAGAACAGTATGATCAAAGCTTTTTTCTTCCTGAGCTGAAATCCCAGATCTCCTTGCCAAATGAAGCTAGTTAAAGTAGATATTAAAGAACACCTTTTCCAAACAGATACACAACCAGAAACACAACAAGGAGATGGGAAATATGCTGATAAAGCAAGCTAGCAGGAGGGAATTAGGCACAGAAGGGACCACAAGCTGGTACAAGGGCCTTGCTGAGAACTGGTGACATTTATTTAAAAAAAAATTCCTTCAATAAAAAACTTAATGATACAAGAGGAAGCAGCACATCTCTGCCTAGAGCTACAGATTGATTTGTCAAGTAACAGTTTTACAAAAATGATGGCTAATTGTTTAAATAGAAGCTACCCTATAAAATCATAGAGAACCAGCCACAGCATAGTTATTCTCTCCCACTATGGTGGGGTGGAGAGAGAAGACTTTGTGTTCACTGATACCTGTCTCATACCACATATTTGCATCTATGAGCATTCCCATTGTCTAGATGAGAAAGCCAAGGCTCAGAGACTCTGGAAGCTTGTACAAGTTTACACCACTAGCAAGGGACAAGGGACATGGTGACTCAGAGCAGCTTCTGAACCCAGTGTGGAGGCCTTCCTTCCCTGTCAGCTGCTGCCACTACAGAAGTAGAATGTAAAGAAATGTCCAAATTTAAGTGCTGCAAGCCTGTAGGGCAATGGGAGATTTATTATTGATATTTTGTGTTTGAGTAGTACTTATATATATTACACACATGTATGTATGTATCTGTGTATGTGTAATATGCATCTCCTATAATTGTCTTAGGGAATTTACTGCTGAGAAAATTATAAATGCAAACCACTGCATGATTTAAGGAAGGATTATAGTCATATAAGAAAGCTAAGTACAGTACATGCCTATGCTGAGACAGTCCAAGGTTTACTATTCTCTTACTGAAGTATTTGGGGGAAGACAGGCCCAGGAAGGAGAGAAGGGGGAAGGGGAAAATAATTGGTCCCAGTTCTAAATAACTGTATCTTCTCATTCATTGCCCTACTGAGCCCTGAAGAGGAATTTCTCAGCTTCTATGCCCTGTGTGGGCCTCCAGAAACCTCTTATTTGACTGGGACCCAGACTCATCATTTTCCATGAGCCTGGGTCAGCTGACCCTCGTTCCAAGCCTCTTAGTTTTTATATGTAAATGACACCACTCACCCCATAGAGCCATTGTGAGAATCATATATTTAAATTTTTTTACTCTTTTTAAATAATAAAATATAACAAATTAGAATAAGATATAAACAAAACCTATCATACTGGAGTTGGATGAGACAGAAGGAAAAGAACCCAAGAGCATGAAGGCACAGGAGACCCAGTCATTCACACACTCAGGAATCGCAGAAGAACACTAAACTGGAAGCTAATGTATACACAGAGTCCTGGTGCACGCACGTGCAGGCCCTGTGCATGCTGCCTTGATCCCTGTGAGGTCCTATGAGCATTGATCATGTTGGTTTAGAAGGTCTTGTTTCACTGTTGTCCTCCATCCCCTCCGGCTCTTACAGAGAGTCATAAATTTAATGAGTTCCAGTTAGTGCTGTTAAAAAGGGGACTGAAGTAGATGATAGTGAGAGAGAAAGGAGATGCTGAGTTTTGTTAGCTGATTTAGGATGACCTCTTGATCAGCATGATGCCCTAAATGGATACGGGCCCCAGCTACAGAGGTGTCACTGAGTGAATGTTAGCGGCCTTTTCTGCCTGACCCACTGAGTCACAGTCTATATCTCAGAGCCTCAGGAAGCTTGTGGACACATGGGCACATACACATTGGAAAAAATAAAGCACTCTTTTAGAGCATGGCTTTTGATGTCACCCTACTCAGATTGGAGGTACACAGCTTCATGGTCATGCATCTTTGAACAGGTTTCCTACATTTTCTGTTGTTCAGCTTCCTGATGTCTACCACAGAACTGTCAAGGGTATTACATAAAACCATATGTGCCATTGCATGTAAGTGCTGCATTTGGGACCTGGATCACACTGACTGCACATTAGCCATTGGAGTTTCATGTTTGCCTCTCCACAAAATTCATCCCTAGATCCACTGCAGTCTGGGCTTTCCCTAGCACACCTTTAGACCTCCTTTATTCTCATAGGCGATTGCTACCATAGGAAGCAGCGGTACCTGTATTTACTCTTCTTGACAAAAGCTCTTGTGTCTGAAGTAACCATGACCCTTTGGCTCTAAAACCCAGGACCTTCCTGGCTTTGAGGGTTCTGAGTCACTTAAAGAGCCCACACCAAGTCCATACCTATCAGTCCCTTTCCACGAGCTTTGCTCATTACAACACAGAACCTAGGCTCAGGTCTAGAATCCCAGACAGTCTCTCATGACTATGAGGCAATGGCCAGAGAATTCCCTCTGGGACACAAATTTGCTTCGAAATATCATACGACGCATCTGCAGTGGTTTTTTGCTCTTCCTTGTTTGGGTGGCTTCTGAATCTTAAATGCTAGGTCGTTTCTTTTAGGCTCAGCCTTTGAGTCTCTATAGTGTCTGCTTGGTCAATGTTTTATGCCTAGAGTCTCCACAGGTACCCAAAGCACAACAGATTCACAGGCTCGTTAGGACCCCTCTGGGTTAGACCCTGGCGCTCTGAAAAGACTGACAGAACAAGTCTACTCTCTGACAAGGAGCCATGTGGAAGACTCCTGGTGGAGAAAGGGAAGGAGGGAGGAAGGAAGGGAAAAAGGGAGGAGGGGAAGGAGATTCTGGTTCTTGACTGGAATGAGGTCAAAGGAATGCCTTCCTGTTAGAGACTAATGGAAAATTATTATTATTAATAATAATGATAATAATCAGTGCTCTGGTCTTGATGTCTGAGGTGACTCCTCTGCTCTGTTCTCAGAAGAGCATGCTCAGTCGTCAAGGAATAGGCTCTTGGCCCCTGCGCATCCTCCCCAAGCCTCTCTTTTCCTCCAACACTGTGGCCAGGAGACAAAGGGAAAGGAGCTGGTCTCCACGGTTCCTCATGAGCCCTTCCTAGCCAGCCTGCTGCTTCTCTGTACTGGTATTTCAATTCTTAATCAGCAAGCTGATAATCAGAGCATCCATCAATAAAGAAAACCTAAAACCCATAGACATTGTACCATAACCTAAGTTGTAGAGAGAGCAGAGTTTACAGCCACCACCCATCTCAACTCACACACACACATATCTACCCACGTACACCCAAATGCAAATATGTACACATGTACCCACACATGTACCAAAAAACGCACATAACCATGCATTCATACCCACATGCAGCAACACTCATCCATGCTTATATGCATATATATACACTCACGTAATCACAGTTTCATGATCTCACATGAAGCAACATTTACTCATATATACACATACAAACTTAACTGCTCTTGCAAAATACACAGAATTACACACTCACATGTGTATACATACATACCATTGACACACTAAATGCACTCACAGACTTTCACATACACAAATATATACAACTACATAGGCCCATATACACACTCATACTGCATATGTACATATATACACAAATACTCACACATTTGCATTCACACTCATGCAAGCACACACACACACACACACAGCTATTATCTGCAAGCATGCCTCATCAGTATGACCAGCCTTCTTCACAGCTTCTAATTGGTGGGGAACTTTGGATGGAGGCTTACCTACTAAACCCATCACTTCTTCCTCAGGGGTCAGATGTGGGTCCATAGATGGGATAGTGAGATCTACAGGATATATGTGTGGATACACTATTCAGGGGGAGATTTCCCGTGGAGGAATTTGAGACTTCAAAGGGAGGACAGCTGTCAAATCAACAGTGCCCAAGGCATTTGTGTCCACTCCATCCTGTCTGTACTCCCCTTCCATGTTAGTGCAAACACCATCATCAGTGCTCATCCTTGGGCACTTCTGACTGGGAGGGTTATGGGCTAAGGGTCTAGGGGCCTGGACAAGACCAAGTTCAGACTCCGTTGGACAAGGTCATAGTGACCCCAAGTGGCCACTTTGGTAAGGCACCCTTTAAAAACTGTGGCCTGTCAGGGAACACGAAGGTATGGAATAAGAGGCAGAATCAGGAGCACAAGCCTCCTCATAGAACTGAAGAACCAGGTCTCTTGCGTGTGTGAGAAGTTCAGGGCAAGAGCAGCCAGGAGACAAGAGATCAGAATGCTTGTTTCTTCTTTGGTTCCTTCAACAGGGAATACTTATTTACAGGGGAAAAAGCAGAAATAGGGTATCACTATGGTGATGAGCCATGCTCCCCATTAATCTCACTGGCAACAAATAGTTCCATCTGAGAGAATGCTGTTTAATATTACTTTCTCTTTAAATGTGGTTTTAAAGTCAAGATGGAGTTACTGTCTCTTTTAGTGCTTTAACCTCATCCATATTCCCCAATAGCAGAGCAATCCCCTTGAAAGGCTGACTCACTGGAGAAGCCCCTTCTTATCCAAGACGGGAGGGCAGTGCCAGGGAGCTTGGCTCTCCATCTAGCTAATCTGGCTGAAAAGCAGACCATTGCCCATGAGGTATGATTTCAGGACATCTTAGAAGGTCCTCTGTCTCCAGACCTCTCTCCATCTGTGATAACTCTGCCTCAAAATTCCATGACCAAGGAATCTCGCTTGCTGGGACATGGCATCTGGTCTTGTTTTCATAAATAATTTTGTCAGATATGACTTGACATATGCTGTCAACTTTAAGAAAATGACTGTAAGCTCCTTAAGGAAAGGGTTCATGGTTTGTCCCTCTCTGTGAAAACAACCAGTGACCTAGGACTAACTAAACCCTTGTTCCCAGTTTGGTGGCCTTGAGTTTCATAGGTGTGTGGGAGAGAGATCGGGAATTTAGAGATGGAAAAGTTCCATTGTAACTCATGCCCACTTGAAGCTGATCAAGCCTACAGATGCCAGGTGACTTCCTTAGGTTTTTGTTGGCAAGAGACAGTTCCTTGGGCCTCCTCCACCACCCTCATTGTTCCCCACCAGTAGCTGCAAGCATAGGTTTCCTTAGCAGAGGCAAGGGAGTTATTCTGCCTTCATCATGGCTGTCTTTGCAGCACAGCACTGGCTCATGCCCACTGCCTTCCAGCCCTCACTAACCCACTGGTGCTGGCCATGGCCTGTTCTGCCCACAGGAAGAACTCCACTTTCTTTGCCACGATCTTTCTTCATCTTAGCTGCATTTCAAAGCCTATCCCAAATCCCCTCTCTGACTGCTACAGCCAAGCTCAGTCCACTCTCTGAAGCCACTCTTAGTTAACAGCACACAGTATTGCCATAAACGACTCTCAGATTCTGGTTTGTACACAGCGGTCCCCAAAGTCAACTTGTATGGCAATTAGGGAAAGATACTAGGTTCTAAACCTTATTTGTCCTGTACTAGCTTTGTGGTCAAGGGATGAACTTTCCTGAGCCCATTGTTCATGACCTAATGGCATCCCTGAGTCTCTTTAAAAGGTACAGCTGGAACTGTCTTCTTCACCATCACACACTCAAAATCCTTCTTTTAGCCTCATCTTTCTTTTTATTCTTCTAGGTCACCTATTACTCACAGCTCAGTGTTTGGCATACCATGGGTACTCAATAAGTAATTAATTTACTTTGCCAGTGCAGATGCTTTTTGATCCTCAAAGGGACAAGGTGATGTCTTATCAGCTCACTTCATATCCACAGCCTTGTGCCTGATACAAAGGGGGCCCTCGGTAATACTTGAGGGCCAGATGAGCTGTGTGCTTTGGGGATTCAGAGAAGAATGGGCACGTAGCAAAAGAGTTTAGGGAAGTGTCAACCCTCAAGTCAAACAAAGGAAGTTCTATAAGGATGGAGAATAGTGACATCCTGGGGGATGAATTGTCTGAGCTTTTGTTAAGAAAGGAAACAGAGCCATTTTTATGCTCTCACTGGCAAGAGTTGGATGGAAAAATAAAGGGAGCGTTGATGGAGAGCAATGGGGTCTTTAAAGTGAAAAATTCCTTAGAGTGCTCTGTGTGCTGAGCGAGAAGAGCACCAGATATGCCTCGGAAACGCATTTTCTTCTCCAGCAGAACCGTTCTTTACCTGCAGGCAAAGAGCAACAATTCACTCGCAGCGCAGGAAGAAAGCTGCTGAAAATCAAAGGGAAGCAGCAGGCACAGGCCTGTAAGAGACTCCCACTTCCCTGTCCCCTAGACAGAAAGCCTGGGACGAGAGCTTTAACATCTGCTGTTTTCTGGGAGAAGGCAATTCTGCTATAAATTATTGAACGTTTCATTTAAGCTTCATAAATAAGAAACTGGGATGAAAACATTACAAGCTAGATGCGTTTGGCAACATATAATTTCTGTCTTACTCCCTTGATCTGTCACCCTTTGCATACATTGGAAAATTTCTACTTCATTATAGGCAATTGGAGGTCTCAAACAGTTGCCTGAGAAAAGCAGTTTGTGCCCCAAATGTAACCTGATTTCTCTAATGAGGGGTGTTCTGAGGATAGTGGACTATATTGATGGCAGTGAAGGTGTTCTGAGGATAGTGGACTATTTTGATGCACTGAAGGTGTGTTTTAAACAGGTCTGTATGCATGGCAAAATCACCCACTCAGTTTAGAGGCAGGTACTGAGATCAGCCAGGGAGCACCCCCACTAACACCTGACTCCATGAGCCATTTATTTATTATTTATTATTTATTTATTTATTTATCTATCTATTTGCATCAGAGTCGGGGGCTGAGCTTCCACAAACCAAGAAAAAAAAATGTACCTAAAACCATTTGTGCCTGCCTCGACACTTTTTGATAATGATAAGACCACTTACATGAAAAGGTTTTTTAAAAAATCCTAGCATACTTCTCTGTGCTTGGTAATGATAATGTTGACAACAGTCATAGACAGGAAGGACCTGTACACGGAAAATTCATTGGATCCTTACAATGACCCACTGACAGCCAAGCTTCTTATCCCCATTCTTCAGAAACTGAGCCTAATGATATTAAGTAGTCAAAGTAATACATGTGGAAAGTGGCAAGGCCTGAATACAAATGTCCACCAGACTCTAAAGCCTTCTGGACTTCAAACTTTACCTCTACTTAGGTCGATAGTCGTGGGAGAGAACCAAGTAAGGGGTAGAGACAGGACAAGTTGGTTTGAGGTACGAAAATGGGGCCTAATTCTAATTCTGCCCAGAAAGGACCCAACTGCATTCTTTTAAGGGAGACTTCTGGGGAAGACCCTTACCTAAGATTCTGCTGCAATCACACAGAGTTTGAACTGAACTAAAGCTATAAACAGGGTGGGACCTTCTGATTTCCATACAGCATTCCCTTTTGTTAAAACAAGCCATTGGTTAAGGAGAGGTTACTCAAAGAATTCTCTATAAAAACAATTTGTGTTACCTTAGGGCAGCCACAATATCCCAGAGGATCATGCAGTTAGGGAGGGAGAAGACACGCAGGCCTTGAACTCAGAGGCTAGAAATCTGGGAATCTTCTCAAAGCAGTCACAGATTTATTCCCATTGCCTCGATGTCTCTCTCTCTCTCTCTCTCTCTCTCTCTCTCTCTCTCTCTCTCTCTCTCTTTATAAATGTTACACAAGGTTGGATGGTGTTTTTCTTAATGTCCATGTCCACCCAGAAGTTACAGAAATGACAGTATTTGGGAAAGGGTCTGTGGTTATGTGACCAGTTTAAAATGGGTTTGTCTTAAACTCAAATCCAGTGTGACTGATGTCCTTTCAGGATGAGAAAGCACAGGAATCTCACAAGACTGAAGAGGCAGAGAGGGCAGTGGTGGATTTGCAAGCTAGAGAAAGAAGAAAGCTAAGCATTGCCACCAGAAGCCAGGAAAAGGCAAGACAGGTCTCTTAAAGCCTTGGGAGGGAGCATAGTCCCTTGTTGTCTGACATTTGGATTCCAGAACTGTGAGAGACTATGTTGTTGTTTTAAGTTGCCAGTTTGTAGCAGTTTACGGCAGCAGCCACAGCCATTCATAAGGATGGATAGCAGACTTCCCATCCACCTTCATGGGATTGTGATGAAGTTCCAAGCACATTCATGCTTGTAAAAAAAAAAAAAACACAGCGTTGCACAAATGCAAGAGTGTCTTACAGTCCACAGTGCTCAGGAAGCCAGACCTCATAATAAGCCTGCTGGAAGGACTTAGCCTGACCACTGAGACCCCCCACATGTGGCAATTAGATTGCTGCATTTTCTATAATCTAAGTTTTAATAAGTGAGGGTAAATTTGAAGCTAGTTATAGTATAAGAATAATGGTCCCCAAAGATATCCACATCCTAATCCCTGGCATCTGTGACTATGTCACCTTCTGTGGTGAAAGGAACTTTGTTCACACAATTAAAAATCCTCAGATGGAGAAATCGTCCTGCACTATCTAGGTGGGTCCAACTTACTATATCTCAGTTGTTATAAGTTACATGCAGGGAGGTCAGAGTCAAAATAGTGCTGACAATGGAATGTAAGATCAAAGAGAGCCAAAAGGGATTGATAATGTTAAGCTTCAGGCTTTGAAGGTAAATTAAGAAACAAAAGACAAGAAATGCACGTAGCCCCTAGAAGCTAAAAAAGCGAAGACATGGGTCCTCCCTTGTGACCACCAGAAGGAATGCAATCTTGCTGAGCCATCTTAGGTTCCAGGCCTCCCGAGTTAGAGGATCATTAATTTGTATTGTTGTGAGCTACTAAATCATGGTAATTTGTCACAGTAGCCATAGGAAACTATAACATCAATCAAACCATTTGATCTGAAAATGAATGTGAAACAGTGGAGAGAAAGACTCCAGAGAATTCCAGATGCTCCAGGAACCTGTCAGTGATCCTTTGTAATGAACTCCCGAAGGATTTCCCATGAGGCTTACACCCTTTAATTTTGAATTTCCTCCAAAGTCTCAGAGTGCACCTGAAGCCACTGTAAACTGTAACTGATCCATAGCTTAAATAACCTGCACTGAGTAAGTGACCTTGCTGGGGAATTCACAAGTCCTGGACTTCTGCACACATCTATGTTAAAAGCCTGATAGTCTCTTATTCAAAGGAAAAGTCTACACATTACGGCCTTCTAGAAGCAACCCAAAAATCCCTATATGGTCTCAGGGCCTATTTGCAAAATATGTAATATAATTCTCATACACATGTGCAGGAAACTCTTCCAAGGCTCATATCTACACTGTCCCTACTGATTACATTTTCTTCACATCTCACAGTTTAAGCAAGAAACTGCTTCATTGTTTCAGCCAACATCAGACTCATGTGCACAAAAAACCATTCTAGACACGACCACCTTCCCCAAGGACACAGACGGGGGCAGCCTCACTGCCTTTCTGAGACTCATAACAAGCAGTTACTTGGCACTGGCCAGTTCATCCTACTGACTTCATATGGATTTTCCAAGTAGCAAAACTAGGGTTTCCTAATGGGTAAAATTAGGAGCAAACTGAAGGTGGACTAAGCATGAACTCTAAGCAGGAATCTATGATCATTTTCTTCTCTTCGATCATCGCTTACACCTGTGTGTTTAGATATGCGTGCATATGCGCGCGCACACACACACACACACGAGAGAAAGAGAGAAAGAGAGAGAGAGAGCAGAATAATGTGTGTCTCTGCATCTACACAGATCTGGTACCAGGCACAGAATATGGAGTTGGAATATCTGCGGTCATGAATTCAAAACAAAGCATTCCCGCTACCATGAATGCCAGGACTGGTAAGTACAAGAATGGAGAAGATGTCTAGCCTGCAAGCATATAAGACTGAGAGCGTATGGAGGCTAGTTCTGTCAGAATCAGACATGGGGTAGCCCTCCCAGGAAACAAGACCCTGTTGAAAACCATTGCCTAGTATCAGCTTCTACCCTATGTCTGATCTGACAGCTGAAGTCCACCCTGTCACCCCAGATCTGGGTTTGACCCACAATCTGAAGGACTGTGCAGAGAAAGTATGAAAACTCCCCACCAGCTGATGCCACAGGAGACAGCATTTCTGTCTAACCCCCCTGACAGCAGGCAGAATGTGTGTCCTTGGTCTGCATTCCATAAACACTCAAAGAGGCCACCACAATGAAGGCCTAGCTTCCTATACAGTTCCAGAGCAGCAGAAAAAGTCCACTTAAGATTCTTACTACTCTGGATTCAACAGTTTCCATTCCAAGTGCCTGGGAAGTTTCAAAGTCACACCAGTAAGCTTAAATATAAGCATCTGGGGCTGGGTGAGGCTAAGGGTTTAGACCAATCCCCATCCTCAAGATTCAGCCTAGCATAAATGAACTTGCTAGAGGAGCACACTTTCAAGAGTCTCAGAAGTCTTTAGACTTGTACACCTGGGGTTAGGACAACCCAAAATAACCTCCGAGTCAGGGAGGAGAAGATGGGAAACTTATTTGCTGTGAACACTTTCTCCCATGTGATGCGGGCTCCTCTCTTTCCGTGTTTGGCTTACCAAGGGACAACGAATGGAAACAAGTATAGAATGCTTTCAAGTCAGCAACTAGATCTATCTCAGTGGTGGATGTATTCCAGTGTGTCGCTGCTACTACCCTCGTTCTGCAGATTGTCCATCTGTTTGCCTAGCTTGGGCCATTAAAGGGGAGCTGCTTAACAAAATATGAGAAGAGCAAGAGCCATGACAGTCTAGAGTTCATGGTCAGTAGGTTAGTGACAGCCTGGAAACACACAGGGTAGTCCAGTAACCAGTGGCTGTCCTACAGAGCCAGGATGAAACAGGCTAACTGCCAAGTGAGGTGGTACATGCCTGAACCTCACCCTTGGGAGGCAGAGGCAAGAGGATCAGAAGTTCAAGATTATCCTCTGATATGTAATGAGTTCAAGACCTGTCTAGTTCTACATAAGACCTTGAATTAATGAATGAATGAATGAACAAATAAATAAATGAAACTTATTTTAATCTACAGAGCTTGACAGTCCCCGAGACCTTATGGTAACAGCCTCATCAGAGACCTCTATCTCTCTCATCTGGACCAAGGCCAGTGGTCCCATTGATCACTACAGAATTACTTTTACCCCATCTTCTGGGATCTCCTCAGAAGTCACTGTGCCTAAGGACAGGACTTCATATACTCTGACAGATCTAGAGCCCGGAGCAGAATACATCATCTCTATCACAGCTGAGAGGGGTCGGCAGCAGAGCCCGGAGGCCACTGTGGATGCCTTCACAGGTACTGGGGAGCAGACGTCCCAGTGAGACTCAGCAATAAACAGATCCCAATGTGAGAAGGACATTCAGAAGCTCCCATCTTCCAAAAGAGAAAACTAAAGGAGATGTGTAGGGGAACAAGGAAAACTAATACATGCATGGAAAGGAAATGTTTGGAAGTAAAGGGAAGGGGTGAGCGAGGATGCCACACATCTGAAATCTTATGTTTCATTTTTTTTACAACCTAGGCACAGTAGTTGGTTTGTCTATCTCACTCTTCCTTCATTAAATCCGTGGGAATGCTAAAGCACTATGATACATTGTTTTCCAAGTTAGAGGTTTCTAAATCTTGGATCGGTGTTACAAATATTTCACAGAAATACTTCTAGTCTTCTTAGAACCAACTATTCCGTATATGGCTTGGGAAGAATAGACTAGGCCGGACTGGAGTGTGAGGAGATAGGTCCTTTGAGCCAGCCAGCTGCTGAGAATGCAGCCCTCAATGACAAAGAAGGAAGTCAAGAATCTCTCCTGCCCCGTGACCTACTGCCACACATGTGTTTCAGAGCAGCCAATCTTCTCTGCTTTGCAGGCTTCCGCCCTATCTCCCATCTGCACTTTTCTCACGTGACTTCCTCCAGTGTCAACATCACCTGGAGTGACCCATCTCCCCCAGCAGACAGACTCATTCTCAACTACAGCCCCAGGGATGATGAGGAAGACATGATGGAGGTCCTCCTGGATGCCACCAAGAGGCACGCTGTCCTGATGGGGCTACAGCCAGCCACTGAATATATAGTGAACCTTGTAGCTGTCCATGGGACCGTAACCTCCGAGCCCATAGTGGGTTCTATCACTACAGGTGAGGCTGAAAAAGATGGTGAAAAGGGTTCTCCCAGTAGCCTTTGACAAGCCAGTGCAATTTAAAAAGGGAAACATCAAGGAATAGCAAACTGTGTCTGTGGCTTACAGGCCTCTGTGAATTATTCTGAAGCAGCTACTTCTTCTAAGGTCATGTAAGAGACTTAGAATGAGAAACTCCCACTTGGAAAGCAGGATAGACCCAATGCTTTGGAGGGCTCAAATTGTAAATGCATTTGGTCCTAGAGCTACCAACCTTGGAAGAAGCCCTGGAAAAAGCTAGTCTCCAAAGGAGTCCTTCTAAGTGAAGAGATGGTGTTTCTGTTCTGGAGAGCCACCTCTTCACTGCCTAACAAGGGATTCTTCCTCAGAATCAACATGGAGCTAGCAAGCAACCATGTAGTGACCTGGCACTCAGACTGGGGTTGATTTTGCACATTGTTTGGAAAACACAGCACTCTGAGAAGAATTAGGTCATTTCCATTTAATCACTTGCAAATGCAATCCCAAATATGATATGTGTGCACATAAGAACACCTGTGTTTAGATAGTTCCCTAGGTACTGACAAGAACTCACAAATTGAAAAAGTATATTAAGTCATCAACTGATTCAACCCCACAATTTAAGTATTCACCATAAATAAGATACAACTTAGGAAAATATATTTGTTTGGGATTTGTGCTCTGAAATCCCTCTACAGTTAATAGGTAGTTTTTCCACATTGAACCAAAGGTAGCTGCTGAAAAATTAAAAGACAGTAGCAGCATTGAGTCTTTCCAAAAGAAGTCTCCCTCAGGGAATATAACTGTATGATTCACTATTTGAAATATAATACAGACACTTAAAAGGAAGTTTCTAGTTCATCTAGATAGGTAGTAATTGTGCACAGAAGCACAGATCTTACCAACTTAGCTTCCTATTGTTAGACTGTTCTGAATTGGCTTCAGCCATAGCTACAATGTTTCAGGTATGACATCACACTGACCAACCAATTAGGGATGTGCCATTAGTTATGTAGGATCCAGCCTGTCTTTGGGACACTATTGGATCAATGCAAACTAGGAGTAGAAATTCCATTTTCAAACTATGCTTCTGTCTTTTCCCCCACAACTCCCTGATCTTTGTAGGAATTGATCCCCCCAAAAACATCACAATTAGCAATGTGACTAAGGACTCGGTGACGGTTTCCTGGAGCTCCCCTGTTGCACCTTTTGATTACTACCGTGTATCATATCGACCCACACAAGGTAATGAAATGATTTTAATTAAACATAAATGAGGTCTGAAGCTGGGTGGAGAGTAATATGGGGTTCCTATCACGTCCACGGGACACTGGCATCTCTCTGCAGCATACTCCCTCAAAATGAGAGGTTGTCAGTAGAGAATGACTGGGGAACCATGAATTCACCACCTCCTCTCAAAATAGGCTTGGTTACATGACCGTGGAAGCCAGACACTTCACCAGTGGAAGTAACTGGACACCATTAGCTAAACTGTGCAATGAGAAACAATGAATTTTAAAGACTTTGCCTAGAGCTGGGGCTACATGTGCTCTCCTGAGCATAAAGTCTAAGGCTAGAATTCAGGACATGGATGAAGGCCCAGCAGAGCCAGATGGAGCCCTGGAGGGGACCACAGTGATGTGATCTTAATCCTGCCATTGTAGCCAATGTGTGAGTCAGAGAAGTTGACTGAGACCTTGCCTGCACAGTGCCAGCTCTTGCTGGTGCATGAGGAATTGTTAACAGTGAGGAAGGCATGCCCACTTCCCACTGGGTAGGACAGTTTTCCAGGCTACCTTTCTCTGGGCTGCATAAGCACTTTTTGCAGCTCTGCCCACTACACTCCCTTGATATGGTCACCTCAGAAAAGACCAGTCTGGAAGAAACTGACATAGTAAAAAACTTATTTACTTTTGTTCTCAGAAGCCAATAAAATGAAAGAGTGAGGCCAGCATATAAGATTTATTTAAACTCCACCATTACCATCTTATGAATTATTGATCTGCCTTCCCTATTGCATGCTGAGCCCATATCCATCTGTGCTTCATGACCCAGTGTCCCAATGCACACTGAGTCATGGACCCATGGATTAGCGTGTCGTTGAACTTCTAACGATGGGTTTTGTTCTTCTTCAGTGGGACGGCTGGACAGCTCCGTGGTGCCCAACACTGTGACAGAGTTCACCATCACCAGGCTGTATCCAGCTACTGAATATGAAATAAGCCTCAACAGCGTGAGGGGCAGGGAGGAGAGTGAGCGCGTCTGCACCCTGGTGCACACAGGTAAACACGAGCAGAGGGCTTGAAACAAACACAGGAAGCAGGGTGAAATTATTCCAGTTCATACAACGGATATCGGCTCCAGGGCCTGAGGCACCATTCCTTGGTCTCCTCTGACTCACCATGTCCTGCGGGACAAGTTGTGATCTCTCTCCCCAGACTGTACTGTCTAATTATAGGAATTCAGTGAGTCACACTCAAGGAGCCTTGCTGCTTCGGGTTAGGAATTTCCATGGAATTTCCACTGTGAAGAGTGCCCTTCAAAGACGCATGGTGGAGACACATTCTGCAGCAGACATTTGGATAACAGGATCTCTTTAAGACTTGGGGGTGGAGAGGGAGAACCTCAGGGAAGAGTTGTTATTTCAGTTACAGGAAATCGGGGGTGAGATTATTCATTGATACAGTCACCCTGTAACTGCTTTGCCTTTGCTTTATGCTCCAGGAAAAAAGGTTCTAATTCCTTCGCCTGTATGAAGGCAGTGATGTGAAGTTGACCTCACATAGCATCCCCAGTCACCCACAGGAACACTATATAGTCCTTGTCCTTTTATAGGCTATCTAATCAGATCCAAGTGTCCCCTGTGTCCGCAAGCCCCTTCACAGAGGGAGTTACAGAGGAAGGAGGTGGGGGAATAGAACATTTTGTAATATTGGAAAGTAGGAAGAGAAGCCCACTTTCCATGCCTTGTTCAGAAAACTAGCTCTTTGGATAAGCCTGGGGACAGGCTCCCTTTCAGCAGCCACCCTAGCCTTCCCTCTCTGGTCCTTAAGCAAGTGAATCGGTAGAGTCAGCAAAGATTCCTATAGATGTCACTGGAAGCCACAACCGCCAGTTTCCATCCTCGACATTGAGAACAGACCTCCTAGTTAAAGCATAGTTTCTACATGTAGGAAAACATTCAGCCTGTCTCATTAAGAGAACACCTGGATTTCCCGACACCTCTTAATTTCCCTGGAGATGGTGTTTCCTGGAGGAGGGAAATATGCCTAAGAATTTCTCACTGCTTTGTAGATACTCTCACAATCGCCTTAACGGCATCTCTTTACACAATGGCAAACACATCTTTCAGAAACATAAAGCAGCCTTCTCGGGACAGCACAGGGTGTTCTGACCTCTCTTACTCTTCCTCCTTCCAGGTCTGTGACTGTAGAGGAATGAGCTATGGTTTATCATTCAGTCTGGTACTAATCCTCTAATTATCTGTGATTATTAAAGCATCCTATTAATAAATGTTGATCAGAAGTGATGTCTACTGAGCCACGAAAGCCCCTTTTGTGCCCTTCTGAAAATTCTGCCATATTTTCTCATTGAGAATCATAAAATGGCTTTCTAGGACATCTTGCTCCCTTGATAAGAGGGCTGTGACTGGGTAACTCCTGGCATTCTTGACCAGCAAACATCTCAAAAGCAGAAACTCCACAGTGCACCAAGTCACATGGCCCTCCTTCAAGTTAGTAAGGACTGTTCAGGTGATTTCCCAGAACTGTGCTGTACTCAAGTGTCTTGGCTTGTTGTTTTAAAGTAGTTGTGATGATCCTAAATCTTTCAGAAATGAGAACCCCTTCAAGAGACCATCCACACCTCAGAAATCACCCAACTATATTCTAGTAAGAGCAGCATTTAAAGAGGTTTTTGAAAGCACAGATTATAGATAAAATTCAAAACATTAAATTATAAGGGGTTTTGATGGCTACTTTATGATGAGAAACATAGGCAAAAAGAAAAGAGAAAGAAAAAAACACCAAATACAGCTCACTTACATAAAGAACAAGGGTAGACTAACAGTGGAATTTGGTTCCCAAACATAAATTGTATGACTCGGGTTGAATTAACACTTAAATTATTATACTAGCATCCACTTTATAAATCAATTCCAACCTTATGAAAAGGATACACATAAATGAATCCAAGAGTTACAGCACAGGTGAGTAAAATCATAATCCATTCACAAGCAAACTTTCTTCCCCTGATAGGCAATTTTGGCTTCCCTAAGCTTGTGTGAATCCCCTAGGTTCTCTATACAACAAAAAGGAAGCCCTGAACACAGTCAAGAGTGAAGCTTGTCAATAGTGATGTAAGAATTCAAGAAATGGATATGACTTTGTGACCGAGTTATTGGTGTGGGTGCCCTGCACTTCCTCTACACTCCCTGGGCTTCACAGAGATCTTTCCACAAAGGTCACCCTTGGATGTGTAAAAGAACAAGTGGGCCGGAAAGCAAAATTATCCCAGTAACTAACGAATCATAACATTTCAATAGGTTCTTCATACCATCTAGATTAAAATATCTAAAATACAACAGAAAGTATTTTTAAATTTTCCACTTCCCATTGACCCTGTCAAAGAATTCTGCACAAAATAAATTAACAAATTAATTTAAAAGAAGGATTTAGGGCAATTAGGAGAGAAGTGGATATTGGAAAGGTAGAAGAAAAGGGGAGGAAAAAAGGGATAAATGGAGCCAGACAGATAGAAAAAGAATCAGTCTGCGCTCCAGAAGTTTTATCCAGAAGAATGACAGATGGGCGCCACATAGGCAAATTCTGATGGTTTATGGTACATCTACCCTGCAGTTGCTCGCTCTTTAACCTGATACTATCCTGTTCTGTTTCAGCCATGGATAGCCCTGCAGATCTGACTGCTACCAACATCACCCCCACAGAAGCCCTGCTTCAGTGGAAAGCACCCATGGGTGAAGTGGAAAACTATGTCATTGTCCTCACACACTTTGCGAGTGAGTGTCTATGGGGGGGGGGGACTGGAGCTGCAAGCCAGTATGGAAGTGAAGAAGTAATTCATTTTTCCCAGCTGAAAGTCCAATCAGAATTTACCTCAGGTTGGGGAAATTATGTAGCTCCCAAGCTATATAAAGTTCTCAAGAAATCCCCAACTCCTGTAAACAGTTGAGAATTACACAAGCCCAGTCTGAAGGCTCAAGGAAGGTGAGCAAGAACAAACACAAAATCAGAGCTAACAGTGGGAAGACAAAACTTAGAACTGAGCTAAGATTTTCTCCAAAGGGCTGCAGATAAAAAGAAGTGTCTAGAACAGCAGTTCTCAACCTGTGGGCTGCGACACCATTGGAGATGGAACAACCCTTTCACAGGGGTCGCCTAAGATCATCATAATACATAGATATTTACATGACGATTCATAACAGTAGAAAACTACAGTTATGAAGTAGCAATGAAAATAATTTTATGGTTGGGGGTCAGCACAACATGAGGACTGTTTTCAAGGATCACAGCATTAAGAAGGTTGAGAACCACAAATTACAGGATCAAATTTGGCAGAGATAACATGCTAACATGTGTCTTAGTTAGGTCTCCGCTGCTGTGAAGAGGTGCCATGACGATGACAACTCTTAAAAAGGAAAAGATTTAATTGGAGTGGCTTACATTTTCAGAGGTTTGTTTAGTCCGTTATCACCACGGCGGGAAGCATGGCAGCACACAGGCAGACATGGTGCTAGAGAAGGAGCTGAGAGCTCTGACATCTTGACTCACAGGCAACAGGAAATGATCTGAGACACTGGGTGGTATCTTGAGCACATATGAGACTTTGAAGCCTGCATCCACAGTGACACACTTCCTCCAACAAGGCCACACCTCCTAATAGTGCCACTCCCTTTGGGGGCCATTTTCTTTCAAACCACCACAACAGGTGACAATTGATTTACAACTGCTAAGCAATGTTTCTGTTGTACTGGTTGTACATCTGGCCCAAAACTCAACACAAAAATCAACACAAAAATGTGAATATCAGTGCTGTTTTCATCATACTCACTCCCCTTATACTATTTGGAGTTGATTAGAGAAACTCAAAGCAAAACAGAAGCATATTCCAAATATCTAGGCTTAGGGAAATGTTTTTCTTGGCCAAAATTAAACATATGATAACAGAATTATTTGTGAGTTATATTCAATAATCTAGGGAACAAAGATACCAGAGAACAGAAGGCAAGCAGACGACTTGATGTTCAAAGACGAAAGAGAAAGCCAGTTCTACAAGCTGCAAAGAATAATTTGTCGTCAAAGTTGGGGAAAATGAAAACTAACACACACTATCAAACAAAACAGAAAATCATTAGTCAGTACTATGTACCAGCTCAGGATCACAGAACCTCCTCATTGATTTCGATTTGTTTTGGCTTTGCAACTCTATTAGCACATTTACATTTCAGCAAAGCATTAGAAAGCTGAATATTACTTTGTCTTTGATTGAGATGGAAAAGCACATGATAAACCATGAGTTTGAGTTGATAGGAACTATAGCTGATTGCATAACCCTTCTCAAAGAAAGACACCATGGATACATCCCAACCCCTCTATGCTCTTGCCAAGCCCTTCTCAACTCCTAATGTCCCTTGGTGTGTATCATGGTCCGGCACTTCTTAAATCAGCATACCTTTCTAAGCCTTCAAATCTCTCTGCATTTGCCTATGTGCCATTTTCTTCTTCAGAAACTTCTCTCCCCAAGAGCCAACCTAGTAAGTCTGTCTTTCAGGTCTTAGCTGCAGCCCTATCTTTTCTGACAAAGTATCCCCCCATTCCCCTAAGGCAGTCAACACACCTGCTCACAATGACAAGGCATACAGCTCCATCCTCTCCATTCACCAAATGCTTTTGATAACCTCCCATAGGCTATGTACTCACTAAGCCTAGAAAAGTTCAGAAGCGATGCTTGTGTTCTTATCTTTATGGAACTTACCTCTAGTGATGATGCAGGGAAGTAAACACAGCCTGGCATGAGCTGTGGCTTGAACTATGCAAGACAGAGCATAGTGAACTACACCCGATGGGCCGCCATAATTTAGAATCAGGGTACTGAGGGGAAGAAAGGAACAAGGTCTCAGAGAAAGTAAAAATGATGAGGGAATTCCAAGGAAATGTACAGCCTTCCTGTATTTGGAGAGAGATGAGCATGTAGGACCTGCCATAGTTTAGTTGAGTAGAGCATTGAGGGATGGCAGGGTATCACAACGTAGACAGCAAAAAGATAGTCATGATGTACATTCTTCTAGGGAGCTTTAGGTTGTTTGCAAAGGCATCTTTATATGCCTTGTTTCGTTTGTCTTTAGATCACAACAAACTTCAAGCATCAGGTCTGACCTCGTTTGGAGCTGTACCTAATAAACTTTGTTAAATGCTGAATGATTCAGAAATATCCTAATTGTCTAACAGAGGGCTTGGCTCTGAACTAATGAACAGTTTTATTAACAGCTTGAATGAGCCCCGAGAAGACATGCTTACAAAATTTGTATATAAAACAAAACTGTGATTGATTGAATCCACATTAAAAATGTTTTAATAAACTGAAACTATGATCCAAAAACTCAACCAAGGTGAAAGATGATAGAAATAAAAGCAAAACTCTGCCCACAGGTCAAAATGATCACCCAAGGCAGTGGTGATAAACAAAGTCATTGATTGATGATAAATTCAGCTTGTAATGTCAATGATGCATGGCTGTCCTAAAGCCTGGAGTAATACAAATACCTGGCACAGAAGTGGGTTGACCCTGTTTACACCATTGATCAGTGGCACTGATTCTTGTTCTCAGTTTTCTCCCAAGATCTGCATTTCATCAAAGAGCTTGATAAACTTTCTTGTCCAGGGAGAAGCAGTCAGGACTATGGGAACTTTGGAGTTGTCATATAAATGTAATGAGAGGCAGGGGCTGAATTTTCTCAGGATAAAAGAGGGAGCACTTGATGGGGGAAAGTGGATGGAAGGAAACAGTCAAATAAACAAGGACTCTTCTTATTCTCTGATTACAGAGACCTGAGTAGAAGGTAGAGACACAGTTTGGCCTCCATGTACAGAATACTCTTTCTGGAGAATTAAAGATGAAAGGGGATCCTTATATGGGCCAATAAACTCCATTACATGTAGTTCTCCCAGAATTCTCGGATATTGAGTCCATGTGAAATGCCTTTAAACATGGTAGGTCTCTCCTTATCTGTACGGTTCTGATTTCAGTTGCTGGAGAGACCATCCTGGTTGATGGAGTCAGTGAAGAATTCCAGCTTGTTGACCTGCTTCCTAGCACCCACTATACCATCACCATGTATGCCACCAGTGGGCCTCTCGTGAGTGGCACCATTACCACCAACTTCTCTACCCGTGAGTACAAGTTCCTGCATGGCTGGTATAAACCCTGCAGGATTATGTGGAACCAAAAAAAATGATGCTTCCTTGTAACGGAGTAGTAATAGGTTTTGGTGATCCAAAGATGATTCAACTGAATGTGGTACAAAGACTGTATTGCTATCAATTAGCACTTAAGTCTCTACATCCAGGATCTAGGTGACAAGAGCAGAGCCATACAAGAAAATCTGGTACTAAGACTGTATCTGGTACAGGAAACTCTGAATATTAGAAAGCTCGATATGGTAATGGGGAGCTGCTGGGTAAAATCATGACCAGAGCATTAGGACAAGAGAAGATACAAGGTGGCTACAAATTCAAGTAGACCATGGTTGATGGGTTTAGGAGCCTAAGCATAAAGAGTTGTATTGGAAGAGGCCATGCCTAAGCTCAGAGTCCTGCTTGTGGGCGTGGGAGTCACTTCAAAGAAGGATACTAGCACCCTTCATGTTCCCATCTAAGTCAGAACTAGAGTCAGCGCAGGAACAGCCCTGTGAGCAAGGTTGCCATGCCTGAAGTCAAACAAGGAAGAGCTAGAAAGATAGGGACATCCTGGCATTTTCTCTTCCTTGCAGTCCTGGACCCTCCTGCCAACCTGACAGCCAGCGAAGTCACCAGGCAAAGTGCACTGATCTCCTGGCAGCCACCCAGAGCAGAGATTGAAAACTATGTCTTGACATACAAGTCCTCCGATGGTAGCCGCAAGGTAAGTACTAGCTGGAAAGGGGAAAAACCATTACTCCCACATAAGGTCATGTGGAAACTGGCCAGTAGAATGACCCATGGAAACTGCAGGAATGGAGAAGAACAGGCAACCAATGGGGTTCCAGATCCTGGATACACAGCCTGCAATTGAGGAGAGAGCCCAGGTTTACAAGCCAGGAAATGCCAAGTTGTGGCTTTGCTATTGCTCACTACCCACAGTGCAGTAAAGCACTAACCCTCTCTCAGTGTCAGCGTCCTCTCTGGATCATTACTAGGTGTGGTGGTGCTCTGGGCATCATGGTGGCAAAACATGACAAGCTCCTAATCCTGTGTTATCAGAAGCAAACATGAGGCAGTTAATAAACCTAACGGCCTTTATGCCTTGATAAGCATTATAAAAACACCATCTATGGAGCCTGCAATAATGAGATGATACATTCTGGTTTTGTGTCATTGGTCTAAACAATCCACCAGAGCACTAGCTGGCAAACCTTCTCTTGTGGTGTGATCCTTTAAAAAGTGAAAGTCATATATAGAAGTCAAATTTAGAGACCAAGCAAAGTAAAGCAAATCTGTTGATGGTGGTAGACAGGCCTAGGGTTCTGCTTCCTCAGCTGCTTCTCCTCCACAGTAAGCCCAATGCAGCCTGAAGCCACTGACTCAATAACTCAGGTACCTAAATTTATCCCATGTATATTTGTGAGATAGGAGCCCTAAATCTCACGTGGGAGCCCCCCCCCCCGCCCATTGGCAGTTTTCTCCTTACTGTGGGATGGAGAAGGCAGCATTGCTGAGCCAGCTTCCCTACTGTCCCATAATGCAAATTGACTGTCCCCCCACCTGCCCCGGCTTTCTTTATGCTTGCCCTCTGCAGGAGCTGATTGTGGATGCTGAGGACACGTGGATCCGACTGGAGGGCCTGTCAGAGAACACAGACTACACAGTGCTCCTGCAGGCAGCTCAGGATGCAACAAGGAGCAGCCTCACCTCTACTGTCTTCACCACAGGTGAGGGACATGGAGTCACTTTGATGCCTTCTTCTCCCTACATGATGCCTGCCTCCTCAGCACCTCTGCTGAGCTCTGGCCTGGAAGGAGCCTGTTAAAAACACTCAGCTTCCTCTTCCTTCCTTCCTTCCCCTTTCCCAAGGCCCTGCCAGAAAATCCCCACCACTGAGGTGATCATGGAAACATCAGCCCAAATCGGTGGTCCATGTGGACCAACTAAGGGCACCAAGTAGAGATGTCAGTTTGCTTCTCATTCCAATTTCCTGCCTGTTTCTCTACAAAAAGTCTTCTTTCTTTCTCCTTCCCTTGATGCCTGTCCTCAGTAGCACTTCTAGTAAGTGTAACAGCAGAAACCTTATACTGAACTTCATAAACCCTCACACTTTTGCAAGCACAAAGTTCTTTTACGCATTCAGTGTCTCACACTTTAAAACCACTGATAATACCATTTTAAATAACCATAATATGTGTTAGCAGGTAGCTCAGTGGCAGAGCATTTGCTTAGCGTGCATGGCGTCCCAGATTCAATCTCCAACTCTACAAAATAAAAATAGATGGATTGATGGATGGATGGATGGATGGATGGATGGATGGATAAAAATAAAAAGTCCAGGAATAGGAGTGTGGCTTAATAGAATACTTTTACCTAATATGTTCAAGGTCCTAGGTTTGATTCCTGGCTCTACAGAAAGAAGAAAAAGAGAAGGGTTTCAGAAATCAAAACCTTACATGGTTTTCTGGCAAGCACTGTCTTAAACACATAATGTACATTATTTAACAGTATTTAATTTCATCTTTACAATAGCCTCTGTCTTATAGACTATTACCTCTATTTATTTGTTTGTTTTACAGGCAAGGAAAGTAGGGTACAAAAGAAATGAGAGCACTCATTCAAGATTCTATGGCTTTTAAGACAGCTGAGATTTGACTCCAAATAGTCCAGCTCTGGATCTGAACTGTTAATACTGCTCTCTGCCACCTCCATGGCATCCCTTTATAGTTTGTGATGTGTAACTCCCCACCTAGCCCAGACTTTTGACTTTCACGTTTTAGAGATGAGGGTATATCCATCAGTGGGATCACTATGAGCATATCCTTCACCCCTAACCCCGGTTTCCTGAATTTCAGAGTACCAGTATGACTGGGTCCTTCTTCATATCCCAGAGCCTGCCCTCCATCTCAAAAGAAGCAACAGAAATCATCCCCCACTTCCTTTCTTTCGATATAGTCATTCTAGATTGCAAAAAGCTGGACAGTGAGATAATGAATGAGTCCCTTTCCATTGTTTTTAATACTTTTCAATACTTTAAAGAGTGTCTTTAATGAGTCCATTAGTCAGAAGCAAATATTTTAATGGGAAAATAAAAATTAATTGCTCACAGAACCAAGACATGAATCCATGACATATTCTTACCAAGTGGAACTTAGAGTGCTTGATGTCTCTTCTGAGGCTGAAGTTTATTTTGTGATCTCAAAGATACCTTATTAAGAACTAGGGTGTTACCTCTTGTTCAAACTCAGCCCTGCACATTCATAGGCTAATTAAAGGGTCCTTTATGAAGCCACCACTTAAAGACCTGTTGGGAAGAGTTTTCTGCTGAATTAAGAATTTTTTTAGCATAAAAAGAACACAGCTAATAAATGCACAGATCTCCCGGTTTGCACATTTATTGAATTAAAGGAATCATTTTGTCACCCAAATGCTCAGTGTTAGATGAACTTTTCATTCTCATCCTGCTAATGTCACAGTTGGCAGTAGTGAGCAGTGTATCAAATGTCTGAAGTTTCTGTGGTGTCTACAGCTACAGCCCCTTTCTAAATCTCTCTGGATTGAGAAGTACAACAGTTTCTGTGACCATCACTGCCTTGTCTTAGATGCAATAGTTTGGATGTGGGACTCCAGATCTAGCCACGGTCTGGGGAGGATTAAATGAGGTAATTGACAACCTGGCAATCCAGAGAGGAAGATGGTTAATGACTTGGTTTGATGGGCAGTTCAGGTGACTGTTGGTGTCTATTTAGGTTGGTTTGTTGTTCTTACAGGACTCAAGTTGACAATGGGCTCCTAAAACATAACCAATGTCAAGTCAGGAAAAAAAAAAGAAAGAAAAGAAAAGAAAATTGAAGAGTACAACTTTTATTCAGTGAATATAGCTACCAGCTGAGCTACTCATTCCATACAGAGTTTAGGGTACCAGCAATGAACTCAGCACTATCCCCTAATATGTAGCAAAAGAGTGTCCAAGTTTGGGAGTTGTGGTTTTAAAGCTGAAGTTTAAGTCACAGATACATCCCAAAAACCTGCTGGCTTTGTTTTGGAGATTTATCAGAACCCACTGAGACCTAGATGCTGAGTGAAAATTTCTTGGGTAAGAAATAATGTATGACCAAGTCCCATGAACAAAGTCTGGTATATTCAGGCATGATAGATGAACTGAAGAGTTAACTCAGCTTCAGAGTGCAGAAGTGGAGGTCTTGTGATAAAACAAAACCGAAGAGAAAAGAACTAAGATTCTTAATACCCTATGCAAGGATGCTACAAAGGTGTGCAGCTTGCAGAGTATGAAGGCCGAAGTCCTCCTCTAATGTCAGGTTCTGTCTGCCTCCACAGTACAAATCTTCCAGGGTACATTACACCGGGCTACACTGTCACTGGCCAGTTAATATTAATAATTACTTACTTTCTGCCACAGCTCCTGCCCCCTACCAAGAGGAAATTTTATCAAAGAAGAGAATACAAGTCCATTTGCTTCCTAAAGGTGGGGATGGGGAAAGTGCCAAAAAGGGAAAGTAGCTAAAGTAGAAAACAAAATATCTTTACCCAAGCCAAGATTGAAGAGTTGCTTGTCTAGACCCCATGGGCATAAGTTAATCCTGCTGAGCAAGTCTGGGGAACACTGAAAGTCTACATGACAGTACAGCAGAGCTGAAAGAGTTAGAGGCTAATTTCCTTTATGCTACTAGCATCCTTTCAGCTTAATTGACAGCATCTGCATTTTCCACTTAGCATCATCCTATTTTGAGGATGCACTGATTGTGTGAGAGTTTTCTGTGTCTTCTCTGATGGACAACAGAGTTTAAAGTTTGGCTTCAAAGTAGCCTCCATCACTGACAAACATTCCTCTCGCCCTGGGGTGACCCAGATAAAGGAGTCACTCAAGCAGGTGCTTATCTAATGGTCTGGGAAATAGTTGAGATGCTAATAATAATAAAACAATTTTTTCTTTTTCATTTTCATTTCATAAAAAAATAGTTTTTTTTCTCACATAGTATATCCTGATTATAGTTTTCCCTTCCTTTACTCCTCTCAATTCCTCCCCGTCATCATTATTGTAGAATAGATCTGGCCTCAAAACCTCCTTTGATCAAAATGCCTTTTCTTAGGTTCATACCACACAACATGAGCCCATTCCAATCTTTCCATCATGTTAATAGCTTCCTGTCCTCTTGTCTCTGGTGTTTGCACAAGGCTCCAGGGGGAATTATATACAAGTCGTATGGGAGAGAAAAAAATATGGATACATTATTTATAATTTGCTGTCTCCTGAAATTTCATCCAAGGTCTACTTGTCTTTTAGAGACATGAATTTAAATGAGGAAACAAATCTATTCCCCGCAGAGCCACAGGGACTCGGTGAAATGATCTTCTGAGAGGCAGATTTTATTGTCTCTTTTAATACTATAAAAGGCAAACAAGATTCGCCGTAAAGCTCATCCTCAGAGACAGTGAACACTATAAAAGGGTTGTCTTGACCTTGAGGTTAAGCGAAGAGGTAGCTAGAGATGAGTAATGAAGAGGTTGATGTTTTGTTTATTTTGCTTTTGTATTTTTATTCTTTTTTATTGCCGTTGCCCCCTGCTATCTCCCTTCCAGGTCAGGCTGCTCTGTGACTCTCTCCAGGAAAACTCTGGGGTCTCCTCTGACATAAAACTCTGTTTTTTAGGTTGTAAAAATGAGTGAAAATTGGCAAATTCTAGACTCCAACGCAGTGAGTAGTGGATTCTAGAAAAACATGTGGTTACCAGAGTTTCTGTTGGAAAGGGAAGCCTGTGTTATCTGCACATCAGGACATCATCTGCCCCTACTTCCACACAGGAGCTGGGAGATTTCCCACTGCTCCACCCACTTAGAAACAGTGTGATGTTTTGTGTTTCCCTGAGACAAGCAAGCATAGCAGGGTAGAAAGAAGGGGTGGGGAGACAGGGCAGACAGACAGACAGACACATACACACACACACAGAGGTCTGCCTTCGTGCTCCTCTGAGATCTGGCTGTGGAGAAGGAACTGGCACACTAATCATACCATGAGAATATACCTTCCCAAGCATGTCTAAATGAATAGCTAAATGTCAGATCAAAGGCTTGTATTAATCAAACTGTCCACTTTATTGTGTGTTATCAATATCAGCCTTCAATGAGGTTCCTGTTTGTATTCACTCATTTATTTTCTTTTGCCCCAGTTCTTTTTCTGTCTTCCATATACAGCCAACCCAACACATCGAATGGGTAGCCACTTGTTCCTGCCTTTGAAAAACATATTCTTATGGAATTATTTTGATTATGAATGATTTAAATTGTGTAAGGTGTTTTGTATTCTATAACTCATTACAAATTTTTGCACTTGGGCACTTTTAAATTCACCAGTCTTTTACTTCTAATTATTGTAAAATATTACTTGATGTGTGCCCATCACATTTGCCTTTCCACTCTCTCAAAGACGGGCATCAAATCATCTCCAGCCTTTCACAATCCCAAATGGTGCTACAGTTATATATATCCTCAATGCATCTACCTATGGACCAGCGAAGCATGCAGAAAATGAATAGCTAGGTACAGGGTATGTGCTTATAGAGTTTAAGTATTTACAGATCGGGTACACAGGAATGCCTCTGTTCTCTGGGAGCACACATCATTCCTAATGACTTGACACAGTCCAGCATAGTACAGCCTTGGAATTTTTAACAGTCAAATAAGATTGATTCATTGTTCTTGGTGAATTCCATTAAGTAACAGTAAGTTTGAATTTAAATATCTCCCCGTTTGTTAGACTTTTTATGTTTATTTTAACTTACCTGTTCATACCATTTGCTCATTTTTAAAATCAGGCTTCCTGATAATATTATCCAGTATTACTTGAGCCTCTAACATCTATGGTAAAAAAGGTTTTTCCTATCAATAGACCCCCAGAGCTATTCTTCAATATTCTTCAGTTCACTTTGTGATTTATTATCTTACTTAGTCTATTTCATGTGTGACATTCATTTGGGATACTGTTTCATTTTTCTTTATAAAGTTAACCAGTTTTGCCAGCATCGTGCACTAAGTAAGCCATCTGTTCATTGATTTGTGATGCTTTCCTGTATATTAAGTTCATACATACACATAATCTGTCTCTGAACTCTGAATTATCTATTTTATTCCTTGCTCTATTCATCTGAGGGTTTTTTTTCAAAGCCTACATTGTGCATTTATATCCAGAGTTAATTTTAATACATTTCCACATGGTAAGATAAGTTTCCTTGGCTCCCGTTTTCAAGGTTCACTTGGCTATTTGATGGCATTTAATTCTCCATGGGCGTCATGTCATCTGAATTATCCCATTTAGGTATGAGTCCTCCAAATTAAATTTATATTAGAATTGCAACATACTTATAAGTTAATTTGAGAAGAATTGACATCTTTATGATGGTAAGTTATCCCTTCTAAAATGCATAGACTATGTCTTCATTTATTTAAAGAATCCATATGTTTCTCAGAATGTTAAATTTTCTCCCATAGCATTCCAGTGTTCTTGGTTAATTTCTGGAAGTTTTATTATTTTTATTGCTTTGTGACTTGTACCTAATTAAAAAATATTTTCTAGTTGATTATTGCTGATGCAGAAAAATACAATTGATTTTATATATTGATCCAGTATCTAGCAACCCTGCTGACTTTCTTACTGAATGTAATTATCTATTGTTTCTATTAATATTTTAGGTAAATATAAAGCTGGGGAGGTAGTAAAAGGAAAGTGTTGTTTGTTCTGCCCCTATGAGGACCTGAGTTCCAATCCCAGCACCCGAGGCAATAGCGGGGTTGGAAGATGGCAACCTGCGCCTGTATCCCTTCACTAGGGAGACAGAGAAAGGGATGTCAGAGTTTTTCCCAGCTAGCCAGTCTAGCTGAATAGAGGCGTTCCAGGGTCAGAGAAAGTAAGGTGGAGAGTAACAGGGTTTGTTAGATACCAGACACTGACCTCTGGCCTCCACATTTCCAAGCATGGGTGTGTACACACACACTCAAATATTTTAGGTTATTTTGTATCATTTATGGACAACAGTTTCATTTCTGTACTCCACATTAACTGGGCCCTCGGAAGCTATCCGTGACAGTGAGGTGAGTTAACCTTGACTTGTTTACATTCTTGAAAGGAGCACATTTAACACTTCAGATGTATAACCTCACTAATTCCTCATTCACGGACTCTCTTCAGCACTGTACTTGCTTTCTAAAATAAACACGTAATTGGGTAGCCACAAATAACAAAAATATTACTCACTAAGATTGGTGGTATGAAACGCTCATTAAGTTCTAGAGTTTTCTTCTACTTTAAGTTAGGTTTTGCGATGAATTTTATCAAATGATTATTAAACTATAAGTCATGGTTTTTATACTTCTGCTTACTAATAAGGTGACTTACATTGGTGGCTTTTTAAAATATGTGATTTACTATCACTGACAAAATTCACCTGAATATGTTTTTCATACATACAGATTTAGTTAGCTCTATTTAGGCATTTTACATCTATAATTGTAAAGAAAATTGGCTTACCAGTTTTTCTTGTTTATAGCTCCATGTTTTACCAACTTCATGGGGGGGAAACCGGCCAGCGTTCAGCATTTCCTACTGTTGTTTATTTTTTTCTGAGACAGAGACTCACCATGTATCTTGACTGTCCTGGAACTCACTCTGTAGACCAGGCTGATCTCAAACTCACAGAGCTCTACCTGATTCTCCCTCCCAAATGCTAGAATTAAAGGCGTGTGCCACCACACTTGGCTTCTACTGTCTTTTCACGCGCAGTATTACCTTCAAGAAGACTGATGTCTGTTGACTTTGTTCTGTAGGTGACTGCATTTTTCTGTCTGGAATCTTTTAGAATATGACTGGGGGCGGGCATGCGTGCTCAAGTGCATTCATAAGTATGTGCATATCTGTGCATGTAGAGGCCAGAAGTTAATATCAGGTAGCTTTTGGTGTGTGGGAGATTTGTTTTGTTTTGTTTTGCTTGTTTTAGAGACAAGGTATCTCTATGTAACAGCCCTGGCTGTTCTGAAACTCACTCTGTAGACCAGGCCCACCTGGAACTCAGAGAGATCTGTCTGCCTCTGCCTCCAGGGTTACTGGGATTAAAGGTGTGGCCACCATGCCCAGCCAGGAGTCTTCTCTGATTACTCTTCTAGCTTATGTTTTGAGACTGGGTCTCTCACTGAAGAGCTTGCCAGTTTGGCTGGAAAGGCTGCCTTGTGATCTCTCGGGATCTGCCTGGCTCTGCCTCAGCAATGCTGCGATTATAGACGTGGGAAAACGTGGTGGCTAGGTCCTCATGCTTGTGTGGCAAGCACTTGCCCCGCTAGGCCATCTCCCCAGCCCCGTCTTTTTCTCTTTTTGACAGTCTTACACTTCATTCCATCTTAGAGCCCTTTTATCTTTTTATCTCCAGTTTGACATTCAATGAGGCTTTTAAATTGGCAGCATTTTATCGTACTTCACACATTTGTCTTTATTATTCAGTTAAGCATTTCCTTCTATTTGCATTTTCTTTTCTTTTTGGAATTTCTATTAATTGAATGTTAGACTGTGTGTGCTGTACTCCAGATCTAGTTTTCTTCCTCTTTTTTCTTTTCTCTTTTCTTAAAGAGGTTCTCAATCATATATTCCAATCCATTGCTCATACTCTAACAGTATCTAAATCCTTTATTAGTCCTTCCTGTTGCACTATTATTTTAAACCTTATTATCCAAATTAAATATTTCTGCTGGGCTTTCTTAGTTTCTCCTCATGATGTTGCTATTTTTTCTTACCCCTTTAAATAGAGTTAGTTTACCTAATTATACTGTTGTTCTGATAAACTGAACTAGGTAATCAATGTCATATTGATTATGATCGTCCTTCCAGAATAGCCTTGTTCCTCAGTGCATGGATGCTTGGGTCCGTAAGCCTGAGCCCCTTCAAGGTTATCAGACCCTCATTCTGGTAGTGGATGTGATCAAGACCACATGCAGATGAAACTGGCCAGGCAATGAGTTCTCTGCGGCAGCATAGAGAAGAATAGATTTCAAAAGTATCCTACAACCTGTGCTGTAGTACTGTTTGGTCTTGCTGCTTATTGTAATAAGACTAATTCTGGCCTTGCTGAGAAAGCTGAGGAATTTGTTTGATTTTACCTCTTCTGTTTCCTGAAGAGGGTTGTATAAAACTTATGAGAGCTCATCGTCAAATTCTCAGTCAGCTGTCACTAGTGATGCCACCTGAGCCTGGAGAGACTTTGTAGTGTGAGATTTTTAACTTCAAAATAAGCATTGAAGAATAGTTGTCATACTCGATACATTATCATATGTCACCTTGGGGCACCTCTGGAAGACAGTGGTGTTCGAGGAGTGGTCCCTGTCATCCATGTTGCTGGACTTATTTACATAGAGTTGTTGCGCTACTGAACAGAACAGGGATGTGTGGCCGTCCTTTGGAGAGGTTGTAAGTCTCATTGAGCAGTGCTACTATTTACTGTGGCTTATAAGATGACCTCATAAGTGCTCCAGAAAGAACTTATATAGCACTTATATATCGCTAGTCACAGGATTTGATTTGGCCCATTTTAAATTGTATCATCGCCAATGTTTACAGAAAAATCTAATTTTATGTCCTCTTTCGTTATCATAGGGGTGGATGTTAGCACTCACACAGCACTAAACATCTAATCAATACCGACGGGGTAGCCACTTCAGGCTCTGTTCTGAATGCTAAGGACAAAGTGGTGAATGACATGTCAGATGCCTATCCTTATGGGTTTTTTTTTTAGTAATAAAAGGAGATTTGTTATACTGACTTACATGATATAGTCCAGGAAGTTCAACAATGACTGTACCACAGTGGAGAGGTTGAGACTTCATAAAATTTTTACTCAAAGGATGGAGGCACCAACAAAAAATACCCGCACCTCCAAAAGGAAACTTGTTGGTTTAAGTAATGCTATGTCTGCAAAGATAAACAGTAGGACATCTCTTGCCTTCAGTAGCCTGTCCATCTCCTTACACGGCATGATTCGGTTACTGGTATCGCATCCCTCCAACCCAATGCTTGTTTGCTGTTAGCTAAATCTTCACTTTTCCAAATGGTCTGTGTCTTTCCACATGGCTGGAGTACCCTTCTCCACAAGATCATGGGTGATCTCTGTGAGTTCCTAAAGTAAGAATGCTTCCTGATTAGCACTTGTGAAATTCTACTCCATCCCACAACCTCACTTCTCAGCCCCTCTTCACCAGCTGTCAGCTTCACCGCATACCCACGCTGATGCCCTCCTATCCTCCCATGTCTATCTCTGTCTCAGAGCACTGAGAACTTGAAATCTCATTTGTTTCTTCCACAAAACCATGAGCCAACTGAAAGACGTCTTCTCTCCCCTTGTATATCCCCCTCGCTTATCCTGGTATTTAGAAATCAAGAGATACTTTCCCATATGTGTGTTAAGTGAATAACAAAGCAAGGTGGTAAATTTGAAGATTCTCTGAAAAAGTCAAAGTGGTAAAGTAAGCTCATATGAGCTGACTGACAGCTAGGCTCTGTCTGCAGATTTGGGCTGTACCCCCAAAGTTTTGTCAGTTACTTTGCAAATATGGACTGCTAGTTTTAACATGGTGGATGATTCTTTGGAGAAACATACATTGTTCTGCATCTACTGAGAAACCTGCTGTTGCTGCTCGCAGAGGAACACTCTGATGTCACAGTTTTGGTTCTGATGCTGAATCCATCAGACTGGATGGCAGGCGGAGGCTCTCTAGAGCTATTATGCTGAGCCCATCAGAGGGGACAGCAGGCAGAGGCTCTCCAGAGCTATTAAATCTGACCATTTTAAAGACTGTGTGTGCCCAAGGACACAAAACAAGCGAGGGCTGGAAAGGGACAAAGAAAGCTCTTCTGCTCACCCCCCACTGGCAAAGAGCCATCCGAGTGCCCTGTGTGTTGTGAAGATAGCTGCCCTCCACTCAGCGTGCAGCCTTTGATGCCCAACATAAACCAATTTCAGAGCAATTCTTCAGTGAATTCCCTGGGCTTGCAGATTACACAATTACATCTAGAAATACTTAACCAGGAGACATTTTAGTGTGCTTTCCTTCTAACTTGGTAAATCACCATAGCCTGTGCTTTTAAGAAAAATGCTACTTTATTCAATCAGGCTCAAATTATTGCACCAAAAGGAAGAAACTCCTAGGTTATGTGTGTGGTCAGAAAAATTATTAGGATGATAAGTTTCAGGGTTAAAGGTGGTCTCTGATAAGATGGCATGCCATGGCATCTAGAGAGCAGAGGATGGCTGTGATCAGCCCTGATAATCCTCTAAAACATACAAGGTCACACTGTGCACATTGACCCAACAGTTCAATCAGAACATGAGTTTTTATAATTGCTAACTGAGCCAAAGTCCAATATCTCCAGAGCAACATAGTGAAATGGTAAAGGCTGGGTCACAAGGCTTACATTCAAGGTGAAATATCCCGTCTTCTCTTCATCCCACCTAAACTAAAAGTTGGAATGCCCAGGATGCGGTTACTGAGGCAGAAAGAACATGAGAAGGAAAGGGAGAAAGAGAGAGAAGAGGGGAGACAGGGAAATGTGTGTGAGAGAGGAGGGAGAGAAAAACTCCATTATCCACATAGTCAAATGGATCTAAGCAGGGAGGGCTGGCCTAGAGGCCTCCAAGGTACCATCTCATTTACTCTCTCCACCTCTGAGATTCTGAGAAGAGGAACATGTAAACTACAGATAACAACTCTATCTGAAGCACTATGGTAAAATACTGACCTCCGAGCCTGTCTCCCTGCTTGACACTATGTTGTGGTAGAGTGGGGATGGAACACCAGAATCTGAACAATAATAAAGTACATGACTTGAGAGCTCTCAGGAAGCCTCTGCTTTCTTTTATGAGATTAAAGGGACTGGTAGGTTGATGAAGGACTAGTGGGTCTGAGACAAACTTGGGATGCTTTCAAGGCTGGAGCAGGATGGAGGGAAGCTTCATGCCACATCTTCTCCAAATTCCCAGGGAATGAAGATCCCAGGTTGCTGTTTCTGATCATCTATAAAAGCAAAATGCTTCTTGATTGCCTTTCCCACTAATGCCATAGACGAAATTACAGTAAATTGAATCTCTTAACAACCAGATGGCCTTGTAATTTGTCAAGGGTAAGGCAAGTGCATCCAGAGACCATGCGTCAACCTCCCACACACTTGGACAGTGTCTCCACCTGCCAGCTTACTATGGGAGCTCAAAAGGAGGAGCATATGGCCTTCCTCTCCCAGGGCTCATCTGAGACCTTTATCCCATCCATCTTTTGCATCCCTTAGACGCTTATTCCTTCAGCTGATATTCTTATCTTCCGACTTTAAAAATAAGTGAATGGGTTTTGTGTGTATGTGACAGCTACTTAGATACTTAAAATTCCCCTTCCCCGGAGCAAGCCATTTTTATTTTATCTTAATTTATTACATGCACCTATACTGGGTCTAACTTTAGAATAACTGAGAATAGACTTGATGCCCTCTCAAAGTATCTATAACATAAATTTTAGTCATTGTCAATGAAGAAGGAGTTTAGATAAAATTGTTTACTTCTATAGTCTCAAAGTGGGTTTGGTTTTATATGTGGATTTGAATGAGTTGTTGTGCTGAGTTTGGGGGAGAGATCTTTGTGGGGGACCCATGAAGTACTGAGAAAAATGAGTTTTATCTCTCTAAGAAGCTGCTTTTGAGACCAGGATCAAAGATAGCCTAGCTGGCTGGAAATAAGGCCAGTGTCCCCAAAGCAATACAGAGAGGGGACAGAAGCCACTCATGGCTGTCCCAGGAAAAGAAACTAACCTTCAGGGAGGGGTGAAACATGAGTTTTCAGGAGGTCTGGGACATGCCGTAAATAAAAGTCAATAACTCTTCTCCTGTGACTCCTGAAATCAGTTTTGAAGGGAAGCATTTAACATAATGCCTGCAGTATTTTGTACCTATATGTCAAATACAAAAATCATTTACTCATCACATAGATGAAGATCCTCGACAAACTGGAGTATAGGTTATATTTTTTAAGGTTTGCTTTTTAAAGACTTCATATTTTATTTGTATATACATATATGTGTATGCGTATTTGTGTGCGTGTGTATATACACCACATGTATGCAGGTGCCCACAAGGACTGAAGAAGCTATCAGATTCCTTGGGTCTGGAATTGCAGACAATTGTGAGTCTCCTGAGGTGGGTGCTGGGAACCAAACTTGGGTCCTCCGAAAGAACAGCAAATGCTCTTAAACACTGAGTCATCTTCTCCATCCGTGGATGTATTCCTTGTTTTAATAGATTTTACAGTACAATTGACGTGGGTTCTGAAATTTTGAATTCAACCTTCCTGAATAAGTCAATCTTGTAATCTTTATGAGCAGTTTTCCTTCTCTGTTAAAGTAAGTGTCAGATCTCTATCAACCTTTCTCTAAAGTTTCTCACAAGAATTAAACAGAAAAACAAATTCTCTTTGTAAAGCATGAGTTTTACAGAACCATATCACCAATCCTTGGTGTGACTATTCTTGAAAGTGTCCTGTTCCACCAACCTCTTTGGCAAACCTGTGGTAGCAATCGGAGTTAATATATCTCTGGATCAGATGGGTTGGGGGTGGGGACTTGATGAAGCCCAGTAGCCTCTTCCTAACACAGAATGCTTTACAGATAACCTGTGATGGAAACTCTCAGGAATTTTAGTGTGCCATCTTCCTTGTGTGACATGCTCTGCCCAAGCCATCCACTATCCTGACTTTCCAAGGGGCAGGGTGTCACAGCTGTGGTGCGTAACACCACCAGGAGGCGCTGTGTTTGCTGGCACCCGCTCTCTGGCTTCAACCTCTCTTCCTGTCTATTAGTTCCATATAGAAACACAGCTGTATCATGTGGCCATGTTCTTCACTGGCCCAGAAGCCCACATTTACAGAGCTCCCCAACCACCACGCCTCACATAGCAGGCTGTGCCTTTAACTTGCCCTCTAGGCAGGGTCCTCCAGTACAGACTGCTCTCGCTTGCCTGATAAGCACAAAACTTATCTCAGAGAAAAGTGCTTGAGGATTTAAGCTTCTCTTACAGCTAATTAGGTATTGTTTTACAGATTGGGTTGTTCCTTCTGAAAAATGAGCTGCAATTTACTTCCCCTGCCCTCTCCTTAAATTTAAACCGAACTGTAAAACATGGCTGTTTGATTGTTTAGTACAATCAAGAGATTGCTTTGCACAGGGAATAGACATTCATCTCTATGCTAATGCTGAGCTTATTTGGGCCCTCCTTAATGGCTACCATGTGGATGACAAAGACTTTGCTCAGATGCCTTTCATCCATTCTGTTCTGTTCGAAAGATGGTCCAGACAGTGGTCTACTGGCCCGTCTCTGAACAATCAGTGGCATCATCTTCTTTTCATGCTGCAAGGGAGACTTTATTACCCCCATTTTACTGATAAGGACGTGGATGCTCAAGGCTTTTAGCATTTAGTCAAGCAAACTGAGAAGCAGAGAATCTAGACCACAGACTCAGCCATTAGTCCGCAGAGCCAGCATGCATTCCAAGTTTCATACCCGCACACTGAATTTCACACCCACGCATCATGAATTATACTCCTGATGAAGTACCAACCACAAGACTCTTTAAAACACCCTCTGACCCAAGGGCCCTTGTGCATAATGGAGAAAGAAACCATTTTTTAAAAATTGCCTTGGGGCTGATAAGATGGTCAGCAGGTAAAAAGCATTTGCTGCCCACACTTAGCAATCTGAGTTCCATCCCCAGGGCCCAAGGGTGGAAAGAAAGAACTGGCTCCCTCAAGTTGCCCTCTGACTCCAAATGGATGCTGTGGCCTGAATGCATGTGTGTGGCACGCATGCACACATGTAATAAATCTAAAATTTTCAATTGCTTTCTTCTGTAGGAGGCCGGCTGTTCCCTCATCCTCAAGACTGTGCCCAGCATTTGATGAATGGAGATACTCTGAGTGGAGTTTACCCCATCTTCCTCAATGGGGAGCTAAGACACAAGTTGCAAGTATACTGTGACATGACCACAGATGGGGGCGGCTGGATTGTAAGTACATGCTGTAGGCACGTCTTCAGGCTTCTAGTCTCCCTGACTGAGACCTGTGGATTGCAGTGTCACCATCCTTTTATCTACCCCCTTCACTTGGGTCTTGGTCTCCTCACTGCCTTCAAGGCCCTCACTCAGGAGCCCACTCTTAAGCAGAGAAAAGAATGACCATATTCTTTTTTGTTTCATAAACACCATGACCAAAAGCAACACAGGGGAGAAAAGTGTTTGACTTACACTTCCAGTCCCTAGTCCATCATTGAGGGATGTCAGAGCTGGAACGCAAACAGAAACTAAAGCAGAAAGCATGGAGGAAAGGCACTTATTGGCTCAGTGGCTTATGCTCAGCTATTTCTTACACAGCCCAGGCCCACCTCCCTCAGGATGGTGCTATACTCAGTGAGGTGGGCCTTCCCACTTCAGTCAAGATAATTCTTCATAGACATGGCCACTTGCCAGTCTCCTAGGAGCAATTCTTCACCTGAGGTTTCCTCTTCCAAGATGACTCTCTGTTGGGTCAAGTTGACAATAAAAACTAAGCAGGCCACATACGAAGGATGCAATGGCCTATCCCAAACAAGGGAGGTAAGATGACTGCCTTCCTTGCCTTGGGCACCTTCTGCAAACCAAGTGAATGCAGGGGCTGCTGGGAAAAGAAAAGGAGTGAGGCACAAGGATCCTGCTTGCCAAGGGCTGGCACCACCTCACAGAAGCACTTGAGCCTCCCATGGTGAGGTAGTTAGCTTCCTTATCTTGGAGGGTAGCATATGGTAGATCAGATCTGGACAGAATGTGGATGACCCTCTAGTTACAAGAGCTGCTTTTGTCTTCATCCTTTTCTGGATCCCAGATTCTTCCCCAGAGATGTCATAGCCTTCAGGGAGCAACAGTGGTTGGGAGAGACACTACTTGTTGACACCAACTCCTCTCATACCTGATAGGCCAGTACAGAGCAGAAGAAATAGGGCAGCTGGAGATGCTAGCCACTGCACACTTGAGCAAGTTCCTGAAGCTGTCTCTAAACTGAGCAGCAGGGGTTGATTTCAGTGTGAATGGAAGCAGCCCCACCCACCCTCCTGTACACACCCTTAGCACTGCTCAGATACAGCCCTGGAGCTTTAATGCTCCACAACAGGAAGGCTTGGAAGAGGTAAATGTTGACTACATGCATAATACTCTGGGGAGACATTTTCTTTTATGTTTCTGACATATTTGTGCCTCCTTCTTAAAGCATAATTGGAAATTGAAGCCAAAGCTGATGTATTGGAGGTTAAATGAAATTAGCACTTAAACAGCTTGGAAAGTGAATGATATGCAATTGCTTTGCCTGCAATAAGATGATGACAGTGACTGGATGATTTGAAGTTGGTCCCAGTCCTTTGGTGAGAAATGCTTTCTGCTTCTCTCTGTGGTGCAAAAAGATTAATTTGAGAATTGAGCCCATTTCCCCTGACTATTTGTAGCTTGATTTGTATCCTGAATCTTTTCTATATTGCAGGGGTGCAAATTAGTGTCGATATCACACCCTCAACCTATTTGTCAGAGGCATCAGCACTTCAAGAAAAGGGCTCTGAGCATCCCCTGCGAAAGCTACCACAGAAATATTAAGCTCACTTCTGAAATGGTCCTGATGCTAGCCAATACAGAACCCAGTCATATGGAGGTCTCCTCTCTTTTTCTTCACAGGTCTTCCAGAGGCGGCAGAATGGCCAAACTGATTTTTTCCGGAAATGGGCTGATTATCGCGTTGGCTTTGGGAATCTGGAGGATGAGTTTTGGCTAGGTAACATCCATTTTGTGTTTTCTCTGCACAGGCTGCTCTGAGTTTCTGTCCATCTCTATCCTTTCTGTTTCTGCCTGGGATTGTCAGAAGTGTGTGTCCATTGAGCAGTTGACAGCTTGTGAATTGCTTTTGTGCCTCTTGCTCCGTTTGGCTCCGCTATTGATCTGTTTTTATCTGACTGTGGTGTTTTCCTCTTTGCTCTGTCTCTTCCCATCCTCATTAATAGTCTTTTATGCTGATGGATCTTGACATGAGGCAAGTACAAAGACAAGGATCTGCCTGGTAGGGGCCTGATAGGGAACAGGGCACAGGTAGGAAGCAATGAGCAGGCTGGCCCTGTCTCAGAAGCTAGGCAACCAGCTAGCCAGCCTGCAGGTCGAGAAAGAAATGAGACTCTGCTGGGCTCCTGGGAGACTGTTATTATCTGCCGTGGGAGGGGACGGGGAAAATGAGAGTGACATTAGAGGTGGTTTCCTAGAGGTCTGACACAGCAGGAAGTTTAGATGGAGGTTTAGGTGGGTATAAGAAGATAAACACACTCACATCAGACTGATGGTGCTGATGCCGGCTCATAAAGCAATCAGAGTGTGAATGCCCACATTTCTCTGTAAGATTTTCCTAACAGTTGATAAAGGGAGGCAGAGAGAAACAAATAAATGATAGTGTTATATACTTATACTCTTCTCTCTCCCACTCCTACCGCGTTCTTGTTCAAGCCTCACAGTCTGTCCCAGGGTGGTAAGCGCCCTACCCTCAGGGTAACCTCACTGCCTACATGGCTCTAGAATGATCTTCCTCATGTCCTGAATCTGAGGGAAGGGTAACATAACTCGGTAAAGCCTTTCTGTGACTCCATCATCACCCAGTAAAGACCAAGTTCCTCAGCCAAGGTGCAAGACGCTTTAATCTCCTTCTGGATCCTTCTTTCCACCTTCTCTTTATCCCATCCCACTTCCCCAGCACCCACCTTCGAACCTGCACAACCATGGAAGTTTCCTCTGCAAGAAACACTCCTTCAGCCAATTTTCCCTTCCTCAGCTTGGTGTCTACCTACCTATACAAGCACCTCTTCCTCCGCAGAAGCCATACTGACTTTTTTCTTCCATTGCCTGTGAGATAACTGGCCAAGTTCCCATATGGCCTGAATCATGGTATCTGTTTTACTTTATCTATTTAGACTATATTATATGTTTTTTTGGGGGGGTCTTATCATTCATCTTTACACATCACTACCTAAAACTGCCTGAGATACATGTATGTCAAATGTAAATATCAATTAATCATAAGAATTCATTGAGTATTTGTTAGATAGCCAAATCTACGTTTGTCAATATAGGAAATAAAAATATTCAGTAAGAACCATATAAACATACTCAGAGAGAATTCAAACAAGCAGAAAAATGTGCTTTGATTTACAACATTTTCAAACAGTTTGGGAGTCAGTAATACCCCTCAATCAATGTAGACATAAGTAGTCAAGACTCATGGCTACAAAAACCTAAGCCACTGTGCACCCGGTTCACAGTTTCTATCATTTCTGTGAAACATGTGAACCATTCAGCACTTAAATGTTCTATATATCACTTTCTATTTAATTAAATATATGTTTTAAAGAAGCTTTATTCGCTGCCAAGAATGGAAAGCTAGTTGTTGTGTGCCATAAATAAAAAGATGCCTCGAAAGTAAAAGTTTTATTGAAAACTGAAAAACGAAAAGAAAGCAATATTAATATGATTAAATGACAGTTACATGCAAGAATACCAAGTCTATTGCCGCTGCTGCAGCTGCTACTGTTGGTGAATGATGATCAGAAAGGGCTTTGCAGTCAGCCAACCGTGAAATACTAGAATAAACTGGGACTGGGAGTTGAGATTAGAGTCAAGGTTAGGGTTTGGCTTCCATCTTTTAAGCAAAGCTGAGTTGGAATATGGAACCATCCCTGTTTGTTCAAGGTTACTTAGAGCTTTGTTCCCACTTGTGTCTCCTGTCACTAGAGAGGACCTTTCACCCCAGACTAACTGATAAACGACTGACAACAAGCCCCAGGTATCAGAGGTGGAAAGATCAGGAGAAAAGGAAAGAGGAGGGGTAGAAGAGGGAGAGCAAGAATCCTTTTGACACATGCAAATTGGGGACAGGGAGGAAACCCTTTGAGCAGATACAAGGAATAAGCCAGAGTAGGAAGAAAATGTGGTCAGGTCGGCTGCCTGAGAAGCATGTTACAGAACCCAGAAGTTGGAAAGGGAAGTCTTGACATAAGGTAAATGAGGAGTGTTAGTTATTTTTCCCCACTGCTGCAACAAAGTAACCAACAAAAGCAACTTAAAGAAAGGAGGGTTTGCTTTGGCTCCTAGTTGAAGGATCCAGACCATCATGACATCAGGCCTGATGGGGGCAAAGAAGGCAGTCAGTCATGTGGCATCTGGAATAGAAACTGCAAAGAGAGCTGGAACTCAGGGCCCTTTCTCCTTTTTATTCAGTCCAGGCTCCCATCCCAATTGATTATCCAGCTGGCATTCTGGGAGGTCCTTCCTACCACAATTAATCTAATCTAGACAGTCCCTCACAGACAGATCCAGAGGTTTATGTCCAAAGGTGCTTCTAAATCCAGTCAAGGTGACAATGAAGATGTCCCACCATATGAGGATTTGCTAACAGAGACCTGAGGCTATGTAGCTGAGCAGTGATACTCTATGGCCGGTAACCCTAGGCCTCCCAGCCTTTGTTCTAAGTTAGGTTTTCTGGGACCAGATCCTAAAAGAGGGATTCTCATTCAAGTTATTCACTGGGGTGAGTTCTTATTCAAGTGGAATACTGAGAAGAGGACTGAAAGAACAAGGAGAGATCCAGAAAAAACGTAACACTGAGCATTGATTGAAGACTCCCTTTCTATGGAGTCTAAGAGATGCTCTAGAACACGAATTGCTTCCCATTGGGCAAGGAAGCTAATCTTCTGTACTCCTACTTCAGTCACAGTCCAGAGTCTGCTCTGCAGTATGAGGAGAAGGAAGAAGTAACTCATTTGGTCAGAGGACTTAACCCTCAAACAGGCAGCTGTAAGTCACCAGCAGTCAACCTGTCTAGCAGCTAAGGGTTGGGTTCCCTAGATGCTAAAGAGCATCCAGGCACAACATCACTAGCAAACAGCATTTGCACAAGTCAAGGACAGGCTGTGGGTCAGCAGCTCCACAAACAGTATTTGAAAGCCTTCCACTTGCAATCAAGGTAAAGCTTTAAATCTTAAGCAGGTAAATGAACCAAAGACCTGGGCCTTTGGCTGCCCACTTCACCCTCTGAAACCTTCCCCAAGGAAGGGGAGGTTTAAGTCATCTCTAAATCTCCTAGCATCTATACCACTTTTTATTTCTAAATCATGGTACACTAAGATAGGTGGTGTCACATCAAATCGAAAAGGATCAAGCTTCCCGGAGCAGATAGAAATCTGGAAGACTCAGAGTCCTCAGCAATACAAGGTCAATAGCTCAAAGTTTAGGTAAATAGGTCAAAATCAGAGAAAAGATATATGAGAAAATATCAGTTCAGGGCTCTGCCTGAACTCTGACTTAAAGAGTTTTATACCTTATAAGAATTTCTTATCCCAAGGCCTGGGATGCTGAGAGGGCAAGTGAGTGGGAGTTTAGAAAGACCAGTGAAGAGGTAGCCATAGCAGATAAACATGTAGCATACAGATGACACAAAAAAGAAACTGAGCCAGAAGGCAAATAGCAACAGTGATGCTCTCCAACTTATAATAGGGGGTTACACATCTCCAGTGAAAATTCCTGGGAAGCTGAAAGGGTCTTTAACGTACTAACCTACTAAGCATCACAGGTTAGCTACACAGTGTTCTGCAGAGTGTGGCTGTTTGCCCTTGTAGTCACATGTTTGACTGGCAGCCATGCTCGGCGGAGCGGATGCCCATCCTAAGGAGAGAGTATAGCAAAATGAATCTCTAGCCTAGAGAAAGGCCCAAATGCAAAGTGCAGTTCCTAATGAATGCAGATAGCTTTAATACCAACATAAGATGGAAAATTCATAAGTTCAGTTATCACAAACCCAGGACTCTCCATTTCTCTGACCTGTCTCTGGAGGCCCCAGGAATCCTGGATAGGAGGGAAGGACAGCACAATGCAATGTGCCCTGAGTCTTGAAGCTGCAAGGAACCCCTGCTGTGTCTGGGTATCTTGGATTCTCTTGACCACATGTTTCTACCTGTTGCTTTGTACAGCACACACCAAAAGGATCACACCTTTTCAAGACTTCTTGAGTTTTTGCTACCATCATTTGACATAGAAGATTTTGGGGAACATGGCCAAGAATCTTGAGTTTGGGGGCTTGTCAGTTACTAGGTCAAGATTAGATGGTAGGAACCAATGTTGTCTGAGGTGGCACTCCTCAGCAGACCTGGGTTGATCCTCATGAGGCGACAGTTAGAGTCTGGCAGAGTCTATTTGAAATGGATAACCAAGCCCTTCTCCATAGCATGTTTCCCTCCCATTGCCAAAGCTGCTGGGGTGAGACTCAGTACACAGTCTGTTCTTCTCCACAGGGCTAGATAACATCCACAGGATAACAGCCCAGGGCCGCTACGAGCTGCGAGTTGATATGAGGGATGGGCAGGAGGCAGCCTTCGCCTACTATGACAAGTTTGCTGTAGAGGACAGCAGAAGCCTATACAAGCTCCGCATAGGAAGCTACAATGGCACTGCAGGTACCTGTGGGCCCCTTGCTGACTCCATGGGCAGTGGGTGTGTATACCAGTCCTGAGCTGCAGAGGAAGCAGCAGAACTCATCGAGTTCGTGAACTATTTGCTAGTTGTGAAGGAGACAGGCCATTCACACTGATTCCTCCTATCCATTCAGGAGACCAGGAATCAATGTTTTTAGGGCTTTAGTTTTCTCCCATGGAAAATTATAATAAATAGTGATAGCATTTAGAAAATTATGGTAGCTATGTCTGTCCCATTCTACAGAATAGTCAGAAATTTTTGCTGTATGTGCAATAAATATGTCTGTAAAGTTTACTTGAAAAGAATGTCATGGGACAGCAAAGGGTTGCTTATCTAGATTAACCTGTGTGGGCTCCCAGTTGAAGAGGGCAGAACTATTTCTCATCTTAGTAGACATCTCTTTACAATGGCAACTAGGAAAATGACCTTTGAACTAAAGAAACAATTCAGATTCCCCAATCTTTAAGATGCTCCCTGTCTTAGGGTTTCTATTGCTGCAATGAAACACCATGATCAAAAAGCAAATTGGAGAGGAAAGAGTTTCTTTGGCTTATACTTCCAAATCACAGTCCATCATTGGAGAAAGCCAGAACAGAAACTCAACCAGGGCTAGAACCTAATGCAGAGGCCATGGAGGGGTACTGTTTACTGGCTTGTTTAGCCTGCTTTTCTATAGAACCCAGGACCACCAGCCCAGGGATGGCACCACCCACCATGGGCTGGGCCCTTCCACATTGATCACTAATTGAGAAAATGCTCTACAGCTGGGTCTCATGGAGGCATTTTCTCAATTGAGGCTCCTTCCTCTGTGATGACTCTATCTTAGTCAAGTTGACATACAAAACCAGCCAGTACAATCCACTCCCCCAAACATCAGCAGTCATCATAGCACCCCCATGAAGGAGCAAAGGACATTGCTCAAATGTTTCACTGGCCATGCTGCCTTTGTTCTCCCAAGTGTACCTGGTCGGGTTTCCAGTGTTGATTTTTATCAACACTGTTGATTTTATCAAGCATCTGTTTCAGCTCTACGTACTCACAGTTCCATGAGAACACCTCGCCCAAGCTAGACCTTAGCCTTTGCCTAATGTGCTCCATTACAGCACATTCCGTGAAGCCTGTTCTACTGGGTATGCTACTGTTTGGTACATGGGGTTACTGGACATCTCATTTCTCTGATTTTAGAGTTAAATGCTGGTGTTTAATTTTAGCGGCATTTCCTATGACTCTTGGAATTAAAATGAACCTCGAGGTGTTACCCCTCCAATTACTGCATCTGCTCCATTATTTCCTTTCTCAGCCAGGAATTGTTACTCTAAAGAGGAAACTCGAGTCCCTTTGCTATTGTTCACAGCTGAGTCACTCACAGGAGCAATCAGAGAAGCCTGAAGAGCCCCAACAAAAGGTCCAATTTGCTACACTTTGAGCATAAAACAGCCATTGAAATGGACATTAAACAAGATGTCAGACTAAATCATTTCAAAAACTAACCATTTACTATTCACTCCCTAGAATTAGAATTGCGCCTACAGAGAAGCCTTTCATGCTTCTCCTACGGGAAGAGAAACAAGCCGCCTACCTACCTCAGTTTCGGTCTCCCCCTCATCCCTCCTCTTCTTCTTTTTCTCTTCAACCCCATTTGTTGTCTGCCTACCTTGGTTCCAGCCCTGGAAACCTCTCTCCCAGGCCAGTTTCTCTGCTGCACCCCGGAGCGCAGAACTGTTAGACTGCATGCCTCTCCCCTGTGTCAGAGGCTGGTGCTTCCTAAAGCTTGGCTGGTCATTCATAGAAATTAATGGTGATTCATCTTCCTCAATTGATAAAACCCTGGGTTTATTTAGGCTACACCATTTCTAGGCAGCTGCACACAGTTCATGTTGGGATACAAAACCATGCCCCACTTCTTCCTGGCATTTGCAACACTTCCCAGTTCCTCTGGCTCTTACCACTTCTCTTGGCTCCACTGGCAACCAGCCACCCCAGGGCCTCCAGCATTTATGATGGACCTCAACTTCTAAGACTATCTACTGAGATTCAAACTGAGACTTCCAAACTGTGCCATCAGTAAGGGCAGAGCAACTCTTTCTACCCTGGTTTTAGGGACTCTTACAGAGTAACCACCTAGTTTAAAACAGAAAACACTGGAAAGTAGCTCTCTGCATAATAAATGATACTCTTAGGTTAAGGATACTCATAGAAGGGTATCTGTATTGTACACAAAGGATCTTTAAAATCTGCCTATTAGTCTGAAATCACTGCCAAAAAGCAAGAAGTTGCAGAAGGACTAGCTACAGTGGAGGGGAAGGATTGATGGGCTCCCTTGGGCCAGCTGTATGTTTGCAAGGAACAAAAACTGAGGGCAGCGACACCTACCTATAATTATAGCATATGAAAGGTTGAGATGGACAGACTGAGCATTAAGGCTAACCTGGACTATATAAGAAGATCCAGTAAAAAGGGAGGGCAGTGGGGGTAGGAAAGCAGCAGGAGGAGGTGCGGTGGGGGAAGGAAGGGGAAGAGGGAGGGAGGGAGAGAGGAGGAGAGAGAGGAAAGGAGACAGAAAGATTAATTCCGGAAAGTCTTGGCACTGAAGGAGAAATTTAGTCTTTACATGGAGGGAGGCCTTGTAAGTCTGTAGTGGCATAATGGGATTTGGGTTTTAGAAAGATCTCTAGGACAGCCCCAAGCAGGATAAAGGAAATCTGAGGGAAGAACAGAGAGACCAACTGGTGGCTGCTGTATTAAATCCTGATGGGAGATAACAGGAGCCCTCACTAATATCAGAGCCATGAGAAAGGTATGAATCTGAACAGTGGCTCAAGAGAGAAAACCAGGGCTTAGCTCACGTCCTTACGTCTTGAATACATGAGGTACATATATGAGGCACATATGAGGAGGGAGGGTACAAAGACCAAGGGGACCACATCTGAAACTATTGGTCGGCAACATCAAAGTAGAAACCAGAAAGAACTGTTGGGAGATTAAGGAGGATGCAGTCCAGCGTGCAGAAGGTGCGAGGATACGAACGTGAGCAATGGGGCGCTGGAGGGTAAAATTGAACCGAAAACTTTTAAGGTAATGGGTTTGAGTAGGACTTGGGATAAAGGAGGTGAAGGTAATGTTTAGGAGGGGAAGAGGAAAATGTATTTCCTGCCTTTTTCAAGCAGGAATAGATAGAAAAACTGTTTCAGTTGGTGGGATTGGCTCTGGATGAGTACAACATCCGAATCCTTCAAAATTATATGGAGATGAGAACGGTATGAAGCATTTGCCTCAGGACCCCCCTGTGAGACCGACTGGCCAGAGTTCAGGGGATGTGGAGAAGGAGGTACTGAGTGGACACCAGGGGCATCCCTTGGCTGCCATAGAGTCAGAACTGTGTCCCTCTTAGAGGAAAGTGATCTTAAACGTATCTAAGACAACTTCATTCAACAAACAATGTGAGTTCCTTCCCACCATCTCCAGCCACAATCCTACCAGAGGTTTTACCAATCATTATAAGTGAATGATGGTCTGATTCTCACCTTGAATAATCGGTTCACCTAAGCCACTGCACAACATCACTGACAAGAGAACACTCAGTCCCCATTTTTCTCTGAGAGAGAAAAATCTCACTGCAGTGTTAGGCAGCCTATCTGGTAGTATTAGGAATTTCCCTTTTCCTATGTAGCCAAAATGTTCCTCTTTGCCATCTCTGCACATCCATCCTCCCATTTCCCCACAGAGTTTATTTATATGCACTTCTTTTTCAACAGCTCATCATGTATTTGGCAATAGTGACCATGGATACTTTCTCCCCACCTGAGCCTGCTTCTCCCTAAGACACAGCCCATGTTCCTACCCACTTCTCCTTTGGCACTGGTTATGATGTTCCCGTCACCCTGTTTGTTGTAGATTGTAACTCTGGGTGCCATTGTTCCTCTTCACAGGCAGAACCAAGTTCTCAGGTGTGGGGTACTGGGTGCAGTCTGATCAGGGCCAGCAAGCACAGGGGAAAGGCAGGATGAACTTAACACAGTGGAGATCCAGAATGGTCCAAATCATAGTGGCTCCTTGCTGTCTCCAAAGGACACAATGGGAACCTGAGGGTTACGTGTCCCAGAAAAGCCTAGGGGAGATAGACTGTGGTGTTGATATGGCGCTATATGGATAAAGTTCCCAGCACGAAGAAGTGGATTAGAGAGGGAAACAGTGACCCCCCCCATGAGGTAATATGGAAGGAAGGCTCAGCCTAGCCATGTTGCAGCTCAAAAGTCAGGGTTTCACGTGGAAACCAGATGTCCACAACAAATGGGACTCCTGAATGCTTTTGATTTTTGTTTTTGCAGGAGACTCCCTCGGCTATCACCAGGGACGCCCTTTCTCCACTGAGGACAGAGACAACGATGTTGCAGTCACCAACTGTGCCATGTCATACAAGGGTGCTTGGTGGTATAAGAACTGCCACCGGACCAACCTCAATGGGAAGTACGGGGAGTCCAGGCACAGTCAGGTAGGCCATGTTCTGGCTGTGATCAGAGTGGTCGAGAGGACAGAACCCATTTAAAAAGAAGTACTAGGAGCCTGAGAAAAGGCCACGTAAAGAGCACTTTGTGGGAGGAGATCAATTCATCACAGACTTAGTGGTACATTAGAAGGGGGCCCAAAAAGGAAAAGATCAGAAACCTAAAGTAACTAGGGCTATTTCCCAAAGAGATTGCAAGTCTACAGTCTGGGCTAGGTGACAAACAGTGGAACACACTCAGGGAAGCCCCCTTAGTTCTTGGTAAACCCAGAGGTTGCTCACCCCAGGTGGAAACCACCCAAGTCTCTGCATCACAAAGGAGCTGTCCACAATTACACTATTCAAAATGCTTCCACCTAGTTGGGATCTTGGCACTCACCATAGTCACCCTAGTGCAAGAAACCCCTGAAGGCAAAAACATAAAACTGGCAATAAGAAGTGACCCATAACTTGTCTTGTATAAAGCCCCAGACCTGTTTAAAGGGAAAGCTGGAAGGAGACCCAGCTCTCTTCGTCACACTGGGAACTCTGCCATAAGCTGCTTGTTGACGGAGAGGAGCTAAGTCCATATGTGGATCTCTTTTGTTCCAGCCATTCTCTTCTCCAGCTGTGGGGGGAGGGGGAATCTGACATGTTCCTCTCTCTCACATGCAGGGGATCAACTGGTACCATTGGAAAGGCCATGAATTCTCCATCCCCTTTGTAGAAATGAAGATGCGGCCCTACAACCACCGGCTCACAGCCGGGAGGAAACGGCGAGCCTTGAAATTCTGAGCACTGGGCAGCCAGCCACCAGCCAGATGATCTTTTCTGTCATTTGTTTGTATTTTATAATATGAGACAAGGGGGGAGGGGCAACAGTAACATGCTTCACAACATACTCAGAGTATCTGAAGGAAGCAGGGATCAGTTAGGTACCATCTGCTCATAGTTTCTGCTGCCTTAGAGCCTGACCCTCGGGCTACATGCTCCCTGCTAATCAGTCCTCCATAATCATCCCCTCCTTTCTCACAGAGGAGGAAAACTGGGGAGTTGAAAATACAATTCAAAAACAGGCCATAAAACACAGATTGTTATGGTGACAGGCACACACACCTTCTTTCCCTACCCTCTTCTGAGATACCTTCCTCTTCTAAATTATAGTAAACTGGTCACAGCCGACCATAGCCAGGTGACCACACCAGCGCAGGGGAGCTCCAGTGAGAAAGCTTGGCCAGTCTCCTCTTAAGAGGGAAGACACCTGCCACACCCCAACACAACAGCCCAAGTTCATTGAAATAGGCTAAAGATTTCCACATTCTGTCACTTAACTCTCAGGAGGAGTGGCTTCTCTTCCAGCCCCACCCTTTCCCTAGTTCTGTCTCCTAGAGCCTATAGACCTACCAACCCAACCATTGTTTAAAACTCCAGTTGCCAAAGCTGTCTGCCCATGCCCCTGGATGTCATAAGCCACTGTCATGGAATAACTTTGGTGGTGAGACTTGGAGAAGGGTTTTGTTTCTAGCTTACATCAGGCATTGAGAAGGGACAGGAGTAGAAATCAGGGCACCTACCAGGGAGTCTCTAAGTCCCACTAGAAACTGACCTTACTTACAGATTCTTTTTTTCCTTTTCTGATCAAAGTTACCATGGATTCCTTACCCTGATGTCCTAGTTGAAGGTCTCTAGTTCTGTCTTCAGCCAGGCTATCCTCAGTGCGAGTGGTTTAGCAATAATCAGGGGAAGAAGTTGTATGAGCATCGGCCATTCTACTAATTGATATTGCCCTAGGAGGAGAGAGAATGGTTGTTTTGGTCTTTTGTTTTGGTCCTGTGGTATGTAAAGCTGACCCCTCCAAGAGGCGAGACCATGAGAAACATTTTCCACACCCCTTTATTATTCTGCTTTGAGAAGAAAAATGAAAAGTGCCAGAGGAAATTGCATTTAGAACTCCAAAGGTGAGAGGAGCGAACTCTCCGGCCCCACATGATTTGATATTTAAGCCCCGGGGAACTGGAGGCTATAGAAGCCATGACCCCTCAGATTTGATTCTCCTCAAATCAAAACCCAGCCAGTCTTCCCTGCAGCATCTGCCCACACTGCACCAAGGTTTTCAGCTGGTGGTCTCTCCCAGTCCTCACTCCTCCTTGAGGCCCCACTATGTCTGCTATAGAGCCCATGGCTGCCCTCTGGGGCATCTTGTACCTTTGCCAACCACAGGATGAATTGACATTTTGTAATACAAACAGACACCATCTAACCAAGCTTTGACTCAGAAGCAACAGTCCTCTTGGAGGACAATCACACACCTAGCATTGTGAAGTTGGAGTCAGCTCACCATTTTCTGTAGCCTTCTCCATCTTTGTGATGCAGACTCACTGCCATACTCATGGCCAAACAGTACAAATAAGAGTTTTTATTTCTTAATCCAACATGTACTTCAAACAGCTAAGAGAAGGAGGAATAAAGAGGAACCTATAAGCTATATGAGATTTAACTATATATAGGCCAACCATGCAGTATTGGAGGTAAACACACTCAGTTAGGGACTTGAGGGCTGTGATATAGGGCCACCTCTAAGACCTGATAGGTTTATTCACATCTCTGGGCCTCAGGTTCCTCACCTATTGAATTGGAGCTTAGACCAAAAGGATTTCTAACACCCCTTCAGTTTTCAGCCCATAGTGTGAATCTGTGATAGGAAATGCAGGATCAAAGTTGGCCTTGGTGCACCATCACAATTAAGGAAAAGTCAGAATTCCCACAGAGGAGATGGAGGAAGGAAAGGAACAAAAGGGAAGGAGGAAGGAGACAGATTCAGAACTCTCTCTCTCTCTCTCTCTCTCTCTCTCTCTCTCACACACACACACACACACACACACACACACACACACACACATACAGAAAGAGACAGAGAGAGAAGGGGGAGAACAATGCCAAAAGAAGCTGAAGTCATTATGTATTATGTCTGTGCAATGCATTACCTCTGTGCGAGAGAGCCAAGGACCTGGGTGTGCCCGTACAGCCCACCTCATCAAGGAAGCTGAAATGGAACAAGATTGCATGTCATCAATTCCAAGGAAAAATCAAGAAACATCAATGGAAATCTAAACCTGCCTTTCATGGAAACTATTTTATCTTGTGAAACATTTTTTATAAATAGTATCGGCAGAATCACCTAGAATCGTTTAAAGGAATTGTAAAGTAAGGAAGGGACTTCAAAGATCAGATCATGCAACCTTCTGTAAAAGGGTTTCTAGATTCCTTTTGTTAAGTAAAGAGAGACCCACACCAAACTATGCTTTGAGGAGACTGTGCAGTCCACTGTCTTCCCAAGATCTGTGGCCAGCTTGACGCAAAACATCTGAACCTGACTGACTTAACCTCTGCACCTCTACGCTGGGCTTCTTAAAGATCCCTATTTTATCTGCTCCTTCCCACACCTGGTTTTGTTCCTGACAAGGCAACAATACTCAGCACCCGTCCTAAGCACCCAACTCACCCATAAAGGACTCAGAATGACTTGAAGTGGACCCTGTCAAGAAGATGAGTGTAATTGCAGACACTTTAGAATACACACTTACAGGAAAACCCAAACAATAACAACAAGTCACTAGTGACCACCACTGATTCACTGCTGAGAATCGAGAGCCAGGCGGCTCTGCTCTTCCTCTTTGCATGCCCTGTTGCTGATTGTTTCCAGCATATTGAATTTGCATTTTCCCAGGGTTGCCTCTGGAACAGACTGTGAAGACTCTTTGTCTGGGATGACAAACCTGAAGAAAGTACTAGCCTTCAGAACACACTTTTGGGTAAAGGGGACTTGATGAGGGGATAGCATCATGGTGTTCACAGCACCCAGACACCTGGTTAACTGCTTTTGAAAAGTGGGGAATGATGGAGCATGTTTCTTCTGGCTCCAGGTAAGCTCAGGCCAACGAAGAACCCAGAGCTCATTAAACAGGAGATTTGTTTGTAAAAGAATAGCAACATGGAAGCAGAGAAATGAATGTGAAGCAAATCTCTATGGATATTTAGATTTCCCCTTCTCCCAGCTACCAAACCCTATCTCTAAAGAGGTGAGGTTCACCGCTAATATCTTGTTGCCTTCCACTGGGAAGCCAATCAGCTCCTCACAGGTAGAACACTCATTTCAAAGGTGAATGTGAAGTACCAAGGTTGCCTTGCCAGCGAGCGGGATGCCTAAACAAACTACCCTAAACACAAAAATCCAGCGTCAGGGCAGAGCTATAGATTACAGCACAAGAGGTCATTAGAGAATCTTTTCAAAGAACTTTTCAAAGCATCAGTTGAGAAAGGTTTGATGAGTTCCCCTTCGTCCTTTTCTCTGGAGAAAGAAAAATGGGACCCGTGAGAACAACGGATGCACCAAGCTGAGAGCTTGAAAAAGAGCAGTCAGTGACCACATTTGAAAATGCTTCTGAGGCTTAGCGCTTGCTTTTTCCTCCACCCAGGATTTCCAGAAGTGGAGGCACTTCCCCGGGATTATGCGTGCTTTTCTACCCCTTGATCGCTTACCACAAAACTGTTCAATCCAATTCCTTGGTTGTGTTTCTTTTCCTCCAGAGAGGAGGAGTGGAGGTCATTTCCCACCTCTATTTACATCTTACCATCTATTCTGAAATGTCCATAACAAGACTCTGAAAGACTCAAATAACCCAATTTCAATCCTAGAGGAAATGGGATAATGCTTAACTTACCTCAAACTTGCCCAGGCTACAAGAAGGGGCTTGGGAGCCCCAGAGATGGGGTGGACCTTTAAGGTCTGGGGTTCAGTCTCTCATCCATCCTCCCTGGGTGGCCAGCTTTCATTCTGATAGTAAAGGAGTCAAGGTTCCCCCTCTGGGGAGAAGGGGGCAGAGTTAGTTGGCTCCTGGCCCATGGTTTGTGGCTTCTCTTTATTGTCCCGCTGAGTCCTCAGAACTAAAGTTCTTTGACTAACTGCTTCCCTTAGCCTTTGTTTCTTCTATAGCCCAACTCTCCCATATGTGATAGCATCTCTCCTGATAATATTGCAGTATGTTGGCCCTGCCAGGCAAAATGGGGACTCACAGAACAAATGAAAACTGTTCCAATTAAGCAGGGAAACCAACTCCATTAGTAAGAGATGCCATGAGAATCAGGGAACGTTCCTCTTTTCAGGGATGAGTTGATGCAGACCTGGGTCCCTTTGGAAAGAGTGGCTTTGGTTCAGTCTAACTAAATCCATGTTGGATTTAGATAAAGCCAGTTTTGTATTCGTCAAGCTCTGAGAAAATAGCTAGGAAGAAGGGGGGGGGGAATGTAAGTTAAATAAAAGAAGCCGATGGAGTCTCATAAAACAAAAGCAAATCTTAGAGATGGTCCCACAATGGAAACACAGAAACCGGGTGAGTGGCCATGGTCAAGACAACAGCATTGGCTTCTCTAGTTCTGGCCTCTAGACAAAGTTCCTGGGGATTCGACCCTTTGCCTGCATCAGGAAGTCACTAGAAGCCATACTGCGCAGAAGCAAGAAGCAGTAGGTTTTTCTTTGCTGCTCAACCAATCTTGCCTCAACCTTGCTTTTCATTTCCAAGCCGGCACAGCCTGGCTTGTCATCGGAAGCATTTCTGATTTATTTTTCAAGGTCACTCCGCTCCTGAAACATGACTTCATTGCACCTGCAGGACTTCGTTGTCCAAATGTCCTTGGCAAACCTCACAGTCTTTGGACAGTGTTACTTTTTTTTTTTTTCCAAACAGGAAATCCTCCCTCCTTCCACAGCTTAAGAAGGCTACTGCAGAGTATCCATTTAACACAGCCCTTGTTCCTAAGAGGGCTTCTATTAACTTAATAGAACAGCACCCTATTATCCGAGCTGTGAGGCTGGGCTAATGCTCAGTTTCGAATTTAGAAATATTTAACCCTTTCAAAGTTCCCTCATGGATCTTTTCCTGAGCATGGTCAATGGCTACTTGCTCTGGTGGAAAAAGTACAATAAACCTTGAGATGCAGGCACACCATACTGAGGAAGCCTAGGAGGGGGTAGCATTAGGGGCCAGATACATGGATGAAAGCTGTTTTCTTCTAGTCAGTAGCTTCCCGGCCCCCAGAGAAACCTATTGCCTTTAAACAATCCATCATTGTGAACTAACATGCTCAACCCTGTCTCCTAGGCAAATATTAAAAAAAAATGCTCCTTTGGAGCCAAAGGAAATTCTTGAGATCACCTAACATGACCCTCTCACTTCATGCTCAAGTAAAGCAAGGCCAAAACAGACAAGCAGCTTTCCTAGTTTGCACAGCCAATGAGGCATAGAGCTAGGGGCAGGCCTGGTACAATATTTTTTATTTATATTTTGTTTTTCCTTTAGTAGAGACTGAGAAAAATAGTACTTATTGCACACCTATTGATCAGATTCTGTGCAAAGGGCTTCACATCAATTACTTTATTGAATCCTTACCACAATCCAGAGTCAGTTTTATAAATGAGGGAAATGGAAGCACAGGATTCTTAAGTAACATGCCTGAAGTCACACAGTTTCTGAGGAGAGCCATTATCTCTAATAAAAATATCCTTGACTTTTTCTATGTGTAAAGCTGCTGGCACAGTGAGCCACACAGCCGCCATCTTGGATCTCAGGAACATTCTCATGGAGGCCCTTCTAATTCCATCCTTCTCTCCATTTCCTCTTAACAAATGGAAATTCTTGCTCCACCCCCCACCCCGCCTCCTGCTACATACTTCAGGGGAGCCTCAACCCCAGTTGTCAGAAGTAATAAGGAATAGCCTTGCAGCAATTCTTTCTGTTTAAAATTTTGAAGATAAGGCCAGGACACAAATGTGGTTCCCACCCCAGTCCTGGGGCAGCACAGCAGCCTCCAAACAGAACCAGGATCAAGGAGGGAGAGATTGCAGGATTAACACAGTGTAAGTTCTTAGGGTATCAGTTTGACCTCAGAATTTGCAAAGAGTTATGAAGTGTGTTCAAACAAGCTACAAATAGCAGCAAATGCAAACGTCCTATGAATTTCTAGGCTAAGATGAGCAGGGTGCAGGTCAAATTCTCATAATCCCCTCCCAGACCCCCAAGGCTCCCTGAAGGAACACATAGAAGACATTTCTGAAGACTGGAGCTACAAGAAGACAGGAGAGAAGCTCTATGTACTTATTCCCTCAGGTCTTTCTCCCACTCACCCCAGTGAACCAGAAGCCTAGGAGAACAATGTGCTTCAACCCTAACTTACTTTGCCACTTTAAGTTTCTGAAACTCAAAAAGATATCAGAAACTTGGTGGTCTCAACCATCAGGCAAAAACTCCAACACGGAACCCCCTTTTTCCTCTCCTTGAAAGTTTATGTTAAAAGAACTAGATCTCCCAAGAGGGAATTCAAACCCCCTCAGTGTGGTGGCTCCTTGGCAGCACCTCAGACATACATTAGATACAGCAAATACTGCAGTTCCTGCAAAAAACATCCTCCAGGGGAGTAATCCTATGCCAGCTCCTTTCTTCACTACCACCCTTCAAGGCCTAGTGCCACTGCGGGGGCTCACAAACAGGGGTCAGAATCTGTAAGAGTCTATTCCCTCCTGCTGCTCCTCAACATACATGCTCTTCCCTATATTTACACACACACACACACACACACACACACACACACACACACACACACACACTTCCAACCTCAAGTACCCTCAAGCCTACAGGAATTCCCAGGTGCCCTAAACAAGACACTGTGACCCTGAGGGATTACTACCTGGGGCTCCAAGCAGATGAAACTCAAGCCGGTGGGTCTCTCATTTGTCATCCTGAGAAACCCTAAGCACCAAATCCCCCAATCCCTCCGAATTTGAATTTGTGGTTTTAACCTTTAATAGCCTTTTCAGGTAAAAAACAAAATAAATAACCAAGACCAGTTTACTGACTTTGTAGCTACACTGTACTTGAAAAGGCTCTTACTTAAAAGAAAGGCCAAAAGGAAGAAAAAGACGAAGAAAAGGGGCGTATGACTATGCTTGCCAGGTGACGTACCCTCTGATGAACGGAAAATAAACAGCTAGAGAGGAAGGAAGAGGGAGAGCCAGCTGGTCCCATCCTTTCATGGCACTGTAGCTCAAAGACTGGAATCTGCTTGTTAACCATTGTTAACTAGTATTTTTAGTCCCGGTTGCTTTTAGCTTCTGTATAGTTCCTTTTTTAAACACATTTTCTATACGTTAATAAAAGATCCTGAAGGAAAGGTATGTGTCTTCTCCATTCTTTAGGGGAACTATGGGGTGGGGGAGGGGTGCCTTTTTAACCCTGGTTTTTCTGGGGTTTTCCCAGCATTTACCAGCCTACTTCTAGCCACATGTCTCCTCTGCATCACCCTTTTAAGTGAGCTGTCCTTGTCCCTAGTGTCCCTGCTCCCTTTTCTGTGTCCCAGATCCCCTCTGTGGCAGTGGTCCAATCTGCCTCCCTCCTGCTTCTCTCCTGGCACCCTCAACCCTGGCGCACCCTGTGACAGCCACATCTCCAAATCTCTAGTGCCACCTACGGGTGTTGGCTGAGACTCTTTGACAGACCCAACTGTCTAAGCCTCCCTGCCTTCCCTTTGCACCCTGCCCTGGCCAGGCCTGATCACCCCAGCTTGGAACAAATTCAGTCAGCTTGCCACCAGCCGTTCTAATGGTGGCTCTGGCGGTCAACTCTTCCTCAACTTGGTCACCCATGAAGGCCTCCTCCCTTTATCTTTCTGCTAATGTACTCTAAGCCCCAGGTTATACAAGGCAAGACCCTAGCTGGGGAATAGTCCCAAGAAGAGGATGACAAGAGAAAGGCTCATCCTGTTCAATGGCATAAGGTCACAAGGTCAGAAAGTCTCAGGGTAACTGAGCAGTAGATGGCGCCAAGCGCAGTAAAGAGGAAGAGTTCTGCCCCACTGAGAGGAAGGGGGTTTGGAGGAGCCTGGCTAGGGGAGGGCAAAGTGGCCAGGTCCCATGATAATGCAAATTATCAAAGTGGGAAAATGCCAAGGGGCCTGAGGCGGTGTATAGATACTAAGCCAGAAGGGATTCAATATAAACGTTTGCTGACTCCCTGGGACCATGAGAGAGCAAGCATAAAGCCTTAGCTCCCCACAGGCAACCACCCCAGGCCAAACCTTGTGAAATCTCCAAACCCCTAAGGAAGAGCAAACTTTCTTCGTGTCCCTTGATAAAATGGAGAAATAGTGAGTGTTTGAAAGAAGGGACTAAATTACACTCCTGAGACGAAGCCACAAGGAAGGATTCATTGCTTTCCCCCCCACCCCTGGTGCCAACAGGCTTCTTCACACATCTGGGCCAGACTGAGCCACTGAAGAAGGAGGCCTTCATGAACAGAAGATGGGGGTGCAGGGCTTTCTCAGCCCTTTCCCTGTGTGTCATTTCCTAAATGCTACTCCTTCCCCCTCCCCGCAGCTTCTGGAAGGAAGACCCTTTAAAAGCAGCCACATTTCCCGGCTTTGAAATTTGAACAAACCGCCTCAGACTTTTGTACCAGAGGAGTGATGACTATCACATTGAGATGAAAACCTGCCATTTGAATCTCATCTCTCTCGCTCTCTGGAAACAGAAGTAGAAACTAAAGGGATCTAGTGGAACTTAAGGGAACTTCAGTAATTAGTATTTACTCTGAGAGGGCTGAATGCTAGCATTATGTTCTAACTTAAATGGGTATAATTCACCCATTGCTTAAGACCTCTGGGTACATTTACAACCATCTAAACACAGATTTAATTATTGCTGTGTTGTGGGAACTACAAACTGCCACGGGTAAAATTAAAAATAGATTATTAAAGCAAGAGAAATGTTCACGGCATTAGTAATCAGCGCAATTACCCTGTATCATCTTCTCTCCCATAATGCCCTGAGTGGCCCTGTCCTTCTGCCAGTTAGCAATAAGACAGCATCCCAGAATGAGAGGCCTCCAGGCCTGCATCTCTCCTTTCCTGTAACAAGAGAATAGCAGTTCTCATCCTCTGGGGCATGACCCCTTTGGGGGAATCACATATCAGATATTTACACTGGGATTCATGGCAATATAAAAATTACAGTTATAAAGTAACAATGAAGTAGTTTTATGGTTTTATGGTTTAGGGGTCACCACACATGAGGAACCGATTTAAGGATCGCAACATCAGGAAGGTTGAGAAGTACTGCGGTAGAATGTACCCCACTGCCTCGGTCTGCAGGGAATTAGAAAATGAATGTGCATTACACTCTTAAGCACATCAATGTGTATCTCATTATTCTCACCCATCTCATCTCTGTCATTCAATGAATTCCTGTTACTTCAGGAATGCTGACTTCAGTTAAAAGATGGAGACCATGGGCTGGAGAGGCCCCTCAATAGTTAAGAGCACTTGCACATTATCTAAGTTACCTGCCACCTATATAACTGCCAGTTAGGCAGCCCACAGCCACCTATATAACTCTAGACTCAGGAAACTCAGTGCCCTTTTCTGGTCTCTGCACTCTTGAGCGTGTGCACATACATACACACACACACACACACACACACACACACACACACAATTAAAAATAAATCATGTTTTTAAATGATAGAGACTTCCTAGTAACTTCAAAAGGCCTCCCACCCCTACCTCCTTGAAGAGATTTATGCATGTTCTCTCTCTCTCTCTCTCTCTCTCTCTCTCTCTCTCTCTCTCTCTCTCCTTTTTCAGTGAAAAGAAATCATTCATTTATCCCCTCAATATATGCTGAATGATTAAGTCCATATTAATTGCTGGGACTTTGGTACCGGTGTCTTAAAGTTCTCCTAAGAAACATAACTAATGTGATAGAGTGTGGTGATGATGATGACAGAAGACAGACAGACAAGAACTGGCCTATGTGAGCACAGAAATTAAGAAGTCTCATGATCTGCCGTCTATAAGCCTAAAGAAGCAGGAAAGCTGAGGACAATTTCAGTCTAAGGGCAGGGAAATGCCAAGGTCTCATGGCAGCAGACCAACAGAAAGAAATAGGAGGCAAAGTCCTCCTTCCTCTGCTTTTCTGTCCTAGTCCTATGTTCAACTGATGAAATGATACCCACCCGTACTGGAAACTTACCTAGCTACCTACCCAACCTGCCAGTCCATGCCTGTCTCCTGCAGGAGCACCCTCACAGACACACATGGAAATAACCATTAATCTGGGCACTGCATGGCATCATCAAGCTGACACGCAAAATTAACCATCACACTCTTGACTGGGAGCAAAGCACATAGGAATGGCTCCTTTCCCATAGATGTTCCTCTCATGGGACATCATAGTGCAAACTGAAGTTTTAGCAGGCTGGTTTGCAGGTCATACACTTACTCTCTTTCTGCCTCTTCCCTTTTCTGCTCATTTTTCCTGAAATCCATTCTTTCTGACCCAGATATTTCACACGTATGAAAATCCCCCTCATTCAAAGCTTGTCAAATAAAATAGAGCAAAATTTTCAAACTTATGTTTATGTGTTCATGAGAAACTGGAAAGAGACATGCAGCAAAAGATCTCAACTAATTAGGATAAGCGTTGTCATTTCAATATTGAAACTTCTTTTTTAAACTCAGACACATTTCAAACATTTCAAACACTAAGAAAAGTGGCAATTAAGGAGCTCCTTGTCTCTGAGAGCCAACAGAACCTTCTCAAAGGACTGATTACTCCCACATCCTCCTGAGGGGAAAGAGGAGGTGTCCTGAAAGGTGATGACACTGTTAATGTTGATGACTTTTAAAGCTTTAAATTAAAAATGCTGTCACCAGAGATTACTGCTGAGTGTCCCTTTATAGCTGCGTAGCTGCATGAAGTCTTTGGGTCTGCTCTTTGTGACAATTGGCTCTTTAGTGGCTTATGGGAAACAAATAGCCATTACCAGAACCGTTGTAGCAATTATGAAAATTCAATTTGTTAGCTGTACAGGAGATATTAAGATTTTACAAAAAGAAAGTGAGAACTGGGAGAGGCAATGTGGATTTCCCTTGATTTGGGACCCACATGATCACTTTTTATGCCTTAAATAAAATTCACAGAGTAGCTACCCTGAGAGTCCTGGCAACGATGCCAATCCATGCTCTTAAAGGCAGTTTGGTGGGCCTATTGTCAGGAGGAGTCATTAAAGACATCCACAGAGAGCTGTTCTGTCCCCCTGACCCATTCCCAGACCCCATCACAGCCCGTTTAAAATATGAAATATTTGAGTAGATGTATCTGCAACTCATGCACCCCTTAAAAAAAAAAGATTCAAATACTAACTCAGTTTTAAATGCCCAGGCTTATCAAAGATTTGACATTCACTGAGACGGTGATGTTGATGTTTGGTCATATATTTCTTTGTTGTAGGGAACTGTCCTGTATCAAAAGGTATTTAGCAGCATCCCAGGCAACTACTCACCAAGTTCTGGTAAGACTGTCACCATCCCACTAAGTAGTAACAACAAAATCTTCCATGGCCAAATGTCCCCAGATTACCCCCTCTACCAAGAGACACTACACTATTTTACAGTACTTATGGAGGAAAGAAAATAACTTCATTCCAGACTCTATGGAAGCAACATGGTAGGGAGCGCCAGTCAGTCTACTTCAGCTCAGAGCACAAAAGGCATACCAGTGGAACACTGTTACAGTTTTTCTATTAAATTTTTATATAGTTTATAGATGTTTGAAAAATATATAGCTGTGTTTTGTTTTGTTTATTTTTACTTCCCTTTTTGGGAATTACTCTGGGTATTTTTATGGCTCAAGATTAGATTCTGGGGTTGGGGTAGAATTTGGAAGAATGTGCTTACAGAATGTGTTTGACTTAGACTTCTTCAATTTACCATGGTTCTCCTGGCATCAATTGGGTTTCAAACCAAGAGTTCCTTGTAGATTAGACCTTTGGCTCAGTTGCTTTACCTGACAAACAATAAATGGTAGAGGTTGTTTGAGGGCCCCAAATACCTCACAATCTCTTATGCACTGTTTCTTTAAAAGAAGGAAATGAAAATTTAGCTCTAAAGTTAGAAGAAAAGATTGCTTTTCCATTTTAAAATCTCAAAATCTTACCTACGAATGGGACTTCCATCTAAAATTCTGCTCAGTTGAGCCACGAAGGACAATGTGTCCCCTGCTTCTGATCTCCAGATAGTATACATCTCTGGAGCGCGCCTAGAGAGGGAGCCACATCTCAGTAACATTCCTAGAAATGACTCCATGATGGAAGGTGAAGGAGAAGGATTGCCCAGCCCACAAAAGCTGTTCATTGTGCCTCAAGAGTGGAGATGGATCAAAAACAGTAATAAAGTCATTGACCGTGCAAAAAAAAAAAAAAAGCCCACTGCCCTTTAGTGTTGGGTAAAGACTCTTTCCATCCTGATCCTCTTCCCCAACTCAGTCTTCCAGCAAGTACTGTGGGCATGGGGGGAAAGGCACAATTCTCCCTTGAAGATTTTGTAGGAATTTGAGATATTTTCTTTCCTATTGACTCAGCCATGCCTTCAGGGCTGCTTGGGTCCAGTGTTGTGTTTTGGAAAACAGCCGCCACCACAGCGGCTCTCAGGTCTTTCTTCTTTTCCCCTTCTATTATTTATTTGTTTATTTATTTGTTTGTTTGTGTTTTTATACAAGATCCCACAAGGCTCAGTCTAACCCTAAATTTACTACAAAGCTAAGGTTGACCTTGAACTCATGATCTTCCTGCCTCTACCACAGCTGTGGTTGCTCTATTATGCCTAGCTGTGGCAGTTCTCCATGATGTTGAACTAGCTGTGAAAGTGTTATGTAAATAGGAGACAGTGGAGACAGTCAATACGTCAGTGGGACTAGAGGAAATGGCCATTTGTTTCTCTTAGTTCCGATGGCAGGTCTAGCTCCCAAGAGAATATGATGGTGTCTCTTCCTGCTGAGGGGGTAAATAGCTACAGAGCTCAAGGCGTGGAAAATCGGGGGTCCACATCTTGGTGCTATGCATGCTGTCTCTCGTCACACTCTTTGCTGCCATACAATCTTGGTCCAGAGGGATAGCCACCAAAGCAGCTCATTCCTGTCAGGGTATAGCTGAAGCACATCCCCAAATTTCCAGAAGTATTTCTTTTTCTCTCCCCAGATCAAGTCAGTCTGAAAAGGCAAGACCTCCAGTTTGGCTAAAGAAATGGTTTATTTTCTTTCTAAAGGGCTGACAGTAAAAGAGAAAGGGTTGGAAAGACATCATTGAGAAGAAAACTTCCCTCATGTGTGGGCTCTATGAAGGTAGAACTTGAACTTTCCCACTTCTAATCTCAATATTTAGCCTAGAACTCAGCCAGTTGCAGAAAAATCTGCTTTAACTGAATTAAATCTATTGTTTAGCTTCAAAATAAGGCATTTGATAGCTTTTTGAACTCAAGGTCAAAGGACATCTGGCTAAACCACTACTGCTGGTAGTCTGTCCAGGGTGGGTCCCCCCACTGACTCCCTGAAATGCAGTATCCTCCTCTGCAAAATGAGTGAAGATGGCCACCCACAGACTCTGGGGTGGCAAGCATTGTAATATATAGGAAATGCTTTGCAAGGGGCATTTATTATGCCTGAGGATGTGATGATTCAGTAGAAATTAAAAGATATCATAAACTAGCCTCATGGCCTAGGGCTGTAAACAATTGGTAAAGTACTTGCTTAGCATGCACAAGGCCCAATATCACATAAAACCAGCCATGATGGCACGGGCCTGCAATGCCAGCACTGAGCCACCACTTGAGGCAATATGACCAGGAATTCCAAGTCATCCTCAGCTAAACTGTGAGTGCAAAGCCAGCATGGGATACGTGAGACCCTGTGTCAGAAACAACAAAAGAAACAAACAACAATAACAAAAAGCCAAATGAGGGCCAGAGAGAGGGCTCGATGCATAAAAGAGCTTGCCATACCTACCTGACAACCTATGTTCAAGAACCCACATTAAAAAATAAAAGTCAAATATAGTGATGTGCATCAGTAATGCCAGCGTTCCTAGCTCTTTCTTTTAGGCCACCACCAGCTTCCAGATCATGACATGGAGAAAATCAGCCCTAAATCACAAACACCTTCACATTGTCACAGCGGTGTGATAGCCTGAATCTGCACTAACATAGTTCCTGTAAGCAACCTAACTGCATAAAGAAAGTGTTTGCTGTCAGTAGTTAGCTGATAGTTCCTTGAGAACAAGAAGGGGTGAGAGTGGAGGAAGTGATGGTGATGAGAAGTGAGCCAGCCAGAGACTGTGCATTTATGAAAATTCACAGGAGGCTACGCAGGTAAAAAGGCCTGAGTGTCCAATATTAGGAACCTATTAAAGTGTATGCTTCTGCAGCACAGCTGAGAACTGTACCAGGCTCTTTCTTTTAGGCCACCACCAGCTCCCAGATCATGACACGGAGATTATTAGTTTCGAATGCTCAGCCTAGTTTAGGCTCACTTCTGGCTAGCTCTTTTAGCTGTAATTAACCTGTTTCTCTTTATCTACCTTTTGCCTTGGGGCTTATTACCTTTCTTACTTTCACTGCTTCTAGTGTCTGGCTGGCTGACTGCCTCTGGCCCCAGGCGTGTTCCTTATTCTCTCCTCCTTCTCTCATTCTTTTCTTTCTTTTTGAGTCTACATTTCTCTTCCTACTTATTTTCTCTGCCTGCCAGCCCCACCTACCCTTTCTCTGCCTAACTATTGGCTGTTCAGTTTTTATTAGACCGATCAGGTACCTTAGGCAGGCAAAAGGAAACAAATGCAACACATCTTTACATAATTAAACAAAGGCAGCATAAGCAATTGTAACACACCTTTACACAGTTAAAGAAAGATTCCGCAGCATGAACAAATGTGACACATCTTTTCCTGGTTAAAGACAACAGAGAACTTCTAGGGAAGGGGCTCCAGCTTACTTCTGAGGAGTGAGGATTTCCCATGTGTTGGGTGGGGTGTCTAGAGTCAGCACTGTATTGCTCAAGTGGCAGAGAGTACCATCCTACCCAGCCCCCTCCATGGAGCTTATAGCCTTAGTCCCACCTCTGCATAAATGTGAACCAGATGTTTCAGAATCTTCATTTACAAAGCTATTCTGGATATTTTTCATGTCCCCGCAGAGTCTTGCCCTCAGTCTGCACAGAAATCTCACATGGGGAAAACATGTGTTCCTACACCACAGATGGACCCAAAATGTCCCACTGGTTGAAGCATAGCCTCTCAAGAATATTCCAACCTTGCTCCCATTTCTACCTCACTGTAGGTGACATAGGTGCTGGGCAGTCACCTTTATCCCTCACCTTACTCCAGTGTGCTAGGAGCAGGAAACAACTGTCACATACACCAGCCATGAGTCCTCTTCATTCTGTCGGGTGCTGAAAAGAGGCCTAAGGCTAACAGCTACAAAACCGCAATATATACATCTTGGGAATGGCTCACTTCTCATCTTTACCTTTGGACATCATTTATAGATATTCATCCTTGCTAAGTGCTAACTGTAAAAAGAAAAAGAGCAGAACCTATCCTCACCCCTGCATGCACCAGATGGCACTGATGCCTTGAGGGCTGACTGTATCGATTGTTTTTACTCCGCTGGTCTCCTAGCCACTGTAACAGAGGCAAAAGCATTAAGCTCCCTACTACAGTTCTCCCTACTGAGATTTACAGACCGAAAATGAGAGACCATTACCTCATGCAGAACATCTGCCAACGAGAGTTCTGGCAGGTCAAGAAAGAAAACCATGCCCTCCAAATGCGGCATCTTGCCTGAGCTAAATTCTCCCAACCCGGAAAATTCATTCCTCCCATGTAGCCCATGTCGTCATTTGCTCACTCATCAGAAAAGTCATCAGAAACACTCCCTGTCTGTTGGTACCATGTGGGAAAACAAGCGGAAAGCCAGTGAAGCATGAACACTGACGGATGGGGATGGGTACAGAGATACAGCTGAAAAAGAGGCCAGTGATGGCTCAGATAGATCCCTGCTTATCCACACATGAATTCTCATCATTTTTCAAGTGAGTGGAAGGCCACATGGGGTTCTGAGCAAGAGAGTGAGATGGCCGTGTTCCACATGGAAATATTCTCTTCAGATATAAAAATGGTGGTGGGGGATAAACAAGATTCTGGAGGGAAGTCTCACGTGGTTCAGGAGCGATATTAAGGTAGCTTGAACTCAAGTGGTATTAGTACAGTTGTAAGGTAGATTTTTCAAGAGATGTTTAAAAGATAAGTAGACAGAATTTGAGAGGCAATGAAATAGCAAGAATGGAATATGACCTCTGAACAGCATCCTTGGGTAGATTTTGATCACCTGGCCAAGAAGGGGGAATAAGGTGAAGAAGAACTCATTTTGACTATCAACTGTAGACATCTTTAGATACATAAGCAAAAGACATTATAGCAGGGCCTGGGAACATAGTTCACTGATAGAGGACTTGCCTGGCATGTATAAGGCCCAGAGTTCCATACTCAGCACTGCCAGAAAGAGACAGTGACAGCTGCATGTGTAGGATTGGAGTTCAAAGGAGAGGCCTGGACTAGATATGGCAGGGTATCACATGCAGGGACAGCTGCAAGGGCTTGAGACCTTTATCATCACAGAAGGGCCACATCCTTCAGTAAGACTTGGGATGGGCTCGATATAGTATTAACAGTTTGAATAGGGGACCTCGCAGTTCTTTGCTTCTTGTAGCTATAAATTTCCCTCTAAGCACAGATTTAGCTGCACCCCTTAAGTTTTGATGTGGTGAGACTTCATTTTCACTGAATTCAAAGTGTTCTCTATTTTCCTTTGCACTTGTTTCTTTAAAGTATCTGTTATTTAGGGGTGAAGCCTCATGAGTTTGAAAGTTTCCCAACTTCCTATAGCTATTGATTTACACTGAAGACAGAGAGTGTGCTTTATGACTCAAATAATGTTTCAAGTCATTAAGATTAGTTTGGGGACTGTTGTGGCTCTCTTTTGGAGAATGCCACATGTACATGTAAGATAAATGAGCATTTTTCTAATTTGAAGTAGAGTGCTCTATAGGTGTCTGTTAGAGACATATCACCTGTGAGGCATGAAAGTTTTCCCTTCTGTTTTTGACTTCTTACTGATGGCTCTATCCATTATGGAAAATAGAGTATTGAGTTCTACAATTGCTATTGTTGAAATATGTATTTCTCATTATGATTGCATTGCTTGTTTCTGTATATCTTGATATTCATTATTAAATGTATATATGTTTACAATTATTCTAATTGATTGATAGATTAGCCTTTTGATCTTATAAAACATTTTTCTTTTCCTGAAATTTGATATGAAATATCAGTTCTCATCCTAAAGTCAAATATTGATGCCAGCTGTCTTTATTATTCTTCTCACAGTCTAGCTTTCATCATATTTTAAATTTCAACCTATTATTTGTCTGAGTCTAAAACATATTTTTTAAACAGCAAAGTTGTATAATGTGTCTTCATTTTGATTTGAGTGTTTTATTCCTTTATAGTTAACGAAACTACTCATGAGGTAAGAATCACCTACGAGCATTTCTATACACCTTATCTTTTACATTTCTCTTTGTTTGGTTGGTTTCTTGAGACAGGGTCTCTCTCTCCATAGCCTTCACTGGCCTGGAACTCACTATGTGGAACAGGCTGGCCTTGAGCTCACAGAGATCCACCTACCTGCCTCTGCCTCCCACACACTGGGATTAAGGTTGTGCACCACCAAACCTGATTTCTTTTACATTTCTTGATTCTTCCATTACTGATTTCTTTTGTGCTGACTATTTTCTAATGTATCATTTTTATTGGCTTATTGTTTCTATTATTGCATTTTGGGTTATTTCCTTCCTGGAAACCCTGGGGATTAGAAATAGTGCCTGAGAACTCCAACTTTACGCTGTTGAGGGGAAAATAACATGAAAAGGAGGAGGCAGGAAAGAGAGAAGAAGCCCAGGAGAGGGTGATGGCCTGAAAACCAACCAAAGGAAGAACCAAGGCAGAGAAAGAGATCAGCTGTGTTGAATGTTACTAAAAGAGGTGAGGCAAAGTGCTCACTATGGGCTAGGGAAAGGCCAATCCTAGGTCTCTAATCCCACCACTGGAGCAGAGGCAGGTGAATCTGAGTCCAAGGCTAGCCTGGCCTACATATGAGACCCTGATGTGGGGATCTAAATAAAATGGGTGAAACTCAAATACTTATGGGGTAAGGGGTGAATATATATCTATATTCAAGAAGGAAAAAAGTAGAAAGAAAAAAGAAAAAGGCATTTTAAGATTCTTGCCTCTTTTTCCCTTAAGAATTGAGGTCAAAATGTAAAATATACCTTTGCCTAGAGAATGGGAAGGATTGAAAGGATATTTCCAGCAATCTGGGTCTTCTCTCACTTGCCTAGATAGCATCGTGCAGACCTCTGTAAATCTTCTGGGCATTTCATCCCACAGAACCTAGTAATCTAAGAAAATGAGGTGTGAGTATGAAGTTGGCTTGCTGCATAGGTAGCTGGGGAGCTGGGAGTCAAGAAGATCAGAGACTACCTACTAATTCAGGGAAATCTTTGGTGTCTACGCCAGATAGATTTGTATAAACTTCTACTTCAAGTAATACTATATTATTCAGAGGCAATCAACAAAATTTCATTACCCTTTATATTTCCATGAAAAGGAAAAAATACTTTCTACTTTCCCAAGTGGGATTTGAGACCAGATAAATGATAGTTAGGTTTCCAGAGAAATTTCCAGTGGCTCAGAACTGGGGAAATGGACAGACTTATGCTTGTCTCCCCATGTCTATTTCCTTTCTTTTTTCTGGATTCTCCACTTTTGTTCTGAATTCCACATCTTCCTCTGGGGCAGCATTTCTCATTCTTGGCATTATTGACATTCTGAACAAGACAACTCTCTGTGATCATATACTGGTTACTACATGGCACTATGAACAACAGGACAGGTAGTACTGTGAACTGTGGGATGTTTCATTATTATCTCTGGATTCTACCAATTAGATGCCAGTAGCATGGACCACCTCCAGTTAAAACCAAGAAATCCAAGGCCACCAGGAAAAGCCTCAGCAGCAAGGTGGGCGGGCCAGGCTGCCAGAAAAAAACTCAGCAATTCAGTAGCCCGTGGTGACAACAGTGACCTCCAGAAATTATCTGCCCACCAGAGCCTCAGCCTCAGCCCACCTGCACCTGGAGGAGTGGCCATCAGAGCCTTAGCCACGCCTTCACCTGGAAGAGCCATCTTCTGAGCCTTGGGCCAGTAGGGGTACCTGGAGGAAAGATCACCGAAGGCTCTGTCCTGCTTACATCTGAAGGAGCTTTCAGGGTAGCCATAGCCCCCAACTAAACCAACTGGAGGACAAGAGACCCCACCTGAAAAACAGGCTCCACCTGTTCCAATTGGAAGAAAAGATGGGTAGACAACAGGATAAGAATACGTTCAGTAGCCGGGCCGTGGAGGTGCACGCCTTTAATCTCAGCACTCAAGAGGCAGCAGTAGGCAAATCTCTGTGAGTTCCAGGCTAGTTTGGTCTACAAGAGCTAGTTCCAGGATAGGCTCCAAAGCTACAGAGAAACCCATCTCAAAAACCAAAACAAAACAAAAAACAAAAACAAACAAACAAAAAAAGACTACACTCAGTAGCATTAAGAGCAATACAGCAGAACCAGAAACTTGTGGTTTTTCAACAGCAAGACCCAAATATCCAAAAGCAGATGAAGCAGAAGAAAACAACCTTAAAAATAACTTTACGAAGATGATTGAGGCCCTTAAAGACAAAATTAAAAATTCCCTTAAAGAAGTGGAGGAAAAGACAAACAAAAAAAAATGGAAGAAATCAACAAATCCCTTAAAGAAAACCAAGAAAAAAAATCAAACAGGTAAAAGAAGTGGTTCAAGATTTCAAAACTGAAATAGAGGCAATAAAGAAAACACAAACTGAGGGAAATCTGGAAATGGAAAATCTGGGTAAATAATTAAGAACTACAGAAGCAAGCATAAACAACAGAATACAAGAGATGGAAGAGAGAATCTCAAGCATTGAAGATATGATAGAGGAAATAGATTCATCAGTCAAAGAGAATGTTAAATCCAACAAATTCTTAATATTAAATGTTCAGAAAGTCTGGAACACCATGAAAAGATCAAACATAAGAATAATAAGAATCAAAGGAGAAGAACTCCAGCTCAAAGGCACAGAAAATAAATTCAACAAAATCATAGAAGAAAACTTTGCCAACCTAAAGAAGGACATGCCTATAAAAACATAAGAAGCTTACAGAACACCAAATACTGGACCAAAAGAGAAAAAAGTACCCTTGCCACATAATAATCAATCAAAACACTAAACATACAGGACAAAGAAAGAATATTAAAAGCTGCAAAGGAAAAAGGCCAAGTAACATATAAAGACAGACCTATCAGAATACACTTGACTTCTCATTGGAAACAATGAAAGCCAGAAGATTCTAGTCAGGCATTATGCAGACATTAAAAGACCACGGATGCCCACTCAGACTACTATATTCAGCAAAACTTTTAATCAGCAAAAATGCAGAAAACAAGATATTCCATGACAAAGCCAGGCTTATTCAGTACCTATCCACAAATCCAGCCCTACCAAAATTACTAGAAGCTAAAACTCTAACCCAAAGAAGTTAGCTACACCCAGAAAAACACAGGCAATAGATAATCCCGCACCAGCAAATCCCACAGAAAAGAAATACACACAATACCACCACCACTAAGGACAAAAACAAAAATAATAGGAACTAGCAATCACTGGTAATTAATATCCCTTAATATCAATGGGCTCGATTCACCTATAAAAAGACACAGGCTAGCAGATTGGATACGAAAACAGAATCCATCTTTCACCTGCATATAAGAAACACACCTCAACTACAAAGACAGACATTACCTCTGAGTAAAGTATTGGGAAAAGATTTTCCAGTTAAACCTAAGAAACAAGCTGGTATACCTGTCCTAATATCTAACAAAATAGACTTCAAACTAAAATTGGTCAAAAGAGATAGAGAAGGTCCTTTCATATTCACCACAGGAAAAATCCATCAAGATGAAGTCTCAATTCTGAACATTGATGCCCCAAATACAAGGGCACCCTCATTTGTAAAAGAAACATTACTAATCACACATCAAGCCCCATACACTAATAATGGGAGACTTCAATACCCCACTCTCACCACTGGACAGGTTTGCCAGACAGAAACTTAACAGAGAACTAAAGGAACTAAGAGATGTTACAACACGAATGGGCTTAACAGATATCTATAGAACATTTCACCCAAACACAAAAGAATTTACCTTCTTTTCAGCACCTCATGGATCCTCTCTAAATTCAAACACATACTCAGTAACAAAGCAAATCTCAACAGATACAAAAAAAAAATGAAATAACCTCCTGTGTCTTACAGGATCATCATGGCTTAAAGTTAGAATTCAATTTCACAAAGCCCCCAAACTCACAGAAACTGAGCAATGTTCAACTGAATTGTCACTGGGTAAAGGAAGAAAAAAAGAAAAAAATTAAAGACTTCCTAAAATTCAATGAAAAGGAATGTACAGCATACCCAAATTTATGGGACACAATGAAAGCAGTATTAAAAGGAAAGGTCATAGCACTAAACACCTACATAAAGAAGCTGGAAAACTCCCATACTAGTGAGTTAACAGAACACCTGAAAATTCTACTACAAAAAGAAGCAAACTCACCCAGGAGGACTAGACAGCAGGAAATAATCAAACTGAGAGCTGAAATCAACAAAATAGAAACAAAGAAAACAATACAAAAAATCAATAAGACAAAGAGTTGGTTCTTTGAGAAAATCAACAAAATAGACAAACTTTTATCCAAACTAACCAAAGGCAGAGATAGAATATCCAAATTAACAAAATTAGAAATGAAAAGGGGGACATAACAACAGACACAGAGGAAATCCAGAGAATCATCAGGTCATACTTCAAACCTGTACTCCACAAAATTGGAAAACTTAAAGTAAGTGGACAATTTTCTGGTTAAGTACCACATACCAAAATTAAATCAAGGCCAGGTAAGCAAATTAAATAGACCTTTAACCACTAAGGAAATACAAACAGTCATCAAAAGTCTCCAAACCAAAAAAAGCCCAGGGCCAGATAGTTTTAGCTCAGAATTCTACAACATTTTCAAAGAAGAACTAATACCAATACTCCTCAAATTGTTCTACACAATAGAAACAGAAGGAACATTGCCAAACCCTTTTTATGAGGCTACAGTTACCCTAATACCCAAACCATGCAAAGACACAACTAAGAGAATTGCAGACCAATCTCCCTCATGAACATTGATGCAAAAATACTCAATAAAATACTGGCAAACTGAAACCAAGAACACATCAGAAAAATACCATGACCATGACCAAATAGGCTTCATCCCAGAGATGCAGGGATGTATTCAACATATGAAAATCCATCAATGTAATTCACCATATAAACAAACTGAAAGAAAAAAATCACATGATAATCTCATTAAATAAAGCCTTTGACAAAATTCAACACCCCTTCATGATAAAGGTCTTGGAGAAATCAGGGATACAAAGAACATGCCTAAACATAATAAAGAATATACACAGCAAGGCAACAGCCAACATCAAACTGAATGAGAGAAACTCAAAGTGATCCCACTGAAATCAGGAACAAGAAAAGGCTGTCCACTCTCTCCATACCTATTCAATATAGTACTTGAGGCTCTAGCTACAGCAATAAGACAACAAAAGGAGATCAAGGGGATAGGAATTGGAAAAGAAGTCAAATTTTCACTATTTGCTGATGATATGATAGTATACATATGTGACCCCAAAACTTCTACCAGGGAACTCCTACAACTGAGAAACACCTTCAGTAATGTATGGGGTATAAGATTAAGTCAAATCATTAGCACTCCTATATACAGATGACAAATGGGTTGAGAAAGAAATCAGAGAAATATCACCCTTTACAATAGCCACAAATAACATGAAATATCTTGTAGTAACTCTAAACAAACAAGTGGAACACCTGTATGACAAGAACTTTAAATCTTTAAAGAAAGGAAATCAAAGAAGACATCAGAAAATGGAAAAATCTCCCATGCTCTTGGGTAGGTAGGATTAATACAGTGAAAATGGCAATTCTACCAAAAGAAATCTACAGATTCAATGCAACGCCCAGCAAAATTCTTCACAATCCTTGAAAGAACAATGTTCAACTTCATATGGAAAAACAAAAAACCCAGGCTAGCCAAAACAATCCTGTACAATAAAGGAACTTCTGGAGGCATCACTATCCCTGACTTCAAGCTCTACTATAAAGCCATAGTAATAAAAACATTTTGGTATTGGCATAAAAAGACAGGGGGATCAATGGAATCAAATTAAAGACCCAGATATCAATTCACACACCTATAAACACCTGATTTTTGACAAAGAAGCTAAAATATAAAATGGAAAAAAGAAAACATCTTCAACAAATGGTGCTGGCATAACTGGATGTCAACATGTAGAAGAATGCAAATGGATCCATATCTATCCCCATGCACAAAGCTCAAGTTCAAATGGTACAAAGACATCAACATAAAACTAACCACACTGAACCGCATAGAAGAAAAAGTGGGAAGTAGCCTTGAATGCATTGGCACAGGAGACCACTTCCTAAATATAACTCCAAGTAGCAAAGACACTAAGAGCAACAATTAATAAATGGGACCTCATAAAACTGAGAAGCTCCTAAAACTGTAAAGCAAAAGGCATGGTCAACAAGACAAAATGGCAGCCTACAGAATGGGAAAAGATCTTTACCAACCCCACGGATCTGACAGAGAACTGATCTCCAAAATATATAAACAACTCAAGAAACTAAACATCAAAAGAACAAATAATTGAATAAAAAAATGGGGTACAGACCTAAATAGTGAATTCTCAACAGAGGAATCTCAAATAACCAAAAGACACTTAAGGAAATGCTCAACTTCCTTATTCATCAGAGAAATGCAAATCAAAACAACTCTGACATTCCATCTTACACCTGTAAGAATGGCCAAAATCAAAAACACTGATGACAGATATGCTGGAGGGGATGTGGGGTAAAGGGAACAGTTCTGCATTGCTGGTAGGAATGCAAACTGGTACAGCCCCTTTAGATATCAGTATGGTGATTTCTCAGAAAATTAGGAAAAAACCTACCTCAGGACCCAGTAACACCATCTTTAGGTATATTCCTGAAGGATGCTCAATCATACCACAAGGACATGTGCTCAACTATGTTCATAGCAGCATTATTTGTAATAGCCAGAACATGGAAACAACCTAGATGCCTCTCGACTGAATAATGGAAAAAGAAAATGTGGTACATTTACACAATGGAGTACTACTCAGCGGCAAAAAATAATGACATCTTGAAAATTGCAGGCAAATGTATGGATATAGAAAACATATTGAGTGAGGTAACACAGACCTAAAAAAGACAAAAAGAACATGTACTCATTCTTAAGTGGCTTTTAGATATAATATAATGGATAACCAGCTTACAGTCTGCAACCCCATAGAACCTAGACAACAAAGAGAACCCTAAGAGAGACATACAAGGATCCACCTTTGAAGGAGAAAAAGACAAGGTCTTCTGAATAAATTGGAAGTATGGGGGCTGGGGGGAAAAGGTGGGAAGGGAGAGGGGAGGAAGGAAGAGGAGTAAGAAAAATGTATAGCTCAATAAAAACAATTTAAAAAAAAACAAACAAGAAATCCCCTTGAGAAAAGATCATACCTCTTTTATAACCATAGCCTAGGGGCACAGTTGCCCAGTCTTAAGCCAATCAACAGGATCCCATTTTGGACCACAGTTACTAATTCAGTAATGACCACACACCCTTATTCATTCCAAGAATATTTATTACACCAAATGCTTTTGATTGGCCTCAAAAAATGAAATTCTAACTACCTATAAATTTTGTGGTGTGTAGAACCAATGGCATACATTTTCTCTCTGTGAAAAAACAAAAACAATATAGGCTCAGAAGGAAGCTGACACTGAGTGAGGCTCAAAGGAGACAGCAAAGAAGCTGGGATTTGATTACATCGTTAAGCAGCTAGATGAGGTCTCGCCTGGATTTTTAATACATCCCCACCTTTTTGTCCTTTGCTTGTTAAAGCCAGTTCTGTGGAGTTTTCTGTTCCGGGGGATTTTTGTGAGAGGTTCAAATACATTAACAGAGTTTGAATAAAGGACAATTTACAAAGTAGGCAGCTCTCAGAACCAAATGAGGCTCAAATAACTTTGTTGCAAACACAGGCAGCAGTATTTATGGACAAAGAAGAAGCCAGTGTCAGAAACAGCTGCATAGTGCTCAGTCTGCTGTATTTGAACATGGTCTGATAGTCAACCACCAGCAATGAACTAAATCTCCACCATGCAGTAAGGAGCCGCTTGTTGGTTCCCAGCTGCTCAGCAGCTCAGAACCGAAATAATCACACAGAAACTGTATTAATTAAATCACTGCTTGGCTCCTTAGCTCTAGCTTCTTACATCTTAATTTAACCCATTTCTATTAATCTGTGTATCATCACATGGCTGTGGCTTACTGGCTAAAGTTCCAGCTGAGCTACACGGCTTCTCTCTGACTCTGCCTCCTTTCTCCCAGCATTCAGTTTAGTTTTCCCCACCTACTTAAGTTCTTCCCTATCAATAGGCCAAGGCAGTTTCTTTATTTACCAATGGTATTCACAGCATACAGAGGGGAATCCCACATCACAACTGCATGGATTGACTGACGCTGAGCCATCTTCCTGAAGAATCCTTCCAAATAAAGGATTCAATTCATTCATGTTCTAGATTAAAATACAATTTAACTCAAAGTTCTGAAATATCCTCAGACTAAATTTAGCTTAAAACATTAAAAGCATTTTAATCTATAAAATATGTTATATAGTACAAAAAGTAGGTTAATTATATTTTGGCCAGGAAATTTTAAAGTGGGGTGTAAGGAAAAGTTGAAACCTGGCTGTGTTTTTTTCCCTCCATTTTGACCTCACTACATTCCTCCCTAAAGTCCTATCTATCATATATTCAAATAGGATATGTTAAGAAAGCTCCATTAAAAGGCACACATTACCAAAGCATTGTGGTACATAACTTTAATCCCAGCACTTAAAACCAGTGATTCTCAACTGTTGACTGAGTTTTCTGTCCTGCCTGGTTCCCACAATCGTTAAGTCCCAAAGAAATCACACAGAGGTCTACATTAGTTATAAACTGATTGGCCCATTAGCTCAGGCTTCTTATTAACTCTTATAACTTATATTAGCCCATTATTCTTGTCTGTGTTAGCCACGTGGTTCAGTACCTTATTCAGTGAGGCAGTCACATCTTACTTCTTCTGTGGCTGGGTCACAACTGTGTCCTCTTCCCAGAATTCTCCTGTTCTTATTTCCCGCCTCTACTGCCTGTCTGGTTGTCCTGCCTATACTTCCTGCCGGCTACTAACCAATCAGCATTTATTTAAAATATAATTGACAGAATACAGACCATTGTCCCACACCACTCAACCTTCCTAATGCTGTGACCCTTTAATACAGTCCCTCACGTTGTGGTGAGCTCAAAGCAAAAAAATCATTTTCATTGCTACTTCATAGCTGTAATTTTGCTACTGTTGTAAATTATAACATAAATATCCATGTTTTCTGATTGTCTTGGGTGATCTTTGTTAAAGGGTCTTTGGACCCCAAAAACCCACAGATTGAGAATCTCTGTTTAAGAGTCTGAGGCAAGTGGATCTCTGTGAGTTCCAGGTCAACCTGGTCTAAATTAAAGCAAGTTCTAAACCTGACAAGTCTGAAAAAAGACCCTAGCTCAAAAAACAAAAAATAAAAGTGCCCACATTACCAGATCAGCCAGAATAACTTGGGGTCATTCCACTGCAAAAAGTTGAGCCAAAGAACACCTGAATTTCAGAGACTTTTCTTGCCACCATGTTGTGGATGTAGAAGAAATCACCCACCTAGGCAGGGCTGCAGATCCACATCTTCAGGAAACCCACAAACTATGTTTGCAGTAATTTAAGATATTATTTCACTGTTTTGACATTCGTACTATAGCAGGTCAAACAGCAGGGCTCTTAGGACAGATTAAGGCAATGATGACAAACTTAAAATGATTATATTCTTTACTTGGAAGAAATACAAACGTTAGTTTTATTTAAGAATGACCTTGAGCCTGACATAGTGGTACACGCCTTTGATCCTAGCACTCAGGAGGCAGGGGCAGGCAGATCTTTGCGAGTTTGAGGCCAGTATCGGCTACACAGTGAGTTCCAGGACAGTCAGAACTATGTAATAGAGAGACCCTGTCTCGGACAACAAACCAACAAAGACCTTAATGAAGAAGCAAAATCATTACACAGTAACCCACAGGGCACCTCTTACCTATGGTCTGAGCAAATGGAAAGACCATTAAAGCACTTCTAGAGCCCACCCAAGCAGAATGACCATCTCAAGGCAAAGAACCTGTGCCACTGTCTGAGTCACCAGCTGTGCTAGCTATGGCTTTTGAAAGAAACACTATTTTCACTTGAAAGGACATGTGACAGGCAAACTATGGTGTTTCAGACTGGGTATTTGGCAGGCACTTCTTCAAAGACAAGCCAACTGAGCCTGTCACTTCAAGGGGAATAATCAACAGTATTTGATTTTGTCACCAATGATAGAAATCCGAGCTCTCTGGAGAAAATTAGAATGTTGAAAGACGTTGATCTGCCACAGTAGGCTTGACAGCTTCCTAATACTTAAGAACTTTCTGAGGAGATCAGCATGATGTTGGGAATGTGGTTTCTTGATATTGTATAATAAAACATGTCAAATCTGGAAGATCTGGGTAACTCATTACGGCATTTTCTACTAGGTTGCTTGTGGCTTCTTTGTTGACGTGAGTTATTTTTGTACATCTGCATAGGAAGCGCTTGTCAGCCGTGCACATTTCAAAGATCTCTCTGTGGTTTGTGTCTGCCTCTCTCCCTTCTTTACAGCGTCTTTAATGGAAGCACGTCCTTGGTTCAGAGCAGTCAATAGTAATTGTCTGTTGGTCTTGCTTTAACATGAATCTCTCCTCCACTTTCAGCAGCTTTGTGGGCTTGTCTGTCACATTTGGGGATTTTAATCTATCTGGGTGGGTTTTTTTGTTTTTGTTTTATTGAGAAGCTTATGTGATATCACCTCTATTTGCCTGTCTTCACCCACAGAAGCATATAATTCTATATGGTGGAATATAATACATGACGCCCAGCTTCATTCTGAGTCATTATCCCATTAAGATTTGCTTGAAAATCTATCCTTACCCAATGATTTTCAATGTCACTTTTCTCATGTAGCCTTCCTGCCACTCTTGTCTCAACACCACACCATTGTAACTATTGTGGTTTTAAGATAATTACTGATATCTGCATGACAGGATCTCTTACCTTGTTCTTTTCCTTTATGTAAGTTTGACTGTACATGACTGTGTATTTCCAGATTAATTATCTAATCTACCAAAGATCCATAAGAATTTTTTAAAGGAGTTGCATTGAAGCTATACATCAACTCAGAAGCACAGGCCTCCTCACTATGTTGAATCCTCCAATCAACGAGGATCGCTCAGCTTTTTCTGTCTTCTTCTACATCTCCCAATGAAGGATTATAGTTTTCTTCTAAGAGATTTTACACATCTTTTATTAGATTAACTGCTGCATCCTTTTGGGGATTTAGATTTGATTTTACACTACTTACAAGTTAATACATTTGCTATTTTTGCTCTGTGATGCTGGCAGGAGACACAAGGCTCCTGCGGAGATGAAAGCGCTATTACTCACGCATAACAAGCAGTCTGCACGTTGGCTTTCCCAGGTCTAGCCAGTGGATGCTATTCACTTTATAACCGAGGAACAATCTTGGGAAACCAACTGTTCTATTGCAAGAAATAAACACACTTGAAGCCTTTCTAAGAGGAAGGCATCTCACCTAAAGCTTCACTGCAAAAAATGCAACCCTAAGATGTGGCCCATGGGAAGACTTCCAGTGTCTTGAATTCTTGATACATCCACTGGACAACAGACTCAGTATTTCCCACAGCCTTGTAAATTACTCCCTTTTACACAGTGCTTCATAATATTATAAATTATTAAAACAATATTTCACATAATCTTGTGTGTAAATATTTTATTTCCTAACTGTTGCTGGCACACAAAAATATAATAGTACATTTTATATTAATTCTCTCTTTAGCAATGTTACTCAGTCCATTAATTCTAATAATTTATCCTGAAATTCTATAGAACTCTCTATATTATTTATATTTTTGAATAACGCAGTGTTAGGGTTTTGGTTCTACCGTATTTATATATATTTGGCTTCATTTCACTAACTGAACTCTTTAGGCTTTAGGGTAAAGTTTAAAAAGTGCTAAGAGATAGCATTCTTATTTTTTATAGGTTATTTTATTTTCTACTAATATGGAATATAAGCATGTACAGAAATTAGTTTCATTATGACATATCAATAAATATGCATAATTATACTTAATTCTTATTCATTTCCACTGCCCTTTCCCATCATATTTTCTTATCTAATTGTTTACTTTGAAGGGAAAGTTCTTTAAGTTTGACCATTATGAGTGATATTTTTCTACTCCTTTCCTTATTGAAGGTTCTCCATATTAGATTAAAACGGTTCCTTACTAGTTAGTTGCTAAAAGTTTACAGAAAGTGAATAACTTTTTTTCTTGCTCCCATTGAGATTAGAACATAATTTCCCTCTATATCTAGTAATGAAAAAATATATTGCATTTCCTGCACTAAAATACTGTATTCTTGAGGCAAAACCACCATGGTGTGCTAGTACTTTTATACTTCTAAGTTTGATTCACCCTTCTTTTCTTTTTAGTACCTTTTTTATTGTATTTATTGAGCTATACGTTTTTCTCCACTTCCCTCCCTTCCTCCCCCCCTCCCCTTCCCATGGCCTCCATGATCCCAATTTACTCAGGAGATCTTGTCTTTTTCTACTTCCCATGTAGATTAGATCCATGTATGTCTCTCTTAGGGTCCTTATTTTTGTCTAGGTTCTCTGGGATTGTGAATTGTAGTCTGGCTTTTCTTTGCTTTATGTCTAAAAGCCACTTATGAGTGAGTACATGTGATATTTGTCTTTCTGAGTCTGGGTTATCTCACTCAATATGTTTTCTAGATCCATCCATTGCCCACAAATTTCAAGATGTCGTTATTATTTTCTGCTGTGTAGTACTCCATTGTGTAAATGTACCACATTTTCCTTATCCATTCTTTGGTCAAGGGGCATTTAGGTTGTTTCCAGGTTCTGACTATGACAAACAGTGCTGCTTTGAACATAGTTGAGCACATGTCCTTGTGGTACAATTGAGCATCCTTTGGGTATATACCTAAAAGTGGTATTGAGAAAGTTTTTTTCCTAATTTTCTGAGAAATCGCCATACTGACATCCAAAGGGGCTGTACCAGTTTGCACTCTCACCAGCAATGGAGGAGTATTCCCTTTACCCCACATCCTCTCCAGCATATCTGTCATCAGTGTTTTTGATCTTGGCCATTCTTACAGGTGTAAGATGGAATGTCAGAGTTGTTTTGATTTGCATTTCTCTGATTACCTTTCTTTTTAATTACATAAAAAGTTTAGCTACACAATCCTCACACATTTTGAGTTGTGGTATTTTTACTACAATTCAGTTAAATGTTTTTTAATTTCTATAAAGACCTGGATTATGAAGAAGTACTTTCTGATTCTAGTTAGATGATAGTTCATTTGGTTGTCAGTTTTATTTTTGATGTATAGTTTATTTGACTAGCACTCTGAAGACTCACTATGTAATTTTCAACTTTTAAATTTTTGTTTATCAGGCATGGTGCATGCCTTTAATCCCAGCACTCTGGAGCAGTAGGCAGGTGGATCTCTGTAAGTCAAGGCTAGCCTGGTCTACACAGTGAGACCTTGTCTCAAAAAATAAAAAATAGAAGTGTCCTCTATAATTTTGTTAAAGCTTACTTTATGGCTCATAACATAACCACTGTTAGTTAATAATCTGTATATTTTGAAAAACTTCATACACTATGCTGGTCAAGATAATATATATTTATTAAGTCAAAACCTTCCATCATGTTTTATTCAAATATTCTATATTCCAACACTGGTCTTATCAGTTTGTTAATAAATTATGGGGAAGGTTGCAATGTATGGTTGTGTCTATTTCCCCTTGAAATTTCATTTTCTTGACCATTTGGAAATTCTCCTATTAAGGTAGGTATAATTTTAATCTCTCTCTGTCTTTCTCTTTCTTCCTCTCTCTCCTGAACTTATCATTTTTATGAAGTGAACCCCTTTGTCTCCAGTCAGGATTTTGGCTTTTCTAATCTTAAAATAACTGTATCAGTTTCATTTTGGTGAGATTTTGCCTGATATATCATTTTTCACCTTTTTATTTCATCCTTGTAATGCTATTATAAATTAGATGTTTCTTTTACAACTAAAATATATTTGGATTTTTACTTTATTCAAGTGGACTACATTTTTCTCTTATATATAACATATATAGCATTTCTTCTTTTGGAAATTACATTAATAGACTTCATTTTAAAAGTGTCAGGTTTAGAGAGAAGTTTCAAATACAGTAGAATCCTCATAAGTTCCATACCCAGTTTCCCTTATTATTAACATCTTACATGAATTTTCTGTATTTATTATAATTATTGAAACAATGTGGATCCATTCTTGTTACTTATTAAAGTCAGATTTTCTTAGTTTTCACCCAATCCTCCTTTTCTACAAGAAGATACTAGCTGGGATATTGTATTACATTTAATAACAATGTCTACATCTTTCAACAAAAAATCCTGTTAGTATATATTCATGTGCACATTTCTATGTGAGAGGGATGGATGTGTATGTGCATGCATACATTCCTGCATGTGGACATGTGTGCCTGCATACATGTGTATGTGTGTGGGCACGAGTGTGTACGTGTGCATACATGCGTGCATGCATATGGGCCAGAGGATAACCTTGAGTGTCGTTTTTTAGGAATTGAGTCACCTTGTAGTTTGAGACAGGGTCTGTCCCTTGCCTGGAATTCCCAAAGTAGACCAGGCAGTCTGGCCAGTGAACTGAAGGATCTGCTGTCTCTCTGTCCTCGGCACTGGCACCACATCCTGCCTGGTTCTTGCCTGGCTTTTTTTAAATATATTTATTTATTATACTTTAAAAAAATATATTTATTTATATATATAATAATATATATAATATTTAATAATATATTATATAGATAGTATTCTATCTGTGTGCTTGCCTGCAGGCCAGAAGAGGGACCAGACCTCATTACAGATGGTTATGAGCCACCATGTGGTTGCTGGGAATTGAACTCAGGATGTTTGGAAGAGCAGGCAGTGCTCTTAACCGCTGAGCCATCTCTCCAGCCCCCCTTGCCTGGCTTTTAACATGGATTCAGGGGAGTGAACTTGGGTCCTTGTGCTTCCAAGACATGCTTCATCTACTGAACCACCCCCCTACTAAACCATAATGTCTTCTCTGGTTCCTGCTGTCTATGGTGATTCCTTGGTTTCCTTTGGTTTTGATTACATTTACAATTTTGAGGATTAAGAGTCATGTATTTTTCAAGATATCTCAGAGTGGGGATTTACCAACTGCTTTTCTCATAATTATTGGATCCATTGTCTGGGAACAGAAATCCACAGAGGTAAGTTATTTTCATTCATTGATGCTGACCTGACTTGGTTGGAATGTTGTATAACAGGTTTTCCCACTGCTTGGTTATTCTTTTTCTCTCTATCCATACCACACACTTTGAAAGGGAGCCACTGTGTGCAGACTAATGTAGGCAATGAGATTTATGACTCACCTCCCTGAAGGAAAAATACCATATAAATTATTTGAAATGTTTCTGCATGAGAAAATTGTCTTTATCTCTCATCTATTTATTCATCCAATAATTTATTTATATGTTTACAGGCTTGTGGGCATTTATTTTGTACTTTGGGTTATAAACCAATATTATTTTTAACTGTCATTCTCAAATTGCTGGTTTTTGGGTGTTGGGAGTTCTTCCTCGCCTCAACACCAGTCTGGTCTGCGTACATGCCTGAGGAGTTTTCATTTGTGTGTATTTTCTTTTGAGCACTTGACATCTCTTTTGTACATTCTGAATCCTTTCTGGGACCAGGAGATATTCCATTCTCATCCTACTTATTTCCTACCCCAACCTCAGAATCAGCCATTTGTCCATAGCGTTTGATGGCTACTCTGGGATAATGGTAGTACAAATTAAGATTTGTTCATTGCTACTAGGGTGTCATATCTTCTAGGTTCTTTCAGCTAGCTAAGAAATAAATGTATTTGTAGTAACTAGTAAGCAATTATTTTTAAGATTTCCCTTTAATTTTTTAGGTGTACATGTATGTACACCCCCCTCGTGTGTATGTAGAGGGATATATGTACATGACTGCAGGTGCACACAAAGAATAGAGACATTAGATCCCCTAGATCTTAAGTTGTAGACAATTGTGAACCACCTAACAATGGTGCTTGGAACTAAACTTAGGGCCTGTAGACGAGCAGTACATGTGCTCTTAAGTGGTGAGCCGTCTCTTGAGCCCGAATATGCAATCATTTTTATCTAGTTTCAACTAGGTGTCTGTTTCTTTTAATGCTTCCAACTCCCGTCTTTTCCTAACCAATCACCTCATCCTCCTCTCCTTGCTTAAGTGTAGGGACCAACTCTAATATTGAGAAACCTATATTTACCATCTATCATCCATTCACTCAACTCTACTGTATGAGCATAGTAGCATCGGAATGGATACTTTATACTTGTGTGAAAGGATTCTTAACTAGAATATGTTGCTTACATCCAATTATTTTTGCCTTCAGTCTTAACAGCCATTATCATTTCCAAGGCAACTAGGCCTGCACCTCTTCTCCCACCTTCTGCAGCAAAGACTCTTAGACCACATTTGTGAGGGCTTGGAATATCACTCAGTAAAGTACTTGCCTGCTATGGAGAAAACACTGGGTTCAATTCCCAACACCAGCAAGAGCCAAAAACCCATCATCTTAACCTGACACAGTCAGTGCACTCATGAACTTACTACAAAAAGTCTGGGCTCCATCAACACTTCATTATGGATGGAGGAGTGACCCATGAGGTCCCATTCTCCCTGAGGAATATCGGCAGTTAATGGTTGTTAGGGGAGGAAGTGTCACCTTCTTCTGTGGCTTAGCAACTGAGAAATTTCCCTTGCTGCAGAAAATAACCTTCCACCCATGATCTGGCAAGGAACTCTAATCAAACTCAAGGGACCACGCACACTAAAAGAATACACAAAAATAGGAGGAACACAGTGTGATGAAGTGTTCTGAAGGGAGAGAGAGAAATGGAGTAGATTGAAAATAACAAAAATTTATTTTATAAATGTATGTAACTGTCAAAGCAATTTTTTAAAAACGTAAACCTCTACCACCACATAAACCCAAGTATGATGGTGCATCCCTATAATCTCAGCATCTGGAGATAGGGGCAGAAGAACCAGAAGTTCAAGGCTATTCCCAGCTTCATAATCGGTTTGAAATCAACCTGATACAAATGAAATGAAATATAAGTGTATTTATCTGAGATCCTTTGTCACAGTTTGCATTCTTCATTTGATATCTTATTGTCAAAGTTTTGAGTCTTCTAAATAATTTCAATCTTTTTAATTTAATGAAATGGCCAACATAGTTCTACATTTATTCATTCATTTATTTTTTTAATGATGTGCATATATGTACGTCTGTGTATGAGGGTGTGCTTGTGACTGCAGGCACCCAGAGAGGCCAGAAGAGGACGTCAGATCCCATGAAGTACAGTTACAGGTGATTGTGAGCTGCCCAGTATGAGTGTTGGCAACTGCACCCAGGTCCTCAGCATGAACAGCACAATTCTTAACCACTAATTCATCCAGCCCCAATTATTTTGCGCTTTTTATTTTTGTTCCACTTGTTCTGTTTCCTTTTCGTCCACTTTTTGATCTTGTAGTTGAATGAGGATTTTGTTTTTTAGTCTTATCCTTTCCTCTTCCATTCCTTTGGGAATTATAACTATTTCCTATTTCTTCTTTCAGTTACATGCTGCTAATTATCAAAGCACAATTCTCTCTCTCTCTCTCTCTCTCTCTCTCTCTCTCTCTCTCTCTCTCTTTTCTTTTTCTTTTTTTTAAGACAGGACCTGACTATGAAGCACAGGCTGGCCACTAATTCATTGTTACTTTTTTGTTAAAACTATTTTCTGATTAAAAAAAACACCATGACCAAGGAAACTTGAGGAAGAGTTTATTTTGGCTTATGGGTCCAGAGGGATAGAAGTCCCTCATAACAGGGGCAGGGGGAACAACAGAGCATCAAGTAGCCATGGTGGCTGGAACAGGAAGCTAGAAGCATGGAAGCAGAAACAGTGAATTGGAACCACTTTAAGGCTTTAGACTCTTAAGGCCCACCTCCAATGATGTACTTCCTCCAGCAAGGCCACACCTCCTGTTCATTGCCACTCTATTCACAAGAGCTGGGAAATAGAAACAACCCTAAAGCCCTTCAATTGATGAATGGATACTACAAATGTGGTCCATACACAGAATGGAATGTTACTCATCTCTAATAAAAATAAAATCATGAGATTTGCAGGCAAATGGATAGAACTAAAAAATACTATACTGAATGAGGTAGCATAGACCCAGAAAGAAAATCACATAATGTTCCTTCTTATTTGTGTATCCCAGCTCCGAATCCTTAGCTGTAAGTATGGAACCTGGAGTAACTGAAGAGATGAGGAACGTAAAAAGGGATCGTAGAGGTGGAGAGAGAAGCAGCTTTCTCCTGAGGGAAAGAGCAGGACACAGTCACTATGAAGAGGGAACCTGAAAACGTGGGTGAGACTTACCTGGGCAAGAGATGAGAGGGTGACACAAGACATGAACCATGACAATACTGTCTGACTGCCAAATGGATGGGGAAAGTTGCACAAGACCCTCCTCCTGGATGAAGAATGACAGGTCATGAATGACTGCTGAGAGAGGGATCAGTCTTCTCCAGGGACAAACCCCCCAGCAAGCGATCCGATACCAAGTGACCAACCTTAAACAAATATACATATGAGCAAAACTAAATGAACTCAACGGATCTCATTTATGAATTTTATGTACTTATGTTTGACAATCACAGTGAAAGAATGAGAGGCCACAAGCTTGAGGAGTGAAGTGGGAGAAGGGAGAAGTTGGGAGGAGGCGAGGGAAGGGAAATGACTTGAATACAATACTCACATATGAAGTTCTTAGAAAACTAAATAAAATAGTTCCTATTTAAAAACTTTAAAAGCTTACTTTCTATACTTTTTCTTTAAGGTGATCTGTCTTACACCACCACCCACATGCTATTACTTTTATGTTTTCTTTGTTGTCCATGTCCTAAAATTCTATTGCAGTGAGCCTGGATGTATGTGCGTTTCTACTTATGTCTTCAGAGATTGGTGGGAAGTTTGAACCTGCAGATTCTGTTCCTCAATGGTTATCAAAATGATTTCTCATTTCTTGCGCCTTCACACCTGTTGTCTGTGGCATTCTCACCTCTCCAGAACTCCCGGGAGATGTGTCCCCGTGTCACTCTCAGTTTGGACTGCTTTGTGTCTCTGCGCTGCCCTCTGGATAACTTGTCTGAATCCTATAGCTCACCCACCCTCCATTCACCTCTCTCTAACTGACATTAAGTCTATTCACACTTTGGGCTTTTAATTTTTATTATAATTTCATTTCTAGAAATTGCATTTGGTTCTTCTTCAAATCTGCTTAGTCCCTCATTATAATTTTATGTTCCCTACAGACATTTCAAGCTCCTCTTTAAACATAGTAATCATATTTATTTTGGATTATGAACTTGGTCATGATAGTACCTAAAGTCTGTGCAGAACTGTTTCTTCTGTCTGTAGGTCTAGTGCATCTGCTAATGCTGCTGGGCTTAGGAGAACTCTCCCAGGCCTTGGATGAACATGAGTGTTTTGGTTTTGTTTGCTTTGGTTTGGTTTTGAGGGGAGGAATTCCAGTTTATTTTCACCAGATGTTTGGGAAAGTGCTATTCTGGGAATACTTTAAAACTTGACTTGAAGACTTTTGGACTGCCCAGGCCACATGAAGTTGACTTAAATGTGCTCATGAAGACCAGAGTCAGTTTTTAATTATCAGCAGAGTGGTTTTCCTGTTTTTAACCCCTGATTTGCCTTGAGCTTAAACACATTGTCCTAGAATTTGTGTGTGGAAGGAAAAAAGAGCAGCATTAGTTCTGGGTCAAATTTTACTTAGAACAAGCATTGGGTGTTCTGCGGGGGGTATAGTGTGTGTGTGTGTGTGTGTGTGTGTGTGTGTGTGTGTGTGTGTATTATCATGTATATGTGTGTCTGATGTGGTATGTGTGTGATATCACATGCAAGTGTATATAGTGTCCTGTATGTGTAGTATAATGTGTATGCTTGTGTAGTATCCTGTTATATGTGTTTGCATGTATGTGTAGTATCATGTTTGTGTATTGTCATGTATGTATATGTGTGTGATCATGTATGTATGTGTTATATGTGTCTATGTGTAGTATCATGTATATATGTGTGTGTTATCATGTACATGGTATCATTTATTGTATGTGTTCAGTGTCATATATGTGAGTGTGTATTATCGTGTGTATATGTGTGTGTGTGTGTTCTTCTTTCTCCCACACAGAGTTGTTAACCTGGAAAGAGAGAAGGAAGAAAGGAGGGACGGGGAGGGAAGGAGGGAGGGAGGGAGGGAGGAGAAGAAAGAGAGAAAGAAAGAAAGAAAGAAAGAAAGAAAGAAAGAAAGAAAGAAAGAAAGAAAGAAAGAAAAGAAATGAAAGATGAAGTCTAACCCTGTCAGCAACTACCCTCAGGGTAAATTTTCAAACTTACCATCCCTGGCTCCTGTCCAGTTTTAAATAAGAATGGGTAAACATTTGCTGCTATATCTTACCAAGTCATCCATGTCTTAAGACTTGAAGGAATTTGCATTCACTAGCTTTTTGGCTGTTTTGTTAGGAAAATTGTTCTCGATGCTCAGCCATCAGAGTGCAAGGAACAGAGCTGTTTGTTTCCTGAATTTGCAGAGAAGTCAAAGCGAATTCTTACTCAATAGAAGAAGGCAGGAATCAATGCCTGACTTCTCCCAAGGAACTTAAAAAAATGACAGCAATTGCCTTTATGTGCTGGCAGAGGTTAGAGGGGCCCAGCCTCTGTGTGGAGCCCAGTCGCACTAGTTCTCTCTACAGACAGATGTCATTAGTTCAGCAAACATTTATAGTGTAACTATTGCACATCCTGCAGATACAGAGGTGAACAAAAGCCCCTGTCCGCACTGAATATGAACACCATAAACTGATTATATAAATGTAAATACTGTGTGGAGATTCCTATCAATGCCTTTTCAGTACCATGTTCCAAACAGCACACAGGCCTGTAGCACAACTGGGACTCAGCTATCAGTAAGTGTCATGTTCCTGGGACTAGCTCAGCAGGTGGAAAAAATAATAGAGTGGAAGGTTTTTATCTCTCCTTTAACAGCCAGTATTCCATGGATGACCCATTATTTTTCTTTCTCCCGAGTTAAGTCTCTCTAAATCTCCAGCCTTCCACACTGGGCATAATTGGGAGCAACAAGGCTATTTGGTCTCTATTTGCATGACAAACCCTGTTGCACTTGGTCATGTCTGTGTTTATTTCCTTTGAAGAAATATCGGATTTTCCTTTCTTTTTTTATAGTTCTATGTCAAATCACGCTGAGAGGTCTCACCTGTAAGCTAGGGGTGGGTACGAAGTTGAATATAGTTTGAAGTAAGTTGGAAATGTCCAAATAAATTAAGTTCGCTTCAGGATTTGGAGGTCTTGACCTTAATTTTAAGCTTTGACAACTCAGCTCCTATCAGAATATACATGAGCAAAGACCAAGTACCCACTCAAGGGGGCCTGATGGCCCAGGGTAAGGACTACTACCTTGCCAGAATGACTCGGGTTAACACAGAGACCCCCAAAGAGAGGAGATTCTTCTGTGCAAACTCTATTATACAGGGGCCATGCCTGCATGTGCTCTGTCTTTACCATTATGTAGTTGCCTTGGATAGACAAAGAGAGTGCAGAAGGCAACACTTTGCATCAGTATGTGTGCCTCCAGATCCCTTAAAATGCACCCAGAGAGAAGAAAATGTATTTGTTTATCTCTGTCTTGAAACTTTTTGAATACATTAACATTCAAAAGATATTTCAGAAGTTATGTAGCCACTTTAATTTTTTTCCCAGAATATTTCCAAAATTCTTTGATAAAGGGTTTTGTTTTGTTTTTTCTTCTGTATCGATGACATCTAGAGTTCAGCGGAAATACTTCAGGACAGTGCCATCAAGGACACTTAGGGTCACTGCTTTGTTGTTGTTGTAGAAACAAGACTATTATAAATGTCCTCCCTTTTCCAAGTATCTGTATTCTAAATTGTTTGTTTGCTTGCTTATTTGTTTGTTTGCTTGCTTGCTTTGTGTCTGGGTTCTGAGATATAATATGAGTGACTGCCTTGTATAGCTGTTCATGGGGTCTCTTAATGGTCAGAATCAAGCTGAAATGGATCTAGCTGCCTTGATACCTATAGCCTCACCAAGATGAATTCTGCGTAGCCTTAGCTGTGTTTTACTCCTGTTTCCCAAGTTAAAACCCACCCTGGCAGCCTGGGACTCATCATGAATCATGTGTCTGAGATCCAACTGTGAGAAAGGCCGGAATGTTGAGTATCTAGCTTCTACAGAGAGAAGACTGTTCTGTGCCAAAACAAGAAAGTCCCCAAGTCCCAAGCAGGGAATTGTGTAGAAAGTCAAAAATAATGTCATATTTCCTCTTCTCTCGACTAGTTTTACGTCTCCCAACTTCCTTTCTTCATACTAAATTATACTTTGTTCCTTCATTCCCTGTAGCATAGATCTCTCTTCTGTCTAGCACACACCTTGCAGCAGTATGAAACATTTCAGACATAAATCCACTCACAGCTAAGGCTCTCCAGCAAGCTGAAGAGGCATGCTATGCTTTTTAATAATTCAAACTTGTGCAAATCTGTTCTGCTGCCACCACTTGATGACGATTCAAGTTTGGAACCCATTCTCTTTGGATGGATCCCTTGCTCAGCTTGGATACAGTGGGGAGGGCCTTGGCCCTTCCTGAGAGCAATGTGCCTCGCCCTCTCTGGGGAGTGGATGGGGGGTGGGGAGGAAGTGGAAGGAATGGGAGGAGAGGAGGGAGTGGGAACTGGGATTGGTATGTAAAGTGAAAAAAAGATAGCTTGTTTCCTTTCTTTAAAAATTTGAAAAAAAGAAAGAAAGAAAGAAAGAAAGAAAGAAAGAAAGAAAGAAAGAAAGAAAGAAAGAAAAGTTCTGACATAAACTTCCAATGTTTCTCTGTATCTATTTCCTACCATCTTCCACACACACACACCCCAAACCCCAAGTTGCCCTTCTGGATAACACTGTACACATTTGCATTCTAAACGAAAATTATCTGGGTTGGAGATAGCTCAGAGTTTGAAAGTGCTTGCGTCACAATTGTGAGGACCACGGTTCAGATCCCAGCACCTGTATAACAAGCTGAATGTTCCTGCATATGTCTGTAAGAGGACAGAGGCAAGATGATCACCGGAGCTTGCTAGTTTCTAGCTAGCCAAGAAAATACAAGCCCTGGGTTCAGGGATAAGATCCTTCCTCAAGGGAATAAGTGGAGAGAGATGAAGGAAGGCACCAACACCCACCCTCGTCTGTCTGTACCACACACAAGTATGTATACCCCTACACTAATGTGCCAGTATGCTCACACAGACACATAAACATGTGTTTTATAGCCAACACGTGTATAGCCAACTATAAACGTCATTTTTAAGGTTTTTTTCAAAACATTTTCCATATAATATGTTTTGATCATATATTCTTTCCTCTCTCCCAGTTCTTCCCAGATCCTCCCCACCTCCCTACCCATCAAACTTCAGGTTCTTTCTCTGTCTCTAAAAACAAAGTGTAAATCAAAACAAATGGAAAAAACAGCAAGACAAAAAACCCTACAAATCCCTCCCCAACATACAGAGAGAGAGAGAGAGAGAGAGAGTCTGTTTTGTGTTGGCCAACTACTCCTGAGCATGGGGCCTGCCCTGGAGTATGGTTGATATACCCAGTATCACTTAATTGGACAAAAATGATTTTCCCTTTCCCAGCAGACATTAATTGCAAATAGCTTCTTGGTTAGGGGAAGGACTTTGTGTGCGCCTCTCCTTCTCAGAGCTGGGACTTGGTCTGGTTTGAACCCATGCAGGTCTCGTGCATGCTGTGACGATCTCCATGAGTTTATATGTGTGTCAGTCCTGTTGTGTCTGGGAGCATCGTTTCCTTGGAGCCACCCACCACCACTTCTAGCTCTTGGAATGGTCCTGCCTTCTCTTCTGCATAGGGAGGGATTTGATGAGGACACTCCATTTAGGACTAGAGCTCCAAGTCTCTCACACTGTCCAGTTATGGGACTCTGTGTTAATTACTACCCAGTAAAAGAAGACACTTCTCTGATGAGGGCTGAGTGAGGCATTGATCTATGGGCATAGAAATATGCCATTAGGAGTCATTTTATTGCTGTATTCCTTAGCAGAATAACAGTAGTAGGCTTTCCCATAGGGTCTATGACCTATCCAGTCTCAAGTTCTTGGCCATTTTAGCAGTGTCAGGTATGGATTCTATCTCACAGAGTGGATGAGAATAAAAAAAAATCTTTTAAAATATTCTATTTATATTAATCAATAAATAAGTAAATGTATCTATCCCCTATCCTAACCTCTAACCAACATGAACACACAGTTGCCTACACTCATGATATTAGGCCACATTTTCATCCAAAAGTTCTTGCTATTCTCTGAGTTAGCTCAGGAAACTTCTTAGGAAACTATTAAAGGGTTAGGGAACACTGGTGTGGAAGGTCTTCTATCCAATCAGGAGAGGACTCAGATGGTGAGGATTTGCCTCAGGAGAGCTCCTGTAGCTGCCTACTGAAATATTGGCATTTTTTAGAGCTCATCAGTAGAGCTAAACTTTAACAGAGTTTGGCAGTGGAAAAAGCCCAGGATTCAGAGAAGCAAAGGTTTCAGAGGAGTGGAATGTAGCTTGCAACATCACCCAGCAACCCATCTGAGATATGCTATCCATGCTGGAAGGCATGGGGAATAGGGCAAAGAAGAGTGGCTCAGTAGCTCAGTCATGTGAAACCGTTCCAAAGAATCTGGTCAGAAGAGAAAGGCATTCTCAGGGAGCGGCCTGCCAGAGGCCACTGGCCAGCTAGAGGAGTTCACAGCATTCCACACTGCCTAATGACCCTGCCTGTCAGAACTGTTGACAGAGGCCCTGATTACAACTGTGAGAAACTGCTGCCCCTCTAGGGTGATCCCCAAAGACCAAGGGAACATTTGAAGTGCACAAACAAAATCTGTGAAACAAAGCCTAGAAATATTTGAGGAGAGAAGCTCCTAGAAGCAAAGGGACTCTTGTCTGCCAAAGACGAATGAGGTCTAAGCATTGATGTCTGAAGTATTACTATAAATCTGATTCATCTTAATGTCTGCAACTGAGTAGATATAGACATTTACATCACTGAGGTGGTGGAGTCTTCCTCAAATTGATGCACTATTGGAGCATGCAGCCAAGAAAAGTATCACCTCACCCATTGTCTTAGGATTTCTATTGCTGTGAAGAGGCACCATGACCATAGCAACTCTTATATGGGAAAACATTTAATTGGGGGTGGCTTACATTTCAGAGGTTCCGTCCATTATCATCATGGCAGGGAGCACGGCAGCGTGCAGGCAGACATGGTGCTGGCAAAGTAACTGAGAGTCCTATACCTTGCAGGCAACAGGAGATGCTCTCAAAGTCACACTGTGGGGGGGAGTTTGAGCAGAAGAGACCTCAAAGTCTGCCCCCACACAGTGGCACACTTCCTTCAACAAGGCCATACCTCCTACTAGTGCTAGTTCCTTGGGAGCAATTTCCTTTCAAATCACCACACCCATGCACCCTGATCTCAATTCTCTTATCAGGAGTGAGATATTATAAAAATATATATTTGGTCTTTGGACATAAGAGTTCCTAAAACTTCCACCCTCGATGGTAGTAAACATATCTTTAATGAGATAACCTGTGACTGAGAGTTATGAATTCTTCATCCTTCAAACTATAAGACCAACCTGCCAGGAAATATGTAACCACTCCACAGAAAGGACTCCATACCCTGGTACTACAAACCTGGTCAAAAGGCCACCCTGAAGGAAATCATAAGCCTGGGGTAAGGATGAATACTGTTTTTGAACTAAGTTGACATAATATTAAACTGCCTTCTTATATTTCGTGTTTATCTTCATAGACAAATGCTACTCTCAGCCTCAATCAGAGAAGCCTTTCATTCTACTGAATAGTAAGTGGTAAATGGAGAGACTCGTGAGTGGTTAAGGTGTTGAAAAAAAGTGGCATCCAGCCCTAACCAAGGCCTTTGTACTTCCCCTTCTACAGCTCAAGGAACGCTGCGGAAGAAAGAATCAGAGGACAGGGAGAACGGCTGTGCTGGGAGAAGCCATCTTCTGAACAAGACAGCCATCGAAATGATGAACTCCCAGCAGCCCCAGATACCTGCTCTAGGCCTACTCAGCTGTCAGGGATAGATGGGGGAGGGGCTTGGGGAGCTCTACACTCACACGCGCATGCGTACACACACACACACACACACACAGTTGAACTATTTGTTACTGATTGGTTCAAAGAGAGGAATCATTTTCTTTGGTTGTATGCCCTCTGGTGACTGTGCCAGGCTCCAATGGATGGTTTCAACTCCATATCCCTCAGATGGCCCTGGTGAAACTAAATGGGTCACAAAATAAAACCAAAAGTCATGAATTTGGGAAAGAGATTCTAAGGATGTGCAGGGGGATATGGGTAGGGATGGGAGAATGAGAAGACATGGTATAGAGAGAAAGTACATTACACGCATGTATGAAGTTGCCAAAGAACAAAAAGACTAGACTTACACTTTGTTTAGTCTGCTACACCAATTTCCATTATTTCGTCTATTACATAGCTTCTAAAAACTTAACTATTGCTGTATATTCCGCTTGCTTGTTCTTATGGCTTATACCCTTTTAAAATTTCTATTATAATCCTTTGGAAAGAGATTAATAGACAGATAATTTTTCTTCTTTAAAAAAGCAGCACCCTAATGTTTTAATTACATCTCTTGTGACCCAACAATGTTCGCAAATTTGTTCTCCCCAAATGCATTAGATTCTCTGTCTCGTTTACTGCTGAAGCTCACATATAGTGTGTTTATTGCTCCCCATCTGCCCAGATGTTCCTTCTCATCTTCCCACCCCTGTCTCTGTGATGAACTCTCACTCTTCTTTCACCAGCAGTTCTCCTCTGTGAGGATGTGTCCAGACCCGGCTCCCTCGGCCCCTCCCACCACGGCACCCACCTCCCTAGATAACTATAAATGCTTGTTTATTTTTCTGTCTTGCTTTCTGGACTATAAAGACACCGTTCCAGATTTCTCACTGGACTTCTTCCTCCAGGGATGCCTCTGGCAAAAGGAGAAGTTTTTCACTAAGTGGGAATCTAGAGACTGTGTGAGAGTCTCCCCTAAGGCAATGTTCCTGGCCAATAGAAGACTTCAGTTCAAACCATTAAAAAAGTATCACTATTACGACTGTAAAAATCTTTTCCTAGATTAGTCTTTAAAGTTAGATCAGACACTAACTACCCTAGAAATTATGTATAGTTTTTTTATAGTAAAAGCACTTTAGCATCCATCAATTAATTTTGATAATTTACCATCATTAGTTAGCTAATTAAATTTGAAAATGAACCTCTAGAGGAGAAAGACCAATTTGAAAATATTACTCCAGGCAGATGTCCGTGGGCTCAGCTCCTCCTTTCTTGACCTTCCATAAAATTAGTGAGCTCTGGGATGGAGCTGGGCCAAGCGAGAGTCCCCTGGGTTTCTCCTCCTTCTAATGTAATCTAAACCCAATGCTGTCCTTTCCAAAGCTTCCACAGCAAATAGCCAGGAGAGACTCCTCTGAGGTGTCATATTCCTTATGACATCTTTATATTCTGCATCTCTCCCACAAATGCATACAAAATATAGAACTCCTCTGTCTCTTGCTCTTGTACCAATAGGGTGGGGGTATACTTTGGCTGTGACTGTAAATCAAGCAAGCGTCATGGTGTTTAGAGGAGACTTGAGATCTGGTTGCAAAGGACTTAATGTTTGTGTGTCTCCACAGGCAAACACTGAAACACTAACCCTCAATGTGATGATATCACGAAGTGCATCTTTTAGGAGGAAAATAGCTGCAGCCCTAATAAATGGAAGGAGTGTCTCTGTGCAGAAGACTCCAGGGTAACAAGTAAATGTCTGACATGTCTGACACCTGGAACGGTTACTGTCTGATGCAGGTTGCTGCTATAGGTGTGACAAGGACTTGGGGGAAGTGTCTTACTGACTTCTTTCTGACTGTAGCTGCCAAGACTGGATAGACGAGTACAGGGGAAAATGAAGAGAGAATATTGCCTGTGTTATTCCAAAGAAGAACTTACATTTGGGTTTGCATGAAGAACGATTAAAAATAAAAAAGTCTCTCAACCACTCTTCCCTCATTGATTATACCTTAAAAAGGTTAAAAGTAATTACAAACAAGCAATAAAACTTCCCATTGAGTAGAAGTCATCCAGCCTATAATACTTCTCACAGAAACTCAAACCAAGACAGTGACTTTTGCAAGGCACCAGGAAAGATGAGCAATGTGGGACGGAGGAAGGCTCCTTGCAAAGCTCTGCTCGAGGAACTAAGGCTGTCAGTAATCCAGTACCAGCCTACCTCTTCGATTTATTTCTCTTTCATACATCAGAACCACGACCTTTCACCTAAAATCAATAGAGTGTTCCACAGCTCAGTACAAAGAGAGTGGGGTTACCTGGTATGTTGCAGCCACAGAGGCTCTGGGATGCTAGAAATACTCTCATGGAATGTTACCCCTGGAAGCAACTTGACAAACTCCCAGTTGCTTATCAGATGTTACTTTCTTACTCTGCACCCCAAACTGTAACCAAGGGAAACACAAATGTCTCAGGATGTCGTGATTTTCCTGGAAGCAGAGGAAGATTTCAAAGTATTCTCACTGCTTATGGAGCCTGGTGATGGTATTGCTACTGACATAGCCTATAATATTAACAAGTATAACAGGGATGCTGACATTATCAGGAGCGTCATGATTTGTGTTAGAACTTCACCTTGTGAAATGGATATTTTATTATCTCCACTTTTATAAGAAAGTGGGTTCTTGGAGATGAACAATATTCCTGAGGTCATGGGGCTAGCTGGTATTCCAGTTGAGAATGACTCCGACACTTGTGTGACAGAAGGAGTCCCAGTCACTCGGCATCACTGAAATGTTTCTAAATGAAACCCTAGATACAGGTTTGGAGAAAGAGCTCCATTGATCCCCAATGACATCATCAAGGGTCGGGGTTCTTTTTCCTTTTCCCCTCTCTACTACTCTCATTGTGTCAACTATTATCTGTTCATGATCCCAAGGTGTTACTGCTGTTTTGAGCCTCGGTTCAACCATAGTTGACAAAGACTAGGGGGCAAGATGGTATTATTTGTGTCATGTATGTACTTTGCTGTAAAAGCAAAGGCAACTTCACCTTCTCTCCTGTGAGCCACAGTCAACTGTATACTCTCATCTCAGCAGCTACTGGCAGGTCTTGATTTGTTTAGCTCAGTCAAGATTCAGAGTGTAAGATAAAGTCTGAAAAAGGACACAGCCCCTGCTTTTAAAAAACACAAAAAACATGGATTCCAAAAAAAGAAGGAAAATTAAACCCACCACAAAAGAAAGGATGAATTGTTAGAAGTAGCTTGTGGTGATTGTCACTACAGCCAATTCAGCAGGCCATTTATTTTCTAAGCATCTCACTATGAAATAATGAAGCATAGCATCTAATAATTAGACAACCAGATATGAAAAGTGTGAGGAAAAGGTCATGGGTCAATATGATTAAGTGTATGTGGTGTTCGGAACACAGCACTAGAACAGGGACTCCAGTGACTAAGAATGGAGAGAACAGAGTCCCTTATCTCACTTCCAACACTAACTCATTAGGCGACCTCAGCCTGCTTGACTTTGGTTTTCTCCCTTATCATACTGGATAGTGTTGATAGAGGCTGCTTGTTCATTTCTTGGCCACTCAGACTCAATAATCACAGAAAAACTATATTAATTACAACACTGCTTTGCCTATTAGCTCAGGAGTCTTATTAAGTAACTCTTAAATCTTAAATTAACCCATTTATATTAATCTATGTATTGCCACAAGGTCCGTGGTTTACCGGTAAGGTTCTCCATCATCTGTCTCCTTTGGCAGCTACATGGCATCTCCCTGACTCTGCCTTCTTTTCTCTTCTATCTCTTCTTGGAATTTCTGCCTTGCTCTATTCTGCATTATCATAGGCCCAAAGCAATGGTAATAAAACACATTCGCAGCATACAGGGGAATCCCACATCAGCCCAGTGATTCCAGTCACAGTTTTTTCTTAATAAGTAGTTATTGGCATGAAACTGAAATCAGTGTTCCATTGAATAAATAGGACCACTACTGGTTTTCAAGGTTATCTGAGTGATCATTTGGCTGCCCCTCTCATCATTGCCTTCCTTTCCCCAGTGTTCAAATATGCCTGCTACCTGTATTATACATTGCCTATGCTCCGGTGCCCAACCCTAAACTCAGTTGATCTCTTCAGAGATAGTTATAATTGAGATACATGAACCCACTGCCTATATTTGCATTTTAAATGGAAATGGTGAAGGGTGATGTGGGTCACAGTGACAGTATGTCTTCCAAATGAAACCAGGAATAGCTAAGGAAACTTAAATAGGTCTAACAGGACTTAAATACAGTAACAGGACTCCTGTTCCTATGTAGTATGAGGAACACTTTATTAAGTGCTGCTACTCTCACAGGGTTCCTGGTCATCTTTCTCCCACCCTTGAGCCTCCCTCTCTCTAGATACATCCTTTTTGTCTAAGATTTGTTCCCTGACTTCACCTTGACTACACGTTTCTTACTCAGAGTGTCACTGCTAGGTTTGTTTTATTGAATACCCAATGTCTGAGTTTTTTTCTCTTAATTACTACAAAGCTCTTAGAATTACTCTACCTTTGTTCTTACAGCACAATATTTTAGATGCTTATATACAAAACAAAATACAATTGAAATGGAAGAGACACAGAAATCACCTAGATATTAGTACTCAAAGTGTGTAACTTGGTTTGGATAATGAAGTGTCCTCAAAAAAATGTTCATGTGTTAGAAGTCTTCTCCCCAGATTGTGATGCTATTTAAAGGGATTGGGACAAGAAGATGCTGACTTCATGAGTTAACACATTGAGAAGTGCATAGCTGAAGGGGTCATTAGGAAGTGGCACCTAGATGGAGGAGATGCCAGGGGCCATGTCCTGGAAGGCTTTGTCTTCTCTCCTGTGCTTTCTTATCTCTCTGCTTTCTGTCCACCAGGAGCTGAGCATCCTGTTCCATCACACACTCCTACCATGAGTTTCAGCCTTCTCATTGGCTCAGAAGCAATGTAGCCACATGACCATAAACTAAAACCTGTGAAACTATGAGCCAAAATAAATCTCTACTTCTAAGTTGCCTTTTTTGGGCATTTAGTCCCAGCAATATAAAGTAACTAACACAATATAATTGACAGATTAGTAACACTGATATAACCTTAAATCCTTATTAAAAATGTGTCCCTTGGGGGCTGGAGAGATGGTTCAGTGGTTAAGAGCACTGGCTGCTCTTCTAGAGGACCTGGGTTCAATCCCCAGCACCCACATGGAAGCTCATGATTGTCTGTAACTCCAGGATGCAACACTCTCGCACAGACATACAGACAGACAAAACACCTATAAAGCAGAAATAAGCAAGCTTCAAAAAAAAAAACCAAAAAAACAAAACAAAAAAAAAAAACAAAATGGAAAGAAATATGCCTCTCAAGTCAGCTCCAGATCCACTAAATGAAAATCCATATTTCGGGCAAACCCTAGGGTGATATAGGCACATTTTCAAATTTGCAAGTAGATGTTGTAGAAATACCACCTCAGTTCACAGAGACATAAGAAGCAACTTCTCTACAGTGAGTAGTTGAGAGGTCTAGACCCCAGGTCACCTGACTGCTTAGTTCTGTGTAAGTTTAGCTCTTAAGTATTCTTTCTTGGTTTTTATGCTTAACTAATTTGTAAAGTTTTCACTTCCATGTGTTGGTAGACACCAACACAAAGAATGCCAGTATTTGGTTTTCAAGTTTACTTGTCTCATCTACTGTGACTTTTTTTTAAAAAAAAAAAACTCTGGTCTCATTGCATCACCCAGACTGGTCTCAAACTTGTGATTCTTGTCTTGGTTTCCCAAGCACTAGGATTTAGAGGTGTGCTCCACTATGCTCAGCTCAAACTATTAACATAGCTTCACTTTTTTCTGCAGCCGTATTCCCTTTCATGCCTTGATTAAATTTTCTCACTAGGACCTACAAGTAATGAATTCAGTAGAGCTTGTCTTTAGTGTCTCATTTTCCTCTCCCATTTCCCTTTTAAGATGCCCTTGGCTAATTATTAATAAGTCTTTCTTTGTATTAGCATTTTATTTAGAATAAATGGATAAAATGAAAGTAGTCTAAACTTATTTTAGATCTTGGCTAAAATATTGAGATTTAAATTACAATTGCTTCATGAGTTGGAGAGTCTGATAATCAAATTTAGAAACCATGGATTTCATAAGTGAGGGATATAAGAGATTATTGCCTATGATTCATCTTCAGACTGATTTTGAATACTTTTATATGATCATAACTTCCTTCAAGCAAAGACCAAATAATTTCTTAGGCAAAATACATCAAGTTTTCACCTTTGAAATTTCCAATGCCTCTTGAGAGGAATGAGTCAGGGAGAGTATAGGAAGAGATAAATCACTCTTTCAGACCATCACCAACCCAATCCCCACCCTATCACTCCATTCTGAAGTCTACAGCCCTTTAGATCTTGGATGCTGTTCTTCTACCCATTGCCTCTACCTAGGAAGTCTCCATTAGCATTTTTCTAATTCTTTTAACCTATAGCTAAGAGAACCTGGCCTAGGAGTCCCAAAGTCTACACAGTACATACATTCTTGGGCATTTCCATTTCATTGTCCCAAAAGTAGGGAGAAAGAAGATGGACAGCTCACAGAGACACTGTCAGACCACCTGACAAAGTACACATGGGAACATTATTGGGTGACTCCGAAGCCCTCCCTGATCTGGAAAGACATGGTTGTGAGTCACGTGTCTGCAGCAAATAAGGGGAAGAAACTTCTGCCCCTGGTTAGCAAGTGTCCCTGCTTTCCCTGCCCTTGTGCTGTGTCATTTCTGGTTTAAAATTGTTCCTTAACTTCACGAGAAGCCTACATTTGAAAGTTTCTGAAACAAACAAGTGAAACCCCTGATAATTTTTTCCACTACTACTCCCTCCATCTCTGTTTGATTTGAGAAATTTTCATGATGGGGAAGAGAGAAGAAATATTCAAGAGGTCAGGAAACTCTTAAAACTTACTTTTCAGAGACAAATTTCTTCCTGTTCTAATAAACAGACAATAGGAAATTGCTTTCTAATGTAGCCTGCAGCCATTAACAAACAAAAGACAATCCCCCCCATTCCCATTTATTTCCTACTTTTCTATTGGAAATTCTGCCGCTAATTTACAGGTAGAAGCTTCCTTCTTTCTTGTTCCAGGAGGATGGGAAGGGGAGGAAACAATGCACATGAATCCATGTACCCCACTTTGCCAAGAACTAAACTTGCTCTCAATTTTTCATGTGTTTAGAAGGACAGAGAAGGCCCTAGCTGGGTGTTTTAAGCTCTAGGGCTGGATGCGGTAAAGTGAAGCAAGGCAGAGGGAGAAACATCTCCAGACTAGGAAAGACTATCCTCATGCAGGACCCTTGAATGCCAAGAAAAATCAAAGTTTACAGTGGCTGCTTCATCTCACAGACTCCTGCAAATCCAAAAATTTCTTTTTCTTGATGAGCGATTGCTTCTCACCCAGCAGCCACAGGCGGTAGGAGAGGGAGACAAACGACAGGCAGACCAACATTCATGGCGGCTTGTAACTAAAGAGAACAGTTTGTTTATACAAATAACCTCAGAACCACAAAATGCTTATAAGCTCCTCTGTATGGGTATGTGAAGAAATCTGTCTAGGCTCCCAAGGCAATATCAACACAGAAACACAACTTTTGTCTCAAAGAGGATAAAAGATAGCCTATTTTTAAGCCAGGTATATGCCCACAGCCTGGGAATACAGATTCACGTTATCTTAATTTTCATGTTCCAACTTATTAATAGTTTCATCAAGTTTCCAATATAACAGAAAAGGAACAAAATCAAGATACCTTTCAAATACGTTCATGGAAACATCAGATAACCAGGTTCATGAAGACCAGGAAAATCTCAGCTATAAGCCTTGCATGCTATCTGACTGCATTCTTAGCCTTTTGGTTGGTGGGAGCTATGTTCATGCATTCCAAAGGATTTGCCCAATAGTCACGAAAATGTTAGCTTACATGCAGAGGAGGACAATACACAGCTGTTAAAGGAACGAAAGGTTCCCACGGTAATCTGGCCCTTCACATGCAACATTCTAAACTCGCCAGTCATCAGAGTTCTAGTCAGGTAACCTGCCTTGCAAAGGGTTCAGTATGAGGTAGGCTCTTATCAGGAACTTTCATTTACACCAGAAAAGGGACAAAAAAAAAAGCTGTGAATGATGACAGGATGGGAAATACAGTATCAGAGTATCAGAGCTTTATAGGTGTCAGTCACAAACTTAAGGAGACCAATCTAGGATGAGTCTAAGATCCTGAATTCCCTCAAAAAAAATGTTTATCTATCTATTCATTCATTTGATGGGTATTATGGAGAGACCAGAGAAAGCTCCATGGCTAAGGGTTTGCTTATTACTCTTGCAGAAGACCTGAGATCTGTTCCCACATCAGACAGCACAGAACCCTCTGTGCTGTAACTTCAGCTCCAGAAGAACCAATAACCTCTGCTGGCCTCCTGAGGTGCAAGCATTCAAGGACATATACACACACTTAAAAAAAAATCTCTACTATGACCTAGTAACTGGCAGCCAGATAGTAATAAGACATCTCTCAAAAGCAGAGAATTGTGATAGAATTAAGAAATGGCATTAAAATTGGGAAATTAGACTGACCAAATAGTGTGTATATGTGTGGTTTTATGTCGATAAATGAATTATGTTTACTGAAATTTTGTTGAAGAATAAACTGTGAGACAAGATTACAGCAGATAAACACAGACAAGCAAGCAGGATTTTTTTTCTTTCACTGTATGTCATTGTACTAAATGCCACAAAGTCAGTCATTTATAAAAAATAGAGGTTTATTTATCTTATGGTTCTTCACTTGGTCTCAGCTAAATGGCCAATAATATTCTGAAGGCTGAGAATCTCTCTTGCATGGTGCTAGAATTTGTTTAGTATCTGGCTAGGAATTTCTTGCTATATTATAACACAGAGAGAAAGTAAGCCACAGTAAGTACTCATTTTTATGGAAGAGCCACTCCCACAACAACTCATTAATCCACCAATTAATCAATTCAGGAAGACAAATGCCTTTTGGCTCAACTAATTCCCAATGGTTCCACCTCCAAATATTAGCATCGTGAATATGAGGATTAAGCTTCCAACACATAAATTCTGTGAAACAAAGATTCAAACCAGAAGAAAAGGTTGTTGACGGTGAAAAACTCCTCTGTCGTATTAATATGCATTCACTCTCTGTAAAGAAACCTGGGAAGCCACTGACATAATTCATTCAAGGAAATATCATTATCAAACCTGGTTATGAAGAAGAAGCACTCCACTGTTTACTCCACTATGGAGCATACCCCGGAGACATTTGAAAAAGAGATAGAAAAAGTAAGAATGAAGTTATCACATGGTTACAAGACAACCAAGTGGGCTAACACTGGACAGGCAGCCTTTGGAATGAAGAGATGGGGGTAGAATTGAGAACCACATACGAGGAAAAACTAATCGTATGTGGTAGTGAATTGAAGAAGGAGATAGGAAGAAAAGTTAATGTTCAGGATGATCCTCCATCACTTAAGTGTCTTTCTTAACTGGTTAGTAGATGATGGGACCACAAATCTAACCGAAGAATTATAAAAGAGAAAATTTGGGGAAAAGATGAGGAAGCCATGCTTTGTTGGAGAAAGCGAAGTGGTTTTGTGATGTAAAGTTTCAGCATGTAAAGTTTCTCCACAGAGAATCTGAAAGTCGGACCAAAGGCCTGGGATTCGGAGGTCATAATCAGCAAGGCAGGAGCAATTTCAACCAGTGAAGAGACTGTTCAGAATGAGAAGCAAACTGAGTCAACGGTGTAATCTTGGACAAGCCAAACTTTAAGAGATGAGAAGAGCAGAGAGAACATCCACCCACAAAAGACCTAAAGAAGAATTACAAAGATGAAGATGACAGAGAATGTGGTTGGCACATGAAAGTTGAATACTGAAGATGTTACATGATCTGCATCACATGCAGCAGGGGTATGGTGACATAAGATTTAAGTATACCAGCTGACGTAGTGGTTAAGCAATCACTGGCCTGGGAAACTAACCTGAGTAACTTAAAAAGAAAAGGAAATGAAGAAGGACAATCAGAAAGTAGGCCTGCTCCAAATGTTTACTCGAGGAATGGAGGTTTGTTGAAAACTAGAAAAGTTAAGCTCATGGGAAGCTTTCGACACTGGAGGCAAGTTGAGTAAGTTCACAGACTCAGAGGAGGAGAGGTAGGAAGTAACAAGATCTAGAGCAGAGCTGAAAGAAGAGGGACTCCCCCGGGGTCTAGAGGAAAGCTTACCGCAACATTTATAATGTTTTTTTGTCATAGCAACTAAAATGTAATACAAAAGAGTTAAACAACAAGGAGATTAATGTATCAAGAAGTCAAAGAGTGGAATGATTATAGGTAGGGACTGGGTAATCCAATGGCTAAATCACAGGCCTATGATTCAGTTTCATTCCTTGTCTGGTATCTCAGCAAATCATCTATTCCCATCATGATGAGAAGCTCCCATCTACACAGGACAATATTGGAAGGCAGAGTGAAGAGCCATTTGGGGAGCTCTGCTTTGTTAAGGAAAAGCATTTTCCCCAAGTTCTTTAAGAGAACCTTAATTCAGTGGCCAAGATTTCTTTGGAAGCCTAACACAGGTCCTGACAAGGAAATGAGGCAGCTGTGAATTGGAAAAATTAGTATATGTCTGCTGGAGTAGGCAAGAATCTGCAAGCTGTATAATCGGAGTTATTTTGCATAGATGAGTAGAAGGGTGGTGGATATGGCTATCAGGTGAGCAACTAAAAGTGATAACCCCAATTATTCTTAAATTATAAAGAGAAGAAAATACGCTTGATTTTCTTCATTCCATCTGGAAATGGAAGGAATGCATTGAGTGTGGAGCTGGAGACACAGAGAAGAATTGAGAGTCACTGAAAGAAATCAAAGAACTATCAGAGATGGGCCTGGTGGTGTAGAAGCAAAATGATCATAAGTTTGGAACCAGAATAGGCTTCAAAAACTGTTGGTTAGCATAAGAAACAAGCTAAGATGGGGAACTATAAACTTCTCCACACACCAATCTGTAGATTCTATTTTCCTAGGACAGTCCTGTATTCAGGTAAAAGGACAAAGAAGATGAAGAACAACGGCATTGCTCTAGGAGGGGAGACTCAGAGACACTTATAAAATATGAGTGTCAGATCTCTGCATAACCCCTGGGCTCTAGATGGAAGAGTCATAGGGGTGTTAATAAAGCATGAGAAAATGGAGTCATCCAGAGTCAGAAACGTAAATGAGGCCAAGTGTTGTGACATAAGGACAGAAAACTCTAATCAGAAACTAGGACGCTAGAGCAATGTCCAATCAGTGCCTGAATGAAGAGGACAGAAATGAAGGACACTGCCCAGGAATTTGAAGAGCAGGTTATTGGACTGTGTATCTGGCAAATGCTAAGAAATCCTAGGGCTGAATCTGAAATAAAGAAGATGATTGCTATTGGTCATCTCAGAATCAACAAGGAAGGGAGGGAAACAAGCAAGAAATGGGCAGAGGTCAGTGACCAGAAGGAAAACACATGGTATAAGTGGGCCGTGTGGCTTGGAGGGACAAAGAGCTTTGCCATGAGGGTTGTTGAGGGACTGGAACTGGTGTCATATGGGCAGGTGTCACATGAAACCTGGAAGAACGGTCAATGATGTTGGTGAGAACAGCAGAGGAGGGGGAGACTTCCAGAACTCAGTTAAGAAAAGGGAATTGAAAACTTTTTGCTCTCTGGGGGGCACAGATGACTGGGTGTCACCAACTCACCAACACCCCCCAAGGGATTCTCGATGCGCTTGACGAAGACAGATGATAGCCTGTCTCAAACTCAGAGCTTGTTTCTATACTTATAAGTCTTCCATCTACCAAGGGAGGGGTTTCAAAGTGACCATGACTTCCACACTTGATAAAACATTAACAATGTCATTACTAATGCAAGGGAAGCTTCTTATGCCAGAGCAAATAAAAATAAAGGTGTGAGCTCAGATAGGAGGCAATGTGGCTCTGAGCAGGAATTTACGTTTCTGCTCAGCTGTCTTCTGCTCACCCATACCTGGCTGCCTCTCATTTGCATTTCTGCTTTCTTTTCTCACTATGGTCACTATTTACTTGAGAGATGATAGACCCTCAGCTGAGGGTGGAGGACAATTAGCATATAAACAGGTTTTTAAAAGAACTGAGACAGAAAAAGACTTCACAGCCTGCTAATGCCTACAGACTTGACTCCAAAATAATCAAGGAAAAAGACATTTGGACAATTCCTAGCCAGTCCTAAAATTACTCCGGCTTTGCTTTGACTAACCTAAGGTGTGTCATCATGTAATTGGGCTGCAAAGCTGCCACCAGGTTGACTTTAACGCTCTCAACAAACTCTTAGTACAAAATACACCATCCTTGAAGGAAACGTGGTGTACTGGGAAAGTAAAGACCTTAAGTCTTAGTGTGGCAAATCTGAGCTCAAAAACTAGTTGCCATGCTAAGCTTAATTTCCCTTGACAAGTTACCTGAACTCTAAATAATAGCGGTAGAAACCAACGTTTACAGGAAGCTGTAAATGTGTTGAATTTTTTAGTCACATCTCCAGAAAAGCCCCATTCTACCAATGACCTCCTGGGATCAGCTTCCCCCAGTGAGATAATAGGACCCCCTACCTAACATACTAAATTAAAATGGGACTTTGTTTTAGATTTTTAGTTTATGTGAATGAGTGTGCTGCCTGAATGGATGTATGTGTGCTGTGTGTGTTCCTGGTACCTGCAGAGGTCTGAGAGGGTGTTAGCTCTCCTGGAACTGAGTTACAGATGCTTCTGATCCACTATGTGAGTGATGGGAATTGTACTCAGGTCCTCTGCAAGACAAACAAGTGCTTTTAATCATGGAGCCATCTCTCCAGCACCCAACAAGTTGTGTTTTTAAGGTAGCTTCAAATGTTCTTCAAGTTCCTATGGTTCTCACATCTTCGTTCCTCTCTCCATCTTCCCCCTGAGATGCCATCTTCCCTCTTGCACTGATGGCTAAATCTGGCCCCTTTTAATTAGGTCTCCATGTAGTACCAACTTCCTAAAAGTGTGGTGACTACAGAAAAGGAAACAGACTGACATTTACTGTCATGAAGAATATCTGACCCTCCTCTTACAGATCCTAGCCCACGGCTACTGTGCACCGAGTATTACACCTTCTCACTGAACCATTTCTCTCAGTCTCTGTCTTCTCTAAGCTCCAGAGCTAAGGAACATGTTTTTCCTTTGTTTCGTTTTACAGGACATTTTCAGATCCCTGTGTCTCACATTGTCTCTCCTGGGTTTTACCTTCAACAACCATGAATGGCCCTTTACCTTGAATTTCCAGTGTGGATTCTACCCTAAAGGATATAAAATGTGTTTTGAACGTTGAAATGGTGATTTTTTTTTCTAGCATCTTTCCCAGATCAGACTTTTCTTCAGGTCTACCTCTCCACTGTAAGTGGGAAGGGAGGGAATAAAAAGTCACCCTCCCCTGGCCCAGGCACACTCCCAGGTCATATGAGCTGGAATTCAGAGTCTTCTCAAACAGGAATCTCTTTAAAACCTCATGGCAACATAGTGGATTGTATTCCATTGTCACTACTTTACAGGCAGTGAAGGCTAACCTTAGGAACTGAAGTCATTTGCTCAGTGTCACAAGATAATAAGTTGTAGTATCAAGATCAGAATTCAGGGCTTGGGCTAACGGACGCTCTCAGAAGCCAGCTTCCACACAGAAAGCCTAGCTACCTGGAGGCCACCATGATGTGAGGTCAGCTCGATGAAGACCGGAATGCTCCAAAGAAGTAATCAAGGAACCAGGCCTGTGAGTGAAGCCTTGGCTACCTCAGTCTCTTGTCGGTACCCACTGAATGTGGAAGAAAGAATGAATGAACCCAGCCCATAATGCAGGGAAGAGAACCAGCTGGCCAAACACTATCAGGATTGCTAACTGTTCCTACTTTTCAATCTATAAAGTTAGAGACCTTGGGGGAATTCCCCTAAGGAGATGGATCATTTGAACACCAGATGACTTTCTCACCAACAAGCTACTCCTGAAAAATTTACCTTAACTGTGGAAACAAATAACCTAGCCCTTGGAGGAGGGGCAGAAGGAACATTTAAAGGTAGAGAAGATTCAGGCCATGAATGTTTAAGACCATGATTTCAAGAGCAAAAATAATAATAATAATCTAACCTCCTATGTCTTCCTTTACCCATGCATGTGTATATGTGTGTTTATGTGGTATATATGTATATGTATATGTATATGTATATATATATATATATATATATATGGGGGGGTGTGGGTGTGTATGTGTGGGTATATATATGACATGGGTGTATGTGTATGTTTATGTATGTGTGCATGTGTTTGTATGTGAGTGTGTGTACATGTGCCTAATGTCTTCTCTACAGATGATGCTAGAAACTTCAGAAGGTATCCAAGAAATATCCTGGAAAGATCCAACTCTATAGCACAAAAACCAATTTTACTTATTGTGTTCCATCTCCAGAAATTTGGGAAACAACCACATATTCATCCATTCATTTGTTCATTCATGTATGTACATGAAATGCTTTTGTTGCACTTGAAAACACCATTATAGGCCTAGTAGACATTCCCACAGACAAGGAAGGCACATCCCTTCTCATGTGGGGATGCTATGAAGAGAAACAGCATGCAAAGAAACAGTTCAACAAAGTGTAAAATTGTGGGTCAAGAGTGATGACACATGTCTATAATCCCTGGAAAGTTAAGGCAAGAGGATTCAGAGTTCAAAGCCAGCATCTCTAGACAGTGGGATAATGTCTCCGAAAATAATGTATAAAATGTTTAGTGTGGTAGAATAATTTTGTAAAGTTAAGAGATAAAGCATGATGGGAGGGGAGAGCATAAAACATTTTGAAAAGACTCAGAGGAATTTGTGAAGCAGTGGGGGAGAGACATTCCAAACAGAGGGGAGGGCTTCTGTGAAGCTCCTGAGGAAGAAGCAGGCCTTTTGAGGAAGTGCAGTTGAAGTAGGGAGGAGAAGGGTGAGAGTGGAGACATGCCAGGAGTCAGGACAGAGGCCTCATAGCCACAGAAGGGAGTGTGGGCCTTGTGGTATGTTATCAGCAGGCACCGGAATACTGTGAGTGACTGACTCTGAACGCTGTTTGAGGATGACGCTCTCTAGAGGAGAAAGTGGGGAAGCAGAGAGAAGAGGTGAGAGATAATTGTAATTGTCCTGATGAGTGATGCTAGTGACCTGGGCCTGGGTGGCAGGAAGGGAGCAACTGGAAGGTCTTTGGAAAGGAAAACATCTCAACTGCATACACAAAATCATTCTTCAGGTCCAGTCCTCAGCTCTGAGATTTAGAAGCACCCCACTTTTTAAGTGGACAATTGAAAGAGCTAAACTGAGAGCTTCACCAATGCCCTGAGAGGCGATGTTCGGCATTTCAAATCTGCCTCTCATTTCTCCACCTGGTGAGCAGACCCAATAACTTCAGTCATCCATACAGTTCTCCGTAGGGTTTGTCCATCTCACGATCTTGCAGAAGATCCTGGTTTTCTGCCCTGTTCCTTACATGATCAAGCTCTCTGTAAGCTGGCACATAGTATTTGCTATGAAGATCCAGTTTCTAAGGATGAAGAACTAGAACTAATTCATGGAAAGACACCAGACTCTCCTGAGGATGAAGTAAAATAGATTGCTATACATTTTCCCCCAATACTTAAATGAAGGAACATGTATTATGTGGTTTTTTGAATGACAATGCTCCCCATAAACTCATATATTTAAATGTTCGGTACTCAGTTTTTGGAACTATTTGAGAATGATTAGCAGGTGTATCACTCGGGCTGGGCTTTGAGGTTTCAGAAAACCCACATCAGCTTTCTGCTTGTGCTTGTGGGTAAAGATGTGAGCTCTCAGATACTGCTCTAGCACCATGCCTGCCTGCTGCCATGCTCCACCATGATAGCCATGACCTCTAACCTTCTGGAACTATGTGCCCCAAGTTAAATGGTTTTTCTTTTTCATAGGTTGCCTTGGCATGGTGTTTTCTCATGGCTATCAAAAGGTAACTAAGACATATTAGTTATTTCTCTTGATTCTGTGAGCAAAGACCTTCCAAAATACAGTTTATTTTGTCTAACAGCTCATGGCATACGGTCCATGAGGATTTCTTAAAATCCAAGCTCTCTCTCCCTTTCTTAAAACCAGGTAAGGCATTTAAGTGAAAACAGCTCTTGTCCACGGTAGCAGGAGGTCACTTCTTCCCTCCCTAGCCAAAATGACGTCTGCTACCTGGAATCAGGTTCTGCCTCTCCTGAGTGAATCTTCTCACACTCATGTCCAATTCCTCTGCAACAGTCCAGTCTTCATCCAACAGTAACCAAGACTCTGCCACAAACATCCGACTACATTTCAATTCATTATCCATGCATTGCCAGAAGGAGTTCTCAAAATGAACGCTTCCCCATCCCTTCCTTAAAACCAGTCAGTCATCCGCCATTGTCTTCTGTGTGAAGTTCTAACACCACGGCCTGGCACTAGATGCCTCCCCCAAGGTAACCCTAATCTATCTTGCTCAATTGAGCTGTCTCTTTTATCTTTCTTTCCTTCAAGTCCTCAGAAAGGCCTACAGGCATCTGCTACTCAGAATACACACACACAGACAGAATAGGGGAGGGAGATGGGGAAATGAAGAGAGACAGAAAGAACATTAGAAAAGCTAGACTTGTCAACATCTCAAATATAATGCAACCTAGAATATCTTTTTCATAATCTCTGCTTGTCAAAATTCTATTCACTCGATATATTTAAACCAAACCTCCAGGAGCAGCCAGAATAAAGCCTTCTGCAAACACCAGATCAGAAGCGCTCTGCTTATATCTTCCTGGATGCACTCATCACATTGTACTTCGCAGTCCTCTGGATAAACCTCAGCTCCCTAAAAACAAGTGCTGCATTTTATTTCCTGTGTGTGCCCTGCAACATGGGTTGATGCACATGGTGGTGGATACTTGTCTGTGTCAGCTTTGACTCGGTTTCAACACACACACACACACACACTTAGAGAGCATCAGAGCTCAGAGAATGGTTCACAGCTGCTTCCATACAACTGTGAATCTGCTCCAAAGATTGGCATCCTGATGAAAATTTGCAATGTAATTTTGTTCGGGTTACTTATCTACACTGGTAATTTCTCTGTGTGTGCCTCTCTCTGTGTCTCTGTCTGTCTGTCTTCCTCTCCCTCCCTTCTCTCCCTCCTCACAGGCACATTGTTGTACAGCAGTTCCTGTTATCTGCAGGGAATTCATAGACCCCAAGTGATACCTGAAACTGAGAACAGTACTGAGGCTAACACATGTTTTTCATGTACATAAACACCCACAATACTGTCAGTGCTGTAATATAAGTTATTAACAATTCATGTGTCATTTACTTTGGGAACTTTTCATCTAACATTTTCATACATCAGTTAACTGTGGATAACTGAAACCATGGAAAGGTAAAACTGTGGCTAAGGGGGACCACTGTACCTACACAGTTCATTGGCTGCCCAAGAGTATGAATAGCAGTGCTGAGTTAGTGGGGCCCTAAGAAGTGTACCTGGTAAGTTAGGTCTGAGGGCCACTGAGTGCATGCCTTCAAAAGAAATTATGGGATTGTCATGTTTGAAAAAGAATGGCCCCCATAGGCTCACATGTTTTAATGCTTGTTCTGCAGTTGGCAGAATAGCTTAGGAAGGATTAGGTGATGTGGTTTTATTGGGGGAGTCACCTGGGGTGGGCTTTGAAATTTCAAAAGCCCAAGTCATTCCGAATTATGGCTCTCTCTCTCTCCCTTCTCCCACCTCTCTCCTCTCTCTTCTCTGTCCTCTCTCTCTCCTCTCCCCGCCCTCTGTCTCTGCCCACCTTGATCAGACCAAAACTCTCAGCTACCACTCCAGCACCATTGCTGCCTGCCTGCCTACTGCCACGCTCCCAGCCATGATGGCCATGGACTCCAACCCCTTGGAACTGTGAGCCCTCAAATGATTTCTTTTATAATTTACCTTGGCCATGCTGTCCCACCACAGCCAGAGAAAATTAACTGAGAGAGTCAAGAGTCTTTCTCTGACTTCCACACTGTAATCCCTTCTCACTTGCGCACATATTCCCACAACTGCAGTCCACCATGTGGCCATGTGGCTAAGGGGGAGCTCTTGCTCTTTGATACCATTTGGAATTCCACCCCACAAATTTATGAGCCAACTAAATCTCCTTTCTTTAAAAATTAGCCCTTCTCAAGTATTTTGTTACAGAAATTAAAAACTGCCCAATGAAACCTCCTCTGGCTGGCAACAGTCACCCAGGCTTTTCTTCTTTCCTTTGTTTTTTTCTTTTGCATTTTTATATTCTAAGTTTTATCTGGAAAATTTTCCAGCTGTGCTATCTTGAGTTAGGCATGATTACCCAGCTCTGTGCTCATAAAATAGGACAATTTGTCTCTCACTATAAGCTGTGTGCATGAATTTGTACCTCCAAATAATACAGGTGATTTCTTCTCCATATTTACTGTCTTGTTTACTATTCAGAACCATGGGTAAGGAAGAGGGCCCCAGGCCATGTATACATCTAGGCTTCCCAATTTCAGAAGCATATCTAACTAACGGCCCACAGTGGACCTTTAAGCCCCAAAACCTGGGAAGACAGAGCTGAAGTGACCTTGAAGTTGGCAAGTCTAATCCCTCTTGGTTCTGAAAAGCATCGCTGTGCTTGCTTTTAGTTTGTGGGAGGTTATGAAGAGCAAATAAGAACAGGTAAAGCAAATTTTCTGTGAAGTCCATCCCCGCATACAAAGGAGAAATGAGATTACCATTGTAGCTGTTGTAAGCATGCGAATGGAGGGTACCAGAAGCCCACCTGAACAAGATCCACCAAGTGGAGGACTGGGAGTCCTCAGGAATTGTCTTATATATGTTCCCCAGCACCAGTACCAGGTGCTCCTCCCAGTGCCATCTCCCTCCCACACACACACAACCAAGTACTTAGGTAGCCGCAACAAAGCATGGAGAAGGCCTCCTTCCCCGTGTGGCATTTTGAAGGGTTTCCAGACTGCCAAGGTAGAAAGCCATGTTCCTGATGTCATGTGGAGTTAACGCATGACATTTTTTCAGCTCCTCCTCTCCTCCTGGGCACCAGACCAAGCCAGGGACAGACCTATATTTCGATGGGCTCACACCATCGCTCTTCCACTCCAAAGTCTTAGCCTGGTTTCTAGATCAAGATGCTAGTGCTTGCTTCATGCTCCCTTAGGAGGAGCCTTCTAGGGCTCCTGAGTCCCTGTCTTGTTCATGGGACCAATATGCCAGAGATGCCCAGAAGTGAGTTATAGTACACCTTACATTCAAAACAATGATTGGCATGATCGGGTCTCAAGTCCTCGAGAACACAGACGTTCTCACTCAAAACGGCCTCACTGTCGCATGCCTGTTTCCATGTCAACCCAAATGGACCTTGGTCTCCTGCCCTTCTATCTCCCCCTCATTCTGTCTTTCCAAGAAGATGAAGTATAATGAGGAGGGTAAAATATGGAAGAAGGGACCAGCAAGAACTAGAATGGGGCTATTTCCCCTCCACAGCTCAAGCAGACAATGTGTCTTACATTTTGCTAGTTCTGAGCCAATAGTGGGAACTTCGGGGTTTTATCCTTTTTTGCATGCACTCACCTCCCTCGGGGAAAAGGACAACACTCCACTCTGGAGCAACCCATGCATAAGTAGTCAGAATTCCTACGGTTATGGCCAGAAGGTGCAAAGCAAGGGAGAAGGCTGGTGCGTGTGCCACTGCCCCTCTGATCCTCCAGAAACTGCTCCTAGACAGCAGCGGGGATCCACACGTAACTGGTGCCTCCCGTCTGTGGGACATTCTCTTTATGGAAGGCCCAACTTGTCTGCCAGCTTGAACAACTGGTTTCCTTCTCCCCAAGGAGGGCAGGAGAGGAGGAAGCCTGGGCAAAATGTGCACAGAGCACAAAGGGCTCAAGTTGGAGTTTGTCCTCTTCTCAAAAGAGCGCTGTGCCTACATCTTAGAAATCTCCCTTCAAATATTGGTAATATTGAGGACCCTGCTGAAGGGACTGTCCCGTTGGCACTGATAATCCCTTGTGGGATCTATGAAGGCCTCTGACACCTAATGCTGGAATGTATGTGCCAAGTGCCATGGTCACAAACTCCTGAAGAGCAATACAATGAACCTTTATACACTTCCTTTATAATCTCGACCCTGAGTCCCTCCCATCCCGTCATCACTGCACAACCTTCCCTTAGGCCCTGGAGATGCTTGTGCTCCCCCAAGTATCTGTTGGGGCCACTCTAGCCTATACCTGCTTACTGTGCTACGCCCTCCACAGGTTCTCTTGGTTCCAACCTTTCTGAAATAGCTTCTTATGTTACGGTGTAATGGTAGCCCCAGTCTCTTGAGCTCAGGGTTCTGTCTTCCCAGATGCCCTATCCCCTCCTAAAATTTTGGCCGGTCTCCCAAGACATCATCAAGCAGAGGAGTTCTTTGGGGGACTGAACAAAAGGCATCTCCCCTCTCCCATTGCACCACTTTCCTTCGGAGGTCTTAGCTTCTTTCTTTCTGCCCCTCCCCAGATACTTAACACAGCATCTGAAATGAACCTACCCAGATGGAAACTGATAGCACAAATAATCCTGCAGGCATGTTTTATATAACTAATACAACATCTTAAACTTTTTAAATTAGTTGCCACATTGAGTGATGTTTTTTAAAATAAAAAAAAATTGTTTTGGTTTGGTCTCTGTTTTGTTGTTGTTTTTCCGTGGGTTTTTTGCTGTTTGGTTTCTTTTGTTTTGCTTTTTTTAATATTTATACAGAGTCTTGCTATGTAGTCCTGGCATTTATTAAGTAGATCGGGGTAGCCCTAAACTCACATAGATCCACCTGTCTCTGTTTCCCGGGTGCTAGAATTAAAGAGATGTACCATCATACCTGGTTTAGATTCTTAAAGCTCAAGAAATACAGAAAAACAGGTCCTTTAGATGGTATATGGACTATCCATTCATTCTTCAGTGTCTGCTAGTAAACTGTTACGTGTGAGCAATAATATTAAAGGCTCTAGAACCATATGTTCAACAGACTGACAAGGTTCCAACCTTTGCTATGCTGGAGAGAGATTGAAGCAGGCATGTTGGTGGCATGGGAGATGTGTAACTAATAGAAATTAATGATAAACAAAGTACTAAAAACAGGATCCTTTTAGAGAGGACAGTACATCAGATAAGCCAGTCCTGGATTAATGGAGCAGGCTGGGACTCAGAAGAGAGGTGACCAACTAGAGATAGCACCCACCATGAAGCACAGCATAGGGACCCTGGTAATGGACCTGGAGTATTAAGCTCCTCTTTTTTAGGTTGTCATTTTCCTGAGGACATAGGTCCTCAGTAAAATTTGTCACATGCATATAGTCCTGAATTAGCTGTTAGGGAAATACAGACTGTGGTTTCTCCAGGCAGCTGAAGGGAAATCTAGGGAAATGGTAGAACAAGGCCAAAGAGGGTCAGCAGAGCAATCTAGATCAAAGGTATTCACAGGGCCTTTCTGAGATATCCAGGGAAGAGGCAGAATTCCTGAGTCTTTAAGACAGGGAAACCAGAGGGCTGGCTAGTCCAGATGGTGGCCGCATGTGTCTAGGAACTAAGAAGGAGAAGGAGAAATAAAAAGATGGGTGGCATTCAGCTCATAGGTGGAAGACTACAAACAGGATCCCAAACAAAACACAAAGACTCCGCTTAAGAACTTCCCTTTGCTATTTGCGACAAAGCTGGGACAATCAAGTTCCCGAAACATCTGCTACTAAGACCATGTGTCCTCTCTCCTACTTGGCTGCTCTGCTCTTCCTGCAATAGCACAGGAAGGAAGGACTTCATGTAACAGGGTCACTTAGAGGACCTGACAAGTCTTCCTGATTCAAGGCTGAGGTAGGATCGTTCAGCCTAAGGAAAACCTGATCAAGGCCTGTCATAGAACTGTGGGACTCTATGGGACAATTTTGCCAAACCCAACTTTGGTCAATTTACTTATTCATTGTCATTGTCACCAATGCTTTGATGGGATAGGTGATGGCAATGCACTAGAAGCCTTGTGCTCTTGTAGCATATATTCTACCAGGTGATAACAAAGATAGCATAGAAAACATAGCATAAGATAAAGATCAGATATATTGGAAGAGGGCCGGTTGCACCTTCAATAGAGAGAACAGAATAAAATGACGTTTGAGTAAATGAAAGTCTTGAGGAAGACCACTCTTGACAAAATCCCCAAAGGGAGCATGTGATGGTGTGTTCTGATGACAGCAAAGAGGCCAGTGTGTCTGAGGCTGTCAGAGGAACACAGGACAAAGTAGGAAGTGAGTTGAAGAGGTAACGGAGTCAAGTCACGTAAGCTCCAGAAGCCATTGCCAGAACTTGCAATCTCCTGGCACTGAGAACAGAAGTTCTGGCAATCACTGTCCCTGCTGGATCTGCATACTTCATCCCCGGCTTCACAATACCTAACATATTACCTGTACTCTATAAATGCCTGGTAGGTGAATCACTACGGGTGAAGGGCTCTCATTAGGATGCCCCAACACACAGTCATCACCTTCGGGCCCCATTTTCCCTCTTCTACACTCCCCCAGATCCCCCCAGCCCTAGAGGAACCTCCAGTGAAGTATAAGACTTGGCATGGTCATCCCTCAAAGGCATCTTCTCCCACCTTTCAGGGAGACACCACACACCTCCAGAGTCTACTTCAGGCCAAATTCTTAGAGAAAATGTCTGAGAATGTAGGTCCATGACCAAATATAACGAGTAGTGAGTCTATTCATCTACAGACCCCACCTCCAGGACTCTCGCTTTTTGGTCCTGAATCAGCCTTCTCTTCCCACCCTCCCAGAGTCCCTTCAACAAACACAAAAGACTTCCTCAGGAGGGAATTTCTGTGCTGAGTCCAAGCACACATAATGAACACTTAGTGAGGAGGGAGCTGAGGTGTACTCGGCCTGTTCTCAATTAAAACAGTTAAAGTTCACACACTAAATCCCAGGGCCAAAACCAGCTAGCCAACAAGTGAAAGAAAGGGACTAACAGCGTGCCATCCCGACCCCACCCCTGCAATGCTGGGCAAGAACATGCTTCACAGTCTCTGAAAGCCAGAGCCCCACGTTTCTGGGAGAGGCAAAGGCTCAGTTCAGCTCGACTCAAGAAAGTATTTTTTAAAAAAATTAAAATTTTAGTTAATTAACTTTGAAGACGGTCTGACAACATATTCCAGACTGGTCTTAAACTTGTGATTCTCCTGTCTGGGTCTCCTGCGTACTGAGATTATATGTTATTTTTAAAATTATCTTTACATGATGCATACAAACAAAAATTGTATGTACCAGTGAGTTACCGTGTGTGGGATTGATGCATGCACACCATGTGCATATGTGTGTGTGATGTTAAGAACAGTTTACACATACCCATCTCCAGCACTCCCGTCTAGCTCTTTGCAATGTAGAGTGCCTTCCTGCTACAATACCCACCTAATCCTCAATAGCACACAAGGACTCTCCATTCCCATCTGACTATAACTTGGTACCCATTGAGCACCCTTTCTCCCTGTCTCTCCCTGCCCCAGTCCCACTCCCCACAGCCTGTAATAGGACCTTCTTTGCTAGAGACACGCAAAATTGTTACAGCTAGGAAGTAGACGTGACCGAGCAGAAGACATAATAAACACTTTTCAAATGCCCAAATTTTTTATTTGACTTCATGTTTCTCTTACTGTTGCATTAATATCCTCCTTCCCCACCTTTATTTAAAATATGCCCCCCAAACTCCGCACCCTCTCCCCACACACCCCCTTTACTGTCTCAAAAGACTAAGGGGAGGCCAGCACTCTTCAGCTCTAAAGGTCGCAGTGCCTATGTGCCCAGAGCCAAAGGAGAACAAACAATGAGGACAGAATACCATTGCTCTGGAAAGGTAAATGCTTCAGATGAAAGCTGCTCAGAGATCAGCGGAGGTCACTCTGCTCCTTGAAATATACATCTCTTTGGCACAAACCCCCATTTTTGTGTCCTAAGAAAAAAAGTCAAATGTCTGCCTTGAGATTTCTCCAAATTGCTAGGACACCTGCATTCTCTTCTCACCTCTGGCTCCAATTTCCTGCCCTCATTGAATTCCTGTTCTCTGCTCTCCATAATTTTGCACCTTCTTCACCCGGCCCTATCCTCTTCCCCTAAAAGCAATCATTTTTACAAGCATTGCACGTTAGCAGAATTTTTATCGGTGGTTTTTTAGGTCATGAAGGATGGGTTACATTTTCTCACCCACAGCAGACAAGCTAACATCTGATACTGGCTGTCCCATTTCTGGAACGTTCTCTGGGGATTTCTCACTGGTCATGCCTTAACGTGCAACAGCAAGGCTTCTCTCTTCCACTCTCCCCAAGGAATTCTTTCCACTTCTCCCTCACAGCATTTCTCTTTCTCTCCTGCTTTGCATATCTAGGTGTGCAGAGGGACCAGGATCCTTTGGCATTAGATTTCAATGGCAAATGCTTTACATGGCTGTCTTTTGTGCTTAGTCTCAGCACTGCAATTATAACTGTAGCTCTTACTCATCAGAAATCGGAGGAAGAGACTTTTACTTATCGTTGTAAGGTCATTCACTCATTTGTCCAGTGCTCTGCCTTGCTGTCTCCATTTATATTCCTGGTTAACACACAAATGGCCTAATCTGGACCTTTGCTGCAAAGCAGCAGTGGCAACACCACCATCTTGTAGGTAATCCAGCCTATGACCACATAAGAGCTGCTACGGAGTGCTCTAAACCAGGGAGTTTTAACCTAAAGAAGCTATTCACCACTGCAAGCTAGCTGTCAATCTCCCCAACCACCTGTATGTTGGTGCATTCTTCAGAAAAGGCCTATGGCTCATACACAACTTTTATAGACATTTCTAACTTCTTCCCAACTCCCCCATCCCCACCCCTGAAAATATTTTAATCACTACCTGGTAGCCGATGAACAGGGCCATGCTGAGCTCTGTATCAACATCAGGGCCTAAGGTGGCAAGTTAGCCTTAAGCCAGATCAAGCAATTGGCAGTTTGGGAAATAGAAGAAATCATTGTGAAAAGACATAAATGTTCGAAAATACCTGCTATGAGAGCTGTGAAAATCAACAGAAATTTTAAGAGCAGAGAAGATAAAACTATAAAATCTTTTCTTTTCAGAAAGAGGAGAGATTTTTAAATGTGATTTGATAAGTCAATGCCTAGGAGCTAATGCATAGTCACTGGCAAAGGCATTCTGAAACAGACATGTTATGCCTAGGCTTCACATTCTGAAAAGTCTGGCTTTATAATTTTAAAATATTAACCATAAAAACAAAGATGAATCAGATACCTAGATTTATTGAATCCATTGAAAAAGGACTTCGTTCATATAAAACAATTGCGACAAATGAATCCGAAGTTAAGGATGGATGGAAGCCCAGAGCCAATTAAAACTAAATGGGAAAGAGATTTAAGTCTGAAAATTGAAGATAAGGGTTGGCAATTATCCTGTCATCTAACCAAACACAAAACTGCACTGCTCTGGGTGACTTGATGTATTTTTAATTATCATATCAAGCATTTGACTCTAGTTAGAAAAATGAAATTGACCGTGGGAAAAAAAAAGTCTATTTCTCCCAATAATTCAGAGGTAAAAATATTCTTCTGCCCACATGGTGTCTCTACACAAAGACCCAGTGGTATTCAGGCCTTAAAAGCATATCATAAATTGTACAGAAAGAACTCTCACCGTCTCCTGAGCTGTGCTTACCTCATATTAATTCTCAATTGAATGTGGAAATATTTAGCTTTGCCTCATTTACATTGTTAATGGTTTTGTGCAAGATTACAAGAAAACAAATGAGAAAGAAGGTCTTTAAAAATATGCTGAGTAACTCATATAGCAGAAAGGAACTCAACCTTGAGGCTCCCAGCAAGAGGGACCCTGCCCTGGACCAATTCATTAGCATGTCTCATATATTTCCACAGACACCGCTTCTTTTTTGAAGATGGTGTGAACCCCTCTGCCACTCCTGTTTCTAATCCCTTCCCCCACCCACTCAGAACCATTTTACATCTTTTGCCCACATCTTTGAAACAGAAGGCAGCTACATGTGAATGCCATGAAGGTTTGAAGGTTCTGACCCGCTGACATTAAGCCATGGGGAGAAGCTGAGCAGTGGAAACACTTGGCTGTCCGAGAAAAGACAAATTATCTTGTCTAATCCTTCCTTCCCTTATAAAGTGGGAGTTTCTGCATGCTAAATTACCGCTTTCCAGGAAGTGCCAGGTGTCTATTTTCTCCTCTGTTCTAACACGAGGTCCCAGAAAGAGTCACAAGTTATCCTAATATTTGCAACAGATGCAGATAACAATTGAAGAAGATTTTGCAATATTGAACTACTCCTTTTACCCTTACATTTATATATATATATATATATATATATGTATATGTATGTATATATATATATATGAGTAAAGTGAGATGCCCATTTTTATTGGTAACTTGAATACTGAGGACTGAAACTAAAGATCATTTTACTTTTATCAAGATGCTCAAATATGTAATTAAGTTTCAAAAAATTAAGATGAAATTCAACTGGATACATGAATTTTATTTTCAGTACTTGCAGGTAAGGGCTAGGATCTAACTTAAGAGTAGTGTTTGCCTGGTATGTGCAGGGCCCTTGATTTGATCCCCAACACCACATAAAGAATAAAATACTCACATTCAATACTTCTCATTTTGGGGTGATGGAGAAGATGTGCTTAGACTTATCTACCCATCCAGTGCAAATTACAGACCTTGGGAATTATACATAAATGAAGATGAAACACTGAAAAGTAGAGAGAAGAAAGCAGAGCTGTTGGCAGGGAATGCCCTGGGGTTTCTTTAAGATTCTTGGGGTTTCACACTTGGAACTGAAGACACCAGCAACCAGGAACACTGATAGTCTCAGATCAAACTAACGTCAACGAAAGCCTCTCTCTCTCTCTCTCTCTCTCTCTCTCTCTCTCTCTCTCTCTCTCTCTCACCAAAGAAGCAGCAGGGGAGCCACTTAACAAGTCAGGAACTTAGATAGCAATCACTCTACCCCTGCCAAACACTAGGAAAACAAAGGTGTGGTCTCATTTCCACTCAGGGCAGCAAAGGTCAAGTGAGACCCCGGCTCTCCATATTTGGGAGACTTTAACACACATCCATGCGCATCCATGGAGGAGTGTCAGAGAAAATCAAAGTGGGAGCCTGGACTTTCCACCTAGCTATGCCTCCTGATCATGGTGGGCACTAGACTAGGACCCTAGATTTCCACGTCCATCCAGCAGAAACTAGAGGCCTCTCTGTATGTTCTGGGATGGTAACAGTAGAGGCCACTGGAAGTCTCACCCTTGATCATCACCTAGCTCTAACAAGGCCACTCTTCTGCAAAGTCAATGGAAACCATATGGGGAACTGGTACTCCACTGCAACATGTCAGTAACGAGGAGCAGTCCTCTCGGATGTTCATTATCAGCAAAGTGCACGAGAAGCACCTGGTCCTCACCTTCACCTTGAAGTCACCTTGAAGGGATGAAATGTCAGTCCATCACTGCTACCATGCCGGTACCAGAACAGCAAACAGAAAGCTCAAACAAAATAAACAAAAGTGAACAAACCACAAAAATGTTCAGGTTTTGATAGAGAAAAAAATATCTCACATCATACAACCAAGACTGCCTACCGAATGAAAAATGACAATCAATAGAATCTCGTGCTGAGGGGAAAGAGATATTATAATAGCCTGACAGGGATTTTAAGGCAGCTATGATAAAGACACTCATGGGCAACTACAAGCACATGGAACAAACAAAAATACAGAAATCATCTGTACATAAATAAAAGTCTGAAAAAGAACAATCAAGCAAATTATAGAACTCAAAATAAAAATGAGCCAGAGCAATGTCCCTGTTGAACCTGACAATCTAGGTTCAGCGCCAAGAACCCTCATGACCAAAGGAGAGAACCATACTCAGGTTGTCCCCTGACTTTTATATATATGCTGTGGCAAATGAACTCCTCCCTCTCAGACAAAATAAATAAATACGTTAAAAAAAAATCCACAGTAGCTCAAATTAAACGTTCAGTAAATGAACAAATATTAAAGCAGGAGATAGAACAATAAACGAGAATTACCCAAACTGAGCAACAAAGAGAAAATAAACTAGGGAGGAAAACAATTGTATAGAGACCTGTGGAACTAAAGCAAAATATATAATTTATTTTTAACTTTTTGTTTGTTTGTTTCTTTGAGAGAGGGTCTTGCTTTGTAGCTCTGAATGGCCTAGTACTCATTATGCAGACCAGGCTAGCCTTAAACTCAGAGATCTGCCTGCCTCAGCCTTGAAAGTATGCCACACACCCAGCTAAGGTCTAATATTTTTATCAATGGAATTAGAAAGGAGAAAGATGATGAACCTAAGGAAGGGTGCCCCCTTCCCCCCAAAAAAAATTGTTGGCAACTTCCTAAGTTTGGAAAGAGACATAAATCTACAGATTCAAGAAGCTAAGTAGCTTCAAACAGGATATACCCAAAGGACTCAGATTCAAGTCATTGTAATTAAGCTCTGATAACTGAAGACAGAACTGTTGGAGGTTCCAGAAAGCATATAAATAGAATAAGCTTTCTTCCTATTACTGCATTTCTAAGTTAGTTTTGTTTGTCACAGCAAACATTATTATCCTGCTATGACTTTAAATGTGCACATAGGGACTGGGGTGCTTAAGACCATTGTAAGTGGGGATAAGGAGAAGGCGGCACATACACTTTTCACTCAAACTGGTGAGTTAACTGACTTTAGTAAGCTGTGTAAACACTAGACCCATTCTGACCTGCAGAGAAAACATTCTGAGAAATTCCTGAAATTGTGGCTAGGACTAAGCCTTATTTACATATGTTTTCTCTATATGTACATATCTACTTTCCCTTATGAATTAGATACAGTAAGAGAGTAACAACAATCATAATGAAATAGAACATTTATCACAATACAGTGGGAAACTGCGTAAACATGGTCTCTCCAAATACCTTATTATTTTGTATGCATCCTTCTGATGATGATGCGAGATGATACAATGACTGCATTATGACAGAAAGCTGGAAGAGAGTTGCGTGTGTTGTGATTCAGTGTTAGGCTATGTTGAGCTCCTGATGATGTGTTAGGAGGGTCATCTGCTTCTATTGATCACTGAGCCATGATGATGACAAAGGTTAGAATTCAAGAAAGATGACGCAATAGTTTGGAATAATTGTTAGCTGAAAGATTTTTGTTTATTTTTGTTTTTCTCACTTGCTTACTTGTTCCTAAAATCTACTAACATGATAATGAGAAACTGTCTCTTGGTAACTCATTGGAGTGCTGCTGCAGAGGGTGTAACCCTTCAGAGACCATACAGGTGACCCAAGAACCACATTCATCATTCTGTTCTTCGGTGTTCTTTCATGTTCAGTGATGGTTACACTACTGACTCTACTTCAACTTCTCTTCATCATCATTTGCAGATGGCTCTGCAAGTTCTCCAACTCCTCACTTCTTAACAGTCCTTGATGGCCTCCAACACGTCCTTCGACTTCATCAAGCATGTCAGCAAATCCTCCCCTACCAACTTGTCTTGTTGCATGAATGATTTTTCTCTTTTCCATTGATTCCCCAGGAAGCTTTTAAAACATTCTTGACTCTACTTCATAGGACCTCCCAAAAGGCATTTATCATTTCTGGGTTTAACTCACCCATTTGATGAATGTGATTCGGTGAGAAATTATCAAATTTTCTCAATTACCTGGAAGATATATATAACCTTGACAAACCAAATGATGAACTGGTTAAGGAATCCATGAGGTTCTGCTTGGAGATACAAAAATGCAACCTCTACATTTCGTAGCAACAGATTCAGAATGGCTAAGTATATCCATTACAAATAAGAATTTAAATTCCAACTCCTCCTAGAACTTCTAGGTATTTTTTTCACATCTAGAATGAAGCACTGTTAGAAATCATTCTATAATGATGTCTATCACTCATATTGTCTGTTTATGACTCCAGAACACAGTAAAATTATTTCTGTGGGTTTTGTTTTAGAGAGAGGGTCTGTGTTATCTCCTCTACATTTTATGTCTGGTTTTGCTGTGTCCTGAAATATTGTCACCTCTACTGTCAGTCTGTCCCTCCAACTTTAGTTCCCTGGTGCCTCCTTTGCAATTTAATGAAAGTGGATCTATTGGGTATCTTCTTCTGGAGAAATCCAGTTTAATCATAATTAAAGACTGGCTTTGTATGATGTTGTTTTCCTTAATTAATTTCAACACTGCCAGAAATGTGGTGGCAGCTTCTTCATTGGCAGATATAGACTTTCCACTAATTTTCATTTTCCATTCCAAACTTATTTCTAATCTGTGTGACTATCCCATTTGTGCATTAAGTGCTTTGGTACCACTCATTTTAGGGGATCCATTTCTGAAGTTTTTGTATAGTTTTTTTGAGTAAAATACATTGTCATCAATTGGATCATACTTCAATGACTTTTCCATCCTAACTTCTAATGTGCTTCAGTCATAACTCTTGCAATCTGAAGTACTACAGCAAAGCTAGCACACATTTCTCTGCCCTCTTCAATATTTCACAGAACATTTGTTCTTATTGTACATCTTAGCAACACCTTTTTTATATCTTTATTAAGTCAATAATTTTCATTTAAAAGGAGCACATTGTCACTGCCAGCATCATTACTCTTGTGTTGGGGGGGGTCACTGTTGAGCAAAATAAATATTTCTTGGGTACAAACATTAAAATACAGCAACCAACAATCTGATAGCCTACTAGGTGACTAATAGGGAGCCCTAAATATAAATACACTACATGTATTCATGTAACACAGCGTAAATACACTAGATGAAGGGACCCATACACTGAATATGACAAAGAAAGACACACAAGATCTCATCATAATATTGAGAATGGCAAGCAACTTAAAACCTATCAACTGTTTATTTCTGGAATTTTTCAATGTGGTATTTTCAGATGTGGTTAATCGCAAATAACTGAAACTTCAAAAAACAAAAGCATGGATAAGAAGACTTATATAATGTGTATATAATTATGTGTGTGTGTGTGTGTGTGTCCTGACCAGCAGGACACGAACAGGGGTCCCTGATAAACCTGGAGAGAGAGGAATGAAGGGGACAAGAGACACGAGAAATGGACAGCAAGTCTGGCTTTCTGATCAAGCTGCAAACTTAATTTTTTCTCAGGAGCATTTTATAGCAAAAGGGCAGGGAGGAGGGTAGGATTCTGGAAAGTCCGGTCTGCTGGAATTCAGATCTGGAAGCACCTCTGGCTGAAAGAAAGAGATAATAACTAACAAAGGAAATGTTAATTGCTTCTAAAGCCTGGGGCCTGCAGGTCTCATAGGGAGAAACTAGGTCAATTTCCTAGGTCCAGAACTAGCCCTGTAGAGGTAAACAGAGGTGAATATTTTACTTAACTTGAGAACTTAAGATGGCTATAAACAAAATACAAGTCTTTGCTTCCGGCATATATAATGTGTATAACTTATATAATGTATATAATGTGATTCCTGGAACAACTGTTTTCAAAGCTACACAAAGTTATATACTCATTAAACAATATATAAATAAAATGGCATTTAAAAATTGTTGAATTAGCTCACAGGAAGTCAGGGAAAAGAAAACAGAAAAATCTTTAAAATACAACAGAAAGAAATAGGAATGTAACATCATACTTCAATATTACCAACTATTACAACCTAGATGCCCCTCAATGGAAGAATGGATAAAGAAAGTGTGTCACATTTACATATTAGTGTACTACTCAGCGGTAAAAAACAATAACATCTTGAATTTTGCATACAAATGGGTGGAAACAGAAAACACTATCCTGAGTGAGATAACCCAGACCCAAAAATATGAATATGGTATGTACTCACTCATTAGTGGATTCTAGCCATAAACAAAGGACATTGAGCCTATAGTTTGCAATCCTAGAGAAGCTAAGTAATAAGGTGAACCCAAATAAAAACATATACAGATCCTCCTGGAAATTGGAAGCAGACAAGAACGCCAGGCAAAATTTGGAATCATGGGGGTGGGGGAGGGGGAGGGGGAGAGGGGGAGAGAGAAGGGAGAAGGGGAGGGTTGGGGAGAG